>JAQHUG010000003.1:15784682-15832534 GCA_028555095.1 Dicrostonyx torquatus | reverse complement strand
CTCACTCAATCCTGCTGGACTGAGACTGATGGAGCATATGACCAAATCGGACTCTCTGAATGTGGCTGCCAATAGGGGCAGACTGAGTAGCCATCGATAATGACACTGTGACCTATCTTCTCTGCATGATTAGGCTTTTTGGGAACCCAGTCTATTTGGATGCACACCTTTTTGGGCCAGGATGGAGGGGAGATGGCCTTGGACTTTCCACAGGGCAGGCTACCCTGCCCTCTCTTAAGGAAGCAGGGGGAGGGAGGAAGGGTAGTGGGAGAGCGGGGGAGGGGGAACTGGGATAAGGGGAGAAAGTGTAAATTTTTGAATGAAAAAAATAAAAGAAAAGGAAAAAAATAAAAATAAAACGTGGTTTTTGGAACTTTTCTTAGTGTGTGCGAGGCTCAGGGATCACATACACAGAAGGCAGAAAGATTGTAAGAGTCAGAGGTGACGGATGGCTCCAAGGAGACAGCGTTCTCCAGACACGACAGGATTCAAGGAGACTGTGGCAGCGTGCACAAATGGTCTCAGTTCTCAGGTGGCTTATATTATCAGACCCACTAGTTACATCATCTCCGGCTGGCACACAGGTGAGCTCGGTTTCAGCTATTGTTGCCTTCAGTTTTGTAAGTCCAGGTCATTATGTATAAATATTATGCAGTCTATAAGGGAATTATTTTTTAAGCCCTGTAGTTCACCTGCCTATTAGTTTCACGTCAAAATGCTGTTTCTCTATAAGCTTACATAACACTCGCGAGTTAGCAAGACACGCAGAGATGAGTAAAGACTCGAAAGAAAGTGGCTCAGTTTCATAACTCTGAAACTTGGACCGTACTTCAGGGGTGCCACCTAGTGCAGCAACCTTCCTGAGTGCTTGCAGTTTGGAAATATGTGGGAGTGGTTCCCTCAGCTGCCTGCTCCTGACCTCTGCGCACACCTTGGTCTGCCTTGACCTCGCCCACACTGAAGGGACATAAATCAGATTTTTGATATGTTGTAAACTTGCAAGTCACCGCTGCCGAAGTGCTCAGTATTCAAAAACTTGTGAACCACTGCATGTCTAGCAAAATTTACTTTTTGTATGGGAATATAAATTTTTGCTGAGGTAAGCCCTATTCATTGTGTGTGTGGGGGGAATTAGTGATATACTTTTACTGTGCTTATGTGTTGGTTCTTGATTTCTTCCTTCCCCCCCTCTTTCCCTCTCCCCCCTCCCTCTCCCCCCTCTGACTGTAAAAGAGATTGGTCAGGAGAAGACTTTGATATTGCACCTGTTCTTGTATGAAGCAGTGGATTAAGCGTTCACTGCAGTGTCTGTACTAAGTCAGGAACCTGCAATCACAATGTAAGTACGAAAGCTTCAGCTCTTTTTCAATGCCTTTGTTTCTGTTATAGCAGCAAACATCACAGGACAAGTCTTCTTATTTACCTTGCCTTGCCAAATGTCAGACACTGTTTAAAGCAAGGCATGTGCCAGTGGATTGACAGGCAGGGTGTGTGACCTCTACTAGACATGGAAGAGTGTTTATAAAAGTTTTAACATTGTAACCGAAGTGCAAAAATTTTGCATGCTCTTTCAGATTTTTCTCCAAGGAGGACCATTTTCAGCAAGGTGGAAAGCTGGGAGGTTACGGGTTCTCCTGGGAAGTTAGCTTTCTGAGAAGCTCAGGGAAAAGCACAAATGTCCTGAGATGACTCAATTGAACATGCTGCTGACATCTTCATGCATGTTTGGCAACACTGAAGCCTTTATCCAAAGCTGCCCTTTTAGCACTGGCCTTTGCTCGGTTCATGTTACAGCGGTCTATGTGCCGCTGTCACGCATGTTTTTTCAACATTTCAGTTTTGCTGATTGAACATTTGACGCTTTATAATTCCCTCAAAGCAGGACAATTTCCCCTAAAATATAAATTTTAAATTATTGTAGGTGCTGTCTTTCAACCGTAATCCTTTCACCAAGAATGAAGCTATTTAAAAATTAAGATGCCAACAGGTAATTTCTTGTAAGTTCATACTTTTTGTCTATGTGTGTTTTGCTTAGCAATAAAACAGCAAATGTATACTGATATAAAGTTATATTGTTCCCCATGTAAAGCCTTCCAAAAACAGTATAGTTGTAAAAGACCTATATGACATACAACTATGTTACTTTTTACTTACATGTTTTATTGTTTGTTTGGTTTTTGTTGTTGTTTTTACAAAGTAACAGATTCTAGCTTTCTATCTTGTATCAACTTCTCAAATACTAACTGAATGAAACCAGGATAAAAATAGATTCAGAGGCAGTAATTCAAGTCAGACAAGTTTCCTTTACTGATAAAACAGCAGTTATTACCGAGAGGTAATGCAGTTAAAGTAAAAAACATTGATTCCAGTTGTGGCTAGCACATTCCATCCTTAATTTTAAAATGTTGCCTTTCTAGTTCTGGTGGAATGATAATTAGCATTTTATTTGTTAGCCAAATCACTCCTAAAATGTTACATAATGTCAGAAGTTAGATTATTAAGAAACATGGCATTGTATAAGAAAAGGGAATCAAAAAAAAAACTAGTTTAGGCCAGTTTACTTTCTTTTTAAACACTTAAAGCCCTTTGTAGATCTGGGGGTTTTCCCTCTTTACTTTTTATACTTTTTAAAAATATGCTTTCATAGTTGCCACGAGAAGCTGAACATATTTCTTCTCATTTCAAAGTAAAAGGAAAATTTAAGCTTTCAAATTCAGACTGGGAGCTGTTAACAACTTTATCTTAACAGGCGTCAGTAGTTTAGAGGTCATATCTAGCAAGACTTTTTAGTGGCGTATTATATTTTATTCCACATTGAATGCCAAATGGAAGTAATATCATTTTCTCTTGCACGTTAGATGAATCTAGATCGTGTTTTGGACAGAAACAGTCAGGAAGTAGCAACATGCAATCTTAAAGCAATATGATGGTCTCTTTAGGGAGAAGTTCTCAAGTTTCCCATCATAAATAGTAGTTGATGAAGACTGATTACAGAAAGGTCAAAGGTTAAAAAGAAAGTAAAGCTAGAGAAAAAGTAGGGAAAGAGGAAATCAGGAGAGAAGACGTGGTTCTTTTCCTTGGTATTCCGAACATTTAGGCTGTATCCAAATAACAGTTTAAGTTTTCAGTTTTCCTTTAGACCCTAGTTCAAGCACTAACTGAAATACCCTTGCAAATCAAACCTTACTCGATTATATTTCCTTTGGGTTTTGACATTGATATGAAAAGATTTTTTTTTTTAGAAATCAGAATATATTTTAATTATCTAAATTTTTCCAGTACAATTTCAGAATTTTTAAAATATATTTGAGACATAAAAAGTAGAGTAAGAATCTAAATACAGCTTTGCTCAAGATGTGTCTATGTCACACGGGCTCTCCAGACTGCGCTCGCTTTGTAGCAAGCCCCTCATCACTGTGCTGTACTCTAACTGAAGAGTTCTGATTTTTGTTATACAGCTTCTAGATTTATTATTGTCAGCAGCCAGACCCTTAGAACAGAATGATTTCTCTTTCAAAGGGATAGACACCCTTGCCTAGGAAATAAGGAGTAAGATTTTTTCACCTGAGAAAAAGAAAACTTCATTCTCTTGTAAATGCTGATTCTTTCTTAGGTTAGACGTTCCAGTTCCTGGTGGCATCAGAAAAGGTTAACCCGCTTTCTCTATTTCATATGCATGTGTGTTGTAGATCACGAGGAGCCCTGTGGCCCCAGTCTCAGGTCATTTTGCCTGAATGGGGGGATATGTTATGTGATTCCTACTATTCCCAGCCCATTCTGTAGGTGAGTGAAATGGACTGGGGGAGAGGGTGATGGCAGTTCTCATTGTCTGAGGCCTTGAGAAGGTCTTTTAAAAGGTAAAAAGTGCAAGATGAAGGGGAGTGGGGATGCTCTGTTCTCTTTATGTAGGACAATGCAATTCTGGAAGAAAAACAACATTTCAGTGTGGTGTTCATTTTCAAAACGGGCTCAGATGTTATCAGCCTAGACAGATTAATAAGATCACACTGCAGAGAACCTTCTGAACTATGCAGTTTCAGTAAAGTGGTCTGTTCAACACTGCTAGCAAAATATCACGAGAAATCACTAGTATGAAAAGCCCAAACAAGATGTTTTGCTTTAATTATAATACGTAAATACAAAATAACTAACTGGTCTTTAACCTCTTCTAATAGACAGTAACTACCATTTTAAGAGATTGGAAAGACATTATAGTTCATCCTCCAAATTCTAACTATTTAGTTTTGAGCTTAAAATTTTCCATTGTGACTTTTTTTTTTACATCTGTATTTTTTCTCTGCTATAATCCCTTAATGTGTGACATAATCACATTGTGATCAAAACATATGAACCATTGAGCTGTCTGCACTGAGTTAAAAGACGGCACTAAAACCAGACATGGTGGAGCATGCCTTTAATAGCAGAACTAGGGAGGTTGAGGCAGGCAGATCTCTATGAGTTCCAGGCAAGCCTGGGCTACCATAGAAAGACACTGTCTCAAAACAATAAGATAGTATTTAGAATACCAGGATTCAGAGATTCATTAAAATGGGAAGGAAGCTTGGTTGCCTGCAGCTTTTTTACTTCGATAAATGTGTTTTTAGTACATTTCCAAAAAGTTATCCTCAATGTAACGAGAACAGGCAGTTTTCTGGTAAAATACTAAATTTAAGAATCTTTTGAGTTTCTTCTTGATTTCCACTTTTAAGCAGCAATTCCTAAGTAGCTGACACCATGCTCTGAGTCCGTGGTGGGTGGAGAATGAAGGCTTTGGAGACTGGCCAACATATTGTGTCACTGTAAGAGCTTAGCGGGGTTGGTCCCGTCAGGCAGGGGATGAACCATGTGACCAAGAGTTGTTCACCCTGGAGGAAGGGGGATTGAGCTGCAGGAGATGGGAGGACAAGGAAGGCTGAGAGTCAAGGAATAGGGCATCTGAAGTTTCAGGGGAGTTGAATGACATTATATTTTAAATCATGTATTATTTTATAATGAAATAGTTGTTTTCCAAGGACCTTAGGACTACATTTCTAATATAGTTCTCACTAACAGACTGCGATAGCAACATCTGAGGATGGTAAATTCATTTTCCATCCCTTTCATATATTTTCTGTACTCCCAATCATCTTGCCATCAAGAAACACAGACTCACTTCTGACTGGTATTACTGGTTCAGCCAGTTGTCGGTCAGGATTTCTTTTTTGTCCTATGTCCTTAATCTCTCCACTCCCTTCTGTTTTCACTATTGGTCTACTAGCTCAGACCTCCATGACCTCAGGCTTGTCCAACAGACATAGTCTGAAAACTTAACTCCTGGAGCCACATCCACATCACTGCACTGGATAAATCAAGAAACTGGAACAACAGACCCTGTGCCTACACATCTACTACCTATGGACCAAAGCTTCACTGTTTTGCCTAATTTATAGAGCCTTTTATAATTTGGTACCAAGCCTACCTTTGTGGCCTTCGCTTCATGCTTGGTCAGTGCTTGGTCTAGAAGCACTGTTTGTGCTAAATACACTTTGATTATGTTGCTTACCTTGAATTTCCAACTATTCTGCCTCTTGTTACGTAGCCACATTCAAAACCTACTCCTATTTCATGGCTACTTTATCCCTAATCTTTCAGCCCATCTCCAATCCACGCTAACTTCTTCTCCCTGTGGACTTCTACAGAAACGTGGGAAAGTTATTATTTTATATTTGGGTCATTTATATACTCATCACTCTTGTTGGAATAGAAATAGCCCCACTCTATCTCACCACTTGTCTTGTGTCTTGTGTTGACTGACTGATCCATTATCCATGCTAAAGTCTTAGAAATAATTTTATATCCGAATCAGTGATCAGTATTCTTAGTGAAATAGGTAAGTGAATTAGAAAAAAAGAAAGAAGGAAAGAAAATACCACCATGGCAATGTCTGAATATTCTTTATACATCTGATGCAATCTTTCCCTGCAAAAAGTAAGTGGCAATTTCCCCTATTGTCTTTACTTCTTTCTCACTGAATTTTCTCCGAACATACTCTAGTTTTCTTTATATAATTTATCTAGTTAGTCTTTTAAGTAAATGATTTTAAGCTAGCATTTTAACTGAGTGACTGATATTAATTCCTCAGTGTTTTCTTGGGTGTGGTGCTTGTGCATTCTCTGTGATCAAGGGCTGGAGACAGAGTGTTGCAGATTCATGGCCAGCCTGGGAGACAATGGGAGACTCTGTCTTAAAAAAAGGAAAAAAAAATCTTTGGTGTGTATTAAAATTAGCTTTGAATTCTGGTTCATGAACAGAATTTGAAGTGGTCAACCTGTGCTAGAGGAGGTTGTGGGTTCTGAGTGATGGCTACAGGTTGTACATGTCCATCAGTCCAAGCTTTTTACTTCCCCAGTCTTCTATCTGTGTTTCTTCTCTGTGTGGTTTGTCATAGCTAAAGAGCTATGCCAAAAGTTCCTTCTGGGATTTTGAATTTTCAGTGGGGTATCTGCTAATTTTTGCTTAAAATATTTTGAAGTAATATTATTAAGTCCATGTAAATATATAATGGATTGTTTCCTGGTGAAATTCCCCTCTCACCATTGTGTGACAGTGGTCTTCTTTGTCCCCAATAATGCTCTCTACCTTCCCACATCTATTTCATATCCAAATGTTTTTATGTCTGAAATGTTTTTCCTTTAATGAGAGTTAATCAAATTTTGTTTCTTTGGTTATATTATTGAATTTTTAAATCTGTTTTTAACCATCTTCCCTTATGATTTCTGCTGTACTTTAAAGATTCCTTCTGACCTTTTCAGTGTGTTTTGGTTCATTTTGTTTTGTGGCAAGATCTTACATGGCCCCAGCTGGCCTGGAACTCTTATGTAACTAACCCAGGCTGGCCTGGAACTCTTACGTAACCCATCCTGGCGGGGATTCCAGGCATGTGCTGCTGCCATGGCCAGCTCCATACTTGCCTTTAGCTCTAGGACCTTGAGTTACGTGTGTTGAACTAGGATATATCATGCACCAAGCCTTGCTGCTTCCCCATCAGAGATGCTGTCCTCTGTCCATGAGGTACATGACTTGCCTACTCTCTGTGAAGCCTCCTGCATCCTGTCTAAGCAGGTGGAGGGGCTCCTTCCCTTGCCCCTGCCACCCCAGTGTCACACTAGCATGAGGGCTGACATGTGAAACATTTTAATTTTTTATTAAGTCACAAATATTTTTTCTTTGGTTGTCATATCTAAGGATTCATTGCCAGACCCCTGAAGCTTTCCTCATGATTTCTTCTGAATTGTTTATACCTTGTGTTTAGATCTTTGATCTATTTTACATTAATTTTGTGTTTGGTATGAGTTGTTTTTTGTTTTTGCTGTTTTGTTGTTTTTATGTACCTGTGCAGTTTTTCTGACCTCACATGGTAAAAAGATCTCTTTTTCTTACGGCATGTTCTTGGTGACTTGCCCATGTGTGTGAGGGCTTATTTTTGGGCTTTGCATTTCTACTCCTTTTGGGCCCTAGTCTGCATTTACATTTTTATCACAATTTAATATTTTAGCATATATTTAAATGTTGGGAGGTGTGCATGCTATGACCTGTATGGAGGTCAGAGGATAATTTGGCAGGACTTGGCTCTCTCTACCCTGTGAGATCCAAGAATCAAACTTAGGTTACCTTGCTTGATGAAAACCACCCTTGCCCACCGATCAATCCTGCCAGCCCCTGTTACAGTATTTTAATATTGTACTTAGAGTTCTCCAGTTTTCTTTCTCAAGAACGTTTTGGCTGATCAACATATCTTAAAAGTCCCTAAGGGTCTTAAGACAAGCCTGTTGTTGTATATAGAGGCACTCAGTTTTGATGAGGTCACCTTGAGTACTTGTACAGCCATTTTATTTATGTATTTATTTTAGATAGAGGGGTTCACTATGTAGACCAGGCTGGCTTTGAACTCACAGAGATCCACCAGTTTCTGCCTCCGTGCTGCACCACCATGTCTGGTCACTTCTTTATTCTGTGTCAGACATTATATTTGGAAACTATAGCGGTCATTCAAGGCCTTTGGTGTTACAATTCTTCAGAGAGGATCTACACAAGCTTCGGTCAGGGAGTTGGAGGCAACGGTAATACTGGATTGACAACTTGGTGATCAGGATTCTTTGCAGCTAGGCTTCAGCTCAATGTGGACTGCCTCATCTGGTTTACCACTGTGTCAGAGATAAACATTAGAACCATCTTTCCAACTTCCAAAATAAGAACAAAGACCCATAGGACTTTAAATGAGATTGAATCTTTAGATCATATATAAGGAAAATTGGCATCTTAAAATTGAAGACTTCTGTTTTTAAAATGGGCATTTTAATAGTTTTTTTTGTTGGTATTTTAAATGGCATTTAAAACTTTTATTTTTAAGTACTTACTTATTTTGTTTTTCAAGACTTTTTTGTCTTTTTTTTTAAAAAATTTATTGATTTTATTGAGCTATACATTTTTCTCTGCTTCCCTCCCTTTATCTCACCTCAGCTTCTACCCTCTCCCATGGTGCCCATGCTCCCAATTTACCAGGAGTTCTTGTCTTCTTCCCAGGTAGATTAGATCCATGGATACAAGACAGAGTTTTTAATGTGTAGCCCTGGCTGTCCTGGAACTCACTCTGTAGAACAGGTTGACCTCAGACTCAGATCTGCCTTCCTCTCCCTCCCGAGTCCTGGGATTATGTTAATGATTTTTTTCAAGCTTTTATTGTATAAAATATGCATAACATAAATTTATTATTTTAACCACTTTCAAATGAACACATAAGTACATTAAATATACCCAACACTGTGCAATCACCACCACTACCCATCTCTACGCTTACCTTGTAAAACTCACTGGGTACCTATTAAACAATAGCTTATATCCACCCATTGTATAAAACACATTTCTGTGAGTGAGGTGGCTGGAGATAAAACACATCTGTGATGTTATTGTGTTACCACCTTGCTCTCCAGGGGACTTTGGATATGATAGTCAGTTGAACTCCCACTAATAAGGTCTTTGGGTGCCCATTTCTCCAGGTATACCCTTGAAAAAGAGAGCACAAACTTCTGGAGTCTTGCCAGACTGATAAATAAAACATAGCATTTCAGAATCCTTTTAAATCATATTCTCATAATCCTTCATTGAGTTGACTATATCACTGTTTAAGTATAATTAAAATATTTTATACTGTATTTGCTTATTTTAATAATTAGAGTTTTTATTCATTTCCTCTTAAAACTTCCATTATAAGTTTGGATGTTTTAATATTATATCAGTTGTAGAAAATCATAGTTTATTCTTTCTTTTCAACCTAACCTATATATTTTTCCATATGGTTGTTTTGTTTTCTTGAAGTCAAATTCTGTTATTTCTTAAAGCCCTTAGCATTTCAGTCATAGTAAGGAACGTCCTTCTTGGCCTACAGTTATAAGGAATTTGCCCATGTTTGCTTTAGACAGTTTTCTCCTCTTTAAATATTTGGGCTTTTTATATTATGTGGATACGGATCTAAGTTTACATTCTTTAAAATATTTGCTTAGTATGTTTGTGCTGCTCACAAGATATGTGAGACTAGATAAACAATAGAAATGTACTCCTCCCAGTCCTAGAGGTTACTATATCCTGGAGCCCTCACTGGGGCCTATGCTAGCTTGCTCCCGGGTATAAAGCATGAGTGCATCTGCAATAGAACACAGTGGGGAGTAAGTCTGAACATGCATTTTGGAGGAAATGGATTGAAAGCACAAGCAACTCTGTTCTCCCAGCATTGTTGCTCTGGCTGTCACGTTCCCACTGGCCCCACAAACACAGGGGCCTGCATCTACTCCCTATTTCTGTGCCAGTAACGACCTCCCTTAGCTGCTGAAGGTTTATAGTGAGTTTAACATACAGTGAATCTAGTCTTTGTCCCCTGCCCGTAGATGTCCTTGCTTTTTTATTTTTCCATTCTAAATGGAACTTTAGAATCCATTTATCCATTCAGAAGGAAAAGAACATGTTTCCTGGGGTTCATTTTAATTGCATTAAGTTTACTTAAGGAACATTTATTTGTTTATAATGCTGGAACTTCTTATCCAAGATTGGGAAATGTATTTCCATTTGTTCAAAGACTTTCTCATGTACTTCAGGAATGTCCTCAGCATGATATAAATGTTTTGAACATTCCTGAAGGGAGTTAATTCCATACTGTTCACGTTTTATTATTAAAATCAGTTTTCTCTATGAATTTAAAAAGTAAGTTATTTCTGTGCTTAAGACCCCCTGGATCCTTCTCATGCTGATAAAAGCCAGTGGCTGCTAGAAACCTAAGGACTCAGCCTCCTGCTCTGTTCTGACCTCTTGAATCCTTACCCATCTGTTAGAGGAGGCCACTTGTTTCATTCCCGGCTGCTCAGCCCTAAAATAATCACACAGAAACTGTATTAATTAAATCACTGCTTGGCCCATTAACTCTAGTTTCTTATTGGCTAACTCTTATATTAATTTAACCCATTTCTGTATATCACCACATTGCTGTGGCTTACCAGCTAAAGTTCCCAGCATCTGCCTACACCCTTCTTCCTCCCAGCATTCAGCTTAGTTTTCCCCACCTACCTAACTTCTGCCCTGCTATCGGTCCAAAGCAGTTTCTTTATTCATTAACCAATAAAAGCAACACATAGACAGAAGGACTTCCCACGTCACCCATCTCTTGAGTCACAGTAGCCTCCCAGCTGTTCCTTGCACTGGGAGAGTCCGAATTCAGGTGCTCTCCATCGCTTCCTTCTGTGCTTTCTCTTGTTTTCTTCATAGAGTGTTTTCTCTATGACTTTTTCAAAGACAACCCCTTACTTCCTTCATATTTTTTATCACCCTCTCTGTGGAAGCTGATACCCACTTTCATACTCCCACTCTGTTTCCCCACACCCTCACCATCTACTGATTTACAACATAATGTTGATTCATTCTTTACTTTCTAGCTCCCTCAGGTAGGATATAAGTTCTAAGGAAGAATATGTTTTAATATGTTCTGTTTTGTTTTTTCATTCCACATAGAATAGGTGCAGAATAGTTACTGAGTAAGATAGACTTTGGAATGAACACCCTACTGCTTTGTTGAAGCCTTTTATTGTTTGTAAAGTTTCTGATAGTTGTTGAGTTCTCATCATAGGGGGTCAAAATTAATAGTGTGCTTTGAAACTCACCCAAGATTTCTATCCTTTATGAAGGATATGTGGAATATATACATGTAGGATTCTCTTAAGGTAGAGTTTGCCCTCTTCTGTTCTATGCACTGCAATAGAGGCTCTTAGTGTCCAGTATATAGACATGTCTGCTCCTCTCCATTCCTTAGTCTTGGTTGCAGTTCAATTGGGTCCATGTGACAGATCCTCACCATGGATACCAACAAAAGAGATGCCAGCCACTGGCAATTTTAGCTTTTAAAGCCGTCTCCTGGAACACTGCAGCCCTCACTAGTCCTTCCCAGTGACCCAAGAGCCTTATCTTCCAGGAAGCAGAACCAGGAGGTTGAGAAGATCACTGGGTTGGCACTGGGCATTAGACTGTATGGTGAACGGAGAAAAACTTGCTGCATTAACCTACTAGCATTTGAGTTTGCTTTCAAGACAACAAGAAGCAACTTGAGGGAGTGGTGTAGGAGGGTCCTTCTGTATTTCTGTTGCTTTCATTGGTTAAATAAAGAGACTGCCTTGGCCTGTAGGATAGGGCAGCCCTTAGGTGGGTGGAGTAGATAGAATGGAAGGCTGAGAGAGAGAAGGCACTGGAACAGACGCCATGTTTCTCCAGCCCAAGATGGACTTTGGTTAGAATCTTCCCGGTAAGCCACGACCACGTGGTGATACTAGATTACTAGATATGAGTTAGACTAATATGTATAAGAGTTTAAAACTAATGGGCCAGGCAGTATTTTAATTAATACAATTTCTGTGTGGTTATTTCAGGTATAAGCTAGCCAGGGCCAAAAGCAGGCCCACGACTGGGAGCCGGGTGCTGGGGAACACAGCCCTCAACAGCCCGCTCCTTGACGGTCCTGCTTGCCTCTTATTACTACAAGGGAGGGCACTGGTTTGCTGTGCTGCGATGAACACTATTACCTAGAGCAACTTGAGGAAAAAAGGGTTTGTTTGATTCACACTGGTCCATCACAGTCCATCAAACAGGGAAGCCGGGGCAGGAGCTCAAGGCAGGAGCTGGAACAGAGTCATTCACTTATCTGGCCTGCTCAACTACCTTTCTTGTATCCAGGCCTCTCTACCTAAGGACAGTACTGCTCACAGTGGGCTGGGCCATCCTACATCAGTTAGCAGTTGAGAAGGTACCACCCATGTCATCCGCACAAACTAACTTGATGGAGGCATTTCCTCAGATGAGCGTCCCTCTTCCCAAGTGGTCCTGGGACTGTGATGGGAGGGAGGGTTCATCTTGGCTTCTAGTTTGTAGGATCTTGATGCAGCTGACCACATTGCTTGCTCCATTGGGAAACAGATATTAATGTTGATCTTCAATTTATTCTTTTTATTCAGTCTGTGACCACAGCCCACATTCAAGGTAGGGCTTTCCTCTTCACTCAAACCTTTCTGGAAACACCCTACAGATATACATGGAGGCCTGTTTCCATGGTGACTATAAATCTAGTTAAGTTAACAATACGAATAACTATCACAAATACCATGTGCTGTAGTATGGTTTTAAATTTTCCATGAAGTTGAATTGCTACCAAAACTTTTAAATTATCTTGCTTTCTACTAGGGAAACTAGTGAATAAACCTACCTCATAAAGTTTATTTGAGATTTTGTACAAGAATGTTACTGAACTGTGTTCAGTCTTATTTAGCTCACAGTTTGCATCTCCCATTAACAAATCAGCTCCTCAGAACTTCTCAGACTTTTTTTAGTCTAATAGAGTATGAAATTGAGAAAGTGCTCAAGTGGCGGAGGAGGAGGGAACCTTAGGACTACTGACAGTGTCTTCTGTTTTGCACCTACCTCATCCTTTTACAAATCATCTCAACCAATATGTGTGAAATGAAACTCCAAATATAGCAGTAATCCTGGTGATCAGATGGAAGTGTGCAATACTGGTATTTATGGATCCTCATTATGCAGTTCCCATAATGCATTTCATTGGAAATTTTTTGAGTTTTGAATTAGACCCTGTTTACTTTCATATTCTGTTATAACCATTTCATCTGATTCCCACAAGACTACTATAAGCAGATAAAATAATGATAAACATGCTTATTATGTATATAAATGATCTAAATAAATAATTAGCCACTCTAGCAATAATTTTCTGGGGAGTAATTTGGCACATTTTCCAATTTTTTCAATGAATTTCTTTTTTTGCTGCATCTAGGGAAATTTTTTAACTATCATCTAGTTCTCTAAATGAACTAATTAATTTAATCTCCCCGACTTCTCAGTGGACACTTTCCCCAGCGTTATATCTTTATTCTTTGTCTGATGTAGTCAAGCATACATGCTATATTAAAAAGCAAAGTTTAGCTGTACATAGTGGTAAATGCCTTTAATCCCAGAACTTGGGAGGCAGAGGCAGATGGATCTCTGTGTGTTCGAGGCCAGCCTGGTCTACAGAGCAAGTTCCAGAAAAGCCAGTTCTACATAGTGAGAGCCTGTCTCAAAAACAAACAACCAAGCAAACAAATAACCCAAACCTTATTTGTTTAACAATACAAAAAATGAACCTCAAGTTCTTATAGTTAAAACAAAATTTTCACTACTCAATGCAGTTAATATTCGGGTGTCTATGACCTAATGGCATTGTAGAATACTGTGACAAGGGCTGTGTGACCATAATCCTGGACAGCTGACATTTCTGCACTGTGGTGGATCTCATTGTGATAAGACACACACTGAGTAGGTTTTACAGAAATTCATGTCGAAAATGAGCATGCTGATTTATTGGTTTATAATGAATATAACTAACATAGACTTGAGTTAATGAGAGCCAGGCGTTTTCTCTCCCTAAGGACTGACACAGGTAAGAAGCCATATTTGTAATCAGAATGTAAAGTTTATAACATTATTGATTTAAAAAATAAAACCAAGAAAGTGTTCTAATTTGAATGTATAATTCCCTGTTGCATTTGCTTCCATGAGAGGAAAAAAAAAATCTTACTTTGGACTGTAATTGCATCGTGTCTTCTGGTCAGAACTTGGATAGTACTTAAATATACATTACTGGTATTCATCTCTGTGTCCTTCCTGTACCTGGGTTTCTTTGCCAATCAACACTTTCTCTAGGTAGACAACTCTTTCTTTATATGCTAATGTGTATTAAGCCAGTCTCCATTACTTAAGGGAACTTTGCTTTGTTAACTCTGGTTCATTAACTTTGTAACTGATTTTGAAGGAAATGATCTTGTTTCCTCCAGTTCTGAGTATTGCATACCATATCAGTTTCCTGCTTGTACTTAGCAGGCAACCTGAAAATGGTCAAAGTATAAGAAATACTTATTATTGCCCGACTCATTTTCCTTTATATGGTTTCCTTCTAAGTCTTGCTTTTCGGGAATACTATTTGTGCGGCTAATAAGCCCCTCTACATCATCCTTAGAGAAGTTCCTCAATTTTAAATCCCATGGTTTTTTTTTTCATGCTTGTGCATTTTTAGAACAAGTTCTGGTTTAAACCTGTTCTGTAGAAAGGGCTAGCGTCTTTCCCACCTTCGATAAAAATGGTGGACTCTGCAAACCTAACAGTGCTGTGAGAAAGGCACAGAAAGTGACCAGGAGTAGGTGGAATCCATTGGAATGGGGACCACCACCATGTGAGTGGCCTTTTGCCCAGGTAGACTCTGGATAAGTCCCTGGTAACACTGGGTAAAACACTGCAGGCAATCATATCTGGAACTTGATGGCAAACATCTTGCAGAGACAGTTTTATAGCAAAGAAATTAGATTAGCAGTGAGATAAGAAATGGGATTAATTGCTCATGGGTTGGTGTTGCTTTTAGACAGGATTAAAACATCCTAAAATTAGACTGTGGGATAATAACCCTATGAATATACTAAAATCACCGAACCATATATATTGCATGGGTGAATTATATAGGAATTATATGTCTCAATAAAGCTGTGAAAATGGAGGCAACATAAAGATACTTTCAGATATGTGAAACCAAAGACCATTCATTGCCAGTAAGCCACGATAGAGGAGATGTACAACTCTCCAGATGGAGGTAAAGTGATGCCTAAGTCTACGGAAGGGCATGAAGAACACTTAAAACAAATGAAAATGTACATGCGTGCAATTGGTATTCTCGGTTGTCAACTTGACAATAACTGGAATGAACTATAATCCAGAAACCAAGGGCACATTTGAGATCCAGATCTTGAGGCAAAGATGACAACGCACCTTTGATGCAGATCTTGAGGCTGGAAGGCACACCTTTAATCAGGGCGACACCTTCTGCTGGAAGCCTATGTAAGGACAATGGAAGAAGAAAGGGTTTGTTCTTTGCCTGCTGGGCCTTGCCTCCATCAGCACTTCCAGTCCTTTCTTGGAATCCCAGCAGACCAGCTGAGATCCCAAGCCTCATGGGACTGAGCAGTTACTAGAGTCTTAGACTTTCCATTCATAACTAGCCATTACTGGACTTCAGCCTGTAAGTCACTCCAATAAATTCACATATATGTGAATATATATGAACATATGTATGTATAGAGAGAATAACTTATGGAATTTGTTCATTCCACAAATTCTATGACTCTAGAGAACCCTGACTAACACAATGCATATCAGACTATCTCTTGTGCTTCAGCATAGATAAGATACTTATGACTATTTAAACCAAAAATGTATTGCGGGGCACACCATGCAGAGGCATGACCCTTGACCACGAAGCACAGAGGAGCAGGTGTTGATGATGTAGTAGGGTGGGAAGATGTTATGACAAATTAAGAACATATATTGCAGGGACTGGAGAGATGGCTCAGTGGTTAAGAGCACTGCCTGTTCTTCAAGAGAACCCTGGTTCCATTCCCAGCACCACATGGCAGCTCACACCTGTCTGTAACTCCAGGATCCAACACCCTCACACAGAGGTAAATGCAGGCAAAGTATCAATGCACATAAATTAATAAAAATAAATAATAAAAAATATTTAAAAAATAATGAATATTGAAACCTCAGGAACATAATACAGAGTTAACTGAAAGGTCACAGACATGTTAGAATGAAATTCTAAAAACAATTTAGTCCAAGAAAAGGAAAAGGAAACTACACAGAGCAGCTGAAGGTGCAAAGGGTGATGGTCCAGGGCAGACCGAGATCAACCTGTCAACTCTGCTAACTGTAAGTGAACCTAACATGCCTGCTAAAGGATGTATTGACAGTGGCACACATGCATGCACATGGCAGGAGAGAGACGAGAGGATAGAAACTTTAACAAGACATAGTAATGCATGAAGGAACAAAACCAGCTACAGCATGGAAACAGTAGGCCATGGCTGAAGTAATGATAGTGGCATCTGATGATGTAAGCCTCAAACAGGGATTGCCTGAGGTGAGGGGAATATCTTACTTTTTTGAAGTAGAAAACGTCATTTTATTTATTTATTGTTTGAGATTTTATATACGCATATAATGTTTTGGGCTATTCCAACACCCTTTTCCTCCCATTCAGGTCTCCTGCTTTCTCTCCACTACTTTGCCCTCCCAACTTCATGTTACTCTGTTCCTTATTTAAAACCCCTTGAGTCCTCTTAATGCTTGCCTGTGCGTGGGGGTGGGGCCATCTGGAGCTTGGGTAGCCTCTCAGGGATCATACCTCGGAAGGAAACGGACTCTTCCCCCAATAAACACCAACAGAAGATAGCTGGTCATCTAGGGTGGAGCCACACAAGCTCCTGGGATTTTGTGCTGGGATTTTGCCTAACCTCATGTAGGCCTGGTGCCAACAGTCCCAGCCGCCATGAGTTCATGTGTGCAGTGGTGTGTCTTGTCTGCCTGGACCTGTTTGCTGCAGATGTTTCCATCTTCCAGCTCTTAGAGCCTTTTTAGCAAAGATGAGTATTTTATAATGGAAAGAACTGTTAATTAGGGAGGCGTAATAATCATAAATATGTGTGAAAGTAGCAACAGAATTTGAAAATGCATGAAATATTTGAAAAATCAGTGAGGCAAATAGATAAATCCACTAATTAGAGATTTCAATGCCCCTCTCTCAGTTGTTGGTATACAGAGTATCCTAAGAACGCATACCCCTGCTAGACCGAATTGCTACTGATAGAACTTATCATTTATATTCTATTAAATGTACATGATGCAGTTGCCAAGATATAACTTATGCTGAGCTAAGAAATCTCCTAGTGAATTTGTGATTGAAATTTTTACAGAACAAAGATCAGCAAGCCCATGGGCCAAATCTCTCCCATCACCACTTTTTTTAGAACATCAATTAATAATGATTTTATATTTGAAAGTGTCTTTAGAGAGTATTTTCTAACATAGGTGATTCATATAAAATTCAAACTTCAATGTTTGAAAATACTTTTATAAACAGTAATGCTCACTTATATGTCATCTATAACCTTGAGTACTGCTACAGACACATGAACCACAATGCCTAAAACTTCCACTTTATTTTTACAGAAAACATGTTTTCTGACCCTTGTCATAGAATATGTTCTCTTATTACAAATTTTTTTTTGAGACAAGAATATACATAGTATCCCAGGTTGGCCTAGAACTTAGTATGTAGCCCAGGCTGGCCTCAAACTTAAGGATAATCTTCCTCTTTCAGAATCCAAGAAAGAATGGATAAAATTGCTAAGATGAACAATGAAAGGATAGAGATGTTACTGCAGAGATCCTGTAGGCACTGAGTCTGTGTCTTCTGCCTGATAACATAGGTGGACTAGATTTGCTCTCTGTCTTAGTTAGGTTCCTGTTCCTGTGATAAATACCACGACCAAAAGCAACTTAGGGAAGAAAGGATTTATTGCTTCTCATAGGTCACAGTCTTGAAGGGAAGTTGGGCCAGGATCCTGGAGGCAGGACTGAAGTAAAGGCCATGGAGGAGCACTGCTTACTGACATGGCTTGTTCAGTCAGCTTCTTGTACATCCCAGGACCTTCTGCCCAAGGACAGCACCATCCACAGTGGGCAGATCCCTCCCACTCCAGTTAGTAATCAATAAAATGTCCCACAGACATATATATCTTCTATTTATATCATTATATATATTATACATATGATATATATCCTGTATTATAGAAATATATGTATATATGATGTATATATGAAGAAGCAATGGGCCAAAGTCAGCAGATCTAGAGTATTTTGTATTCTAAGACTTTCCTTATATTTAAATTTGTGTGCGTGTGTGTGTGTCCTTGTACGTGAACTATAGCACATACGGAGATCAGAGGATAGTTTTTGGGAGTCAGTTCTCTCCTTCCACCATGTAGGTTCCAGGAAACAAACTAGGCCATCAGACTTGGTGGCAAGCACTTTTCTCC
The DNA here is from genome assembly GCA_028555095.1 of Dicrostonyx torquatus. Classification (NCBI taxonomy): domain Eukaryota; kingdom Metazoa; phylum Chordata; class Mammalia; order Rodentia; family Cricetidae; genus Dicrostonyx; species Dicrostonyx torquatus. The sequence continues at coordinate 15,814,049 of JAQHUG010000003.1, read as the reverse complement.
ACTACCCTACTCGCTGGCTGGCATTCTGAGATGTTGCAGATAAATCGTCATCGTCATGCTCCCAGTCACAGTAAACAGAGGTCAGAGCGGGACAAGCATCCTGGTGTTGATCTGAGGTAAAACAGAGATGGTGTTCTTCTAATATTAGAAGTTTTTCTATGATTCTGTGTAGTAATGTCTGGAATAAAGTCGTGTTTCTAGTCTCCCACAGGCTCTGTGGGTTCACATCTGTAGATCCATCCCACTGTTTCTAGCCAGTAATCTTTCCCAGAGGGTAACACAGAAGCCCGCGGATTTGCATATTCAGATTAGAACTGGGATGGCAGCTTGGTTCCTTGGATCTTTCAGTGTACACTGTACTCAGAGGTAATGTTCACTGTGACACACAGCGAGGAGTGCTAACGGTTTTGTTTGTCCAGAGTTCTACCAGTGTCCGGCAGAGAGGTGAGCAGAGGTCTGAGGACACGGTTCTCTCTTAAGGTTACCCTTCTTTAGCAGCTGTCTCTTGCCATTGCTTCAGTGTGGGCTCCAGAAGCTGCTGACATTCTTTTAAAAATGATGATGAATTCACAGGGCAAAAACAAATTCAAGCCATAGTGACGGGTATGCCGTGCAGTTTCACCCCTTCCTGCCTTGTATCTGTTTTCCATTCCCACGGGAGCAGCTTTAAAGCTTATTTCTCTTCTAGCATAAATCGATTTATGTCACTGCTCTGTGTTGCTTAGTGATGGGATGTGCTCTGATAAATGTATTACGTGATTATGTCATTGTGCCAACATGATAACATACTTGTGCAAACGTAGGTGGTGCAAGACAGGTCACCCAACACACCCTCTTTATGCCATCAAGTGCGTCATCTCACTGCCGGTATAGCACAGGTCAGTTCTTAACAGAAAGCTTCACAAGTAGACAGCTCACTGTCTATAGTGATGCAACGTATATTATAGTAAATATTTAAACCAGCGGTGATATTTGTTTATTAGTGTCATCAAGTATTATATACTATATTTGGTTATATATGTGGTTTTTTAAACATTTGTTTCTTTTATATGTGTATGGGAGGTGGGAACACGCATACCACAGTGCACCTGTGGAGGACAGCTTTTGGGAGTCAGTTCTCTTCTTCCACTTTGTGGGTTCTGGGGGTCCAACACAGGTCGTCAGGTTTGGTGCCAAGCACTTTTACCTGTGAACTCGTCTATAGGACCTGTGGATGTAGTAATTAATGGACTGGCAGGGCAATCACTTTTTGTTGTTGTTGTTTTGTTTTTTTTGTTTTGTTTTTTTATTTTTGATACAGGGTTTCTCTTGTAATAGTCCTAGCTGTCCTGGAACTAGCTCTCGTAGACCAGGCTGGCCTCAGACTCACAGGGATTCGCCTGCCTCTGCCTCCTGAGAGCTGGGATTAAAGGTGTGCCCCACCATCATCCAACCGATCACTTTCTTTAAATGAGCATCAAAATGAACATGAATAATGTTAGTTAGGGTTGCTTCGCACAACAGTGCCACAATGGATAATCCTTTGTTTTACAGATGCAAGCACAGTTCAAGAAGCTGCCTGGGTGGATGGATAGATAGATATTTATAATTCTGGTAGTTATTGTTGAGATGCTCCATATGGCGTTGCAGTTCCTACCAGCTACATGTGGAAGCACCTCATTATCAGGCAGAAAATTTTGTAACCTTTTTTTTTTTAACCCTTTAGTACGTGTGTTTTTACTTGCAAGTGTTCATTGCAATAAGTCATTGGTTCAAGGCCTCTGGCTTCTGCTATACTATCAACACGAGGACTTTTCTTGGATATCCTGTTGTTGCCTTGTGTCAGGGAGAGCCTGCAGCTTGAGATCTGCAGGTCCACTGCTCTCATCACATGCTCCAACAGTGCACAGATGAAGTGGATGTTGGGGTGGGCTAACTCGTAACCCTGGTTCTGGGCCTGGGTGGTATCTAGGTCGGTTAGCCCACCAGCTTTCCCTCATTATCACCACCAGGCCAGTTCCCCAGCACTGCCCTGGCTAGCTCACTCAATCAATGCAGAAGGCAGCGAAAAAGCCAAGCTTTGTTGGTGTGTTTTGTTTTGAGACAGGATTTCTCTGTAACAGCTCTGGCTGTCCTGGAACTTGCTTTGTAGACCAGGCTGGCCTTGAACTCACAGAGATCCACCTGCCTCTGCCTCCCAAGTGCTGGGTGTGTGCCACCCCTCCCCTCTGGCAGAAGAATAACTCATGTTCCTCTAATTCACAATTGTCACAGATGAGGTTGACCTGTTTGTACTAGTCAAGAGTAGAACTCAAAAAAAAAATAAAAAAATAAAATAAAATAAAAAAAAGAGTAGAACTCACATGGCAGACTTGAGACAGTCGCTCTTAGACAGACCTGCTTGTATAGTACTTGGCTGACACCCAGTTTTCTCTGTGTAAGACTTCTCTAAACGGGAGGATGTCTCACTATGCTAGCCGCATGGTTGGTGCTGAACACCTGCTTCCCTTTTGCAAGTCTGGGATGATGGTGTGTGCTAGACAGAGGTGAGGTTGTGATTGGCTGCCAAGAAAATCCTTGGGCATTGAGTCTCTGAGAAGCCTCTGTGGTAGAGAGAACTCTGTGGTAGCCATAGGTCGTTACTGGAGGAATTGGGTGTCTCCCTCATGCCTGCACTGGGGAAGATCTGGGAGCATGTACCTGCAGGAACTGCACTGGGGAGGACCTGGGAGCATGCGCCTGGTCTCTTCTGGACCAGTTCCTTTCCAACTTCACTTTATGTACGTTTGCTATAATAAACGTTACCTTAGGGATGACTCTATGCTGACCCATTCTTAAGAAGTCATCAGACCTGGGAATTACATTGGAACTCACCTCTACTTTCTTTCCCTTTTAGTAGTCTTTATTTTTCTTTATTTTTTAAAGTTTTTTTTCAAGGTAGTTTTATGTTCACAGAGAGCAAGACCAGAGTCTTTGTCCCTCTCCACCTTGCCCTGGCTTCACTGTCTCTTCTCAAGGCCTTGCGTAAGAATAGTAATTTTCCCCATGTCATTTATCCTTTGGATTTTTTTTTTGTTTGAAAGTTTCATGTATTTATATAACTAATTCTCCCCCAGACCCTTTCTCCCCAGCAAGTCCCCTCCCCTTCCATGTCCTCTTGTATGTGGTTTCTTGCCTGAGCCTGGATGAAAGGTTATTTCCAGGAGCAAGAGCAGCTTCCTGGTGACCACACCACTGAAGAAAATGACCATCCCCACAACAATCATTAACTGCCAATATTTCCTTGGGAGGGAGCTCATGCGCCAGGACCCCTCCTCATCTGTGGTGAACTGATGAGGGCCGATCATGTGCGGTGCAGGTGTTCTGCAGACAGCCACAGCTACAGGCAGTTCTCGAGTGCAATGCTGTGTCGTGTTTGGAGGAAATCCTCTTGCTGCCCCATGGCCTCGTCCTCCATCTTTCTTCCACAGTGTTCCCTGAACCTTGGAGGGGGCGACAGAGGGCTGACCGCTATGGCATCACTTAGTCTTGGAACTTTGTCGGTTACTGGTGTCTGTGCTGTGTACCATCTACTGCAGGATAAGAGGCTTCTCTGATGGCAGCGGGGAACATCACTGGTCTCAAACAGCAGACTGTCCCTGGGGACAAAATACAGCCAGGCCCCCTTTAAAAACAAAACTCACAAAAAGTTAATGAATGTAAACAAAAAAGTCACAAAAGTCCATTATTTAGTACTCACACCCCGCCCCGCCCCTGCTTCCATCCCTGCAAACAAGACACTTGGTTCTGCAAATCAAAACGAACTGGTTTGCCTTCAGGAAGCACATTCATTCATACATTGAGACAGGGTCTCACTATGTAGCTCTGGCGGGCCTGGAACTTACTATTTGGTCCAGGCTAGGCTCGAACTCACAGAGATCCCTGCCTCTCCCTTCTGGGGGCTGGGATTAAAGGCGTGCTCCACCACACAGCTCTGGAAGCATTTGCATTCTTTTTTTGCCATTAGCATTTATTTATTTATTGTATTTCTTTTTCTCTGCTCCCCTCCCTTCCTCCCCACTTCCCTTCTACCTTCTCTCATGGTCCCCATGCTCCCAATTAACTCAGGAGATCTTGTCTTTTTCTACTTCCCATGTAGATTAGATCCATGTATGTCTCTCTTAGGGTCCTCATTGTTGTCTAGGTTCTCTGGTATTATGAATTGTAGGCTGGTTTGTTTGTTTGTTTGTTTTGTTTTATGTTTAAAAGTCACTTATGATTGAGTACATATTATATTTGTCTTTCTGGGTCAGGGTTACCTCACTCAATATGATATTTTTCAGATTCATCCATTTGCTTGCAAATTTCAAGATGTTACTGGTTTTTTTTTTGTTTTGTTTTGTTTTGTTTTTCTGCTGTGTAGTACTCCATTGTGTAAATGTACCACATTTTTCTTTATCCATTCTTCTGTCAAGGGGCATTTAGATTGTTTCCAGGTTCTGGCTATAGCAAATAGCTATGAACATAGATGAGCACATGTCCTTGTGGTATGACTGAGCATCCTTTGGGTATATACCCAAAAGTGGTATTGATGGGTCTTGAGATAGGTTGTTTCCTAATTTTCTGAGAAATTGTCATGTTGATTTCCAAAGAAGCTGTACAAGTTTGTACTCCCACCAGCAATGCAGAAGTGTTCCCTTCACCCCATATCCTCTCCAGCATAAATTGTCATCAGTGTTTTTTTTTTTATCTTGGTCATTCTGACAGGTATAAGGTATGGTATCTCAGAGTTATTTTGATTTGCATTCCTCTGATGGCTAAGGATGTTGAACATTTCCTTAAGTGTCTTTCAGCCATTTTATATTCATCTGTTGAGAGTTCTCTGTTTGGGTCTGTACCCTATTTTTTTATTGGATTATTTTTTCTTTTGATGTCAAGTTTCTTGAGTCCTCTGTATATTTTGGTGATCAGCCCTCTGTCTGATGTGGGGTTAGTGAAGATCTTTTCCCATTCTGTAGGCTGCCGTTGTGTCTTCATTTCCGCGGCCCTTGCTAGTCCCTGGAACTTGTTTGTGGCTTCTGCTTCATCTTTGCTTTTGATAGTTCTCTCACACATTTAAGAGTCTGGAGTACAGCTCTTCAAACAGTGTGCAGAGGAAAGGGAGAAAAATCTGACCTTTAAAGGACTTTTACTGAAAGATGAAGTTGTCCATCATTTTCTTCATATCGTATGGCTAGAACCTGCTATGCTATGACCTGATTGAGTGGTGGGACTGAGAAGTGTGATCTGTGGATTCTATGATGAGATAAAATAGATAAAATAAAATGAGAATGGAGGGGGTATGTCGCCATTTCTGCCCTATTCCCTGTCTTTCACTAATCTGTCATAAGGAGCATTATTGTCTAAAACACACAAAGTGAAGGATATCTGCACAGCATTGGTAAGAAGTAAAGAACAGACGTGAACTTTCCAAGCTAGGGTATGAAATATCTCTCCTTTCTGGCTGATTTATTGGGAAGAGCCTTAGTTATCTATAATGTCAACTATAATGTTTTTCTTAAGACTAGTTCTTTCACCAATTGTTCAATATCTCTGTAGTGAGATAAATATAGCCAGTAATTATTCAGGGGTTTTCTGAAATCAGATTTTATCACTGTGATAAAGTGAAAACCAAGAAGAACAGTTAAAAGGGAGGAGTTGTTTTGGCACAGCTTTAGCCATCTTGGTTCCTCCGTGTCTGGTGAGAGTGGTGGGGCAGGAAGCCCACCATGATGGGCAGGAAGCAGAGGGCGCCCACACTGATAAATGTCTTCATCCTTCCCTTATTGCCTTTGAACTAGCCTGTCAGACGGTCCATCCATACTCAGGGCATGCCTTCCCCCTCAGCTAATAATTTAAGGGTACCTAGAGGCATGAAAAATTAATAAGTTAACAAATTTGACAATAAAAACTATTAAAATGCAATATATTCAGTGTACTGACCTTTTCTATAAGTTAAACACAATGAAAATGATTGGCACTGGTGTGGGAATTTGTTTGGTGACTTTGGTCAGAATTTTACTGAACTAAAATAGTTATAATTCAAACTGGAAATGTAATAAACAAGATATCTCAATAAAATTAAGTCCTTTAAACCCATTTAATTTTAGCATTTTTACCTTGAATAATAGTATTTTGAGATAAAATTGTGTGCTAAAATCTTTATATTAAAATAAATGTCATTTTTCAAAGCCTAATGACCCCTCCTCAATTCAGAGAGAAGGAAAGAGTGGTATGACCAGTTTTGCTGACAGAGCTCAGGCTGATGCTGTCACAGCCTAAGTGTAGCCCTGCTGGACTGTCCCGTGATTGCCCAGCTGGCAGCATTTCTGCTAGGGCCACATGCTGGGAAGAACTTACCGTAAGTTACAGTCTGGAATTCAAGCAAGGGATTGTCTCTGCACTCCAGCTGAGGACGGCAACTCAACAGGGAGAAAATACAGGACAAATTTTAAATATTTAATTACATTTTTAGGTTTTTGCACACTTAGAATTGTGACTATCCAAAACTTAGAGAAAGTTCAGAAAATGGGGAAATTATTATACCTTTATCAATTTTATGTAAATATTACTTTTTCAAATGTTCTGTACATACATGATTTATTCCAGTTTTATACATATACTTTAGAATTAAATGAGAATTTTGTTTAGTGTATCAAAATTTGCATTATTGGACTGGGGTGTAGCTCACGGGTAGAGCATATAATTAACATGTATAAACTCTGCATTAATCCTATGGCAACAACAACAAAAATCTTTATGTTATCTCTTTCTCTATTTTGTCTTTCATTTCTGAGCCACTTCCTCCTTAAATCATTCCTACAGTTGAGCACCTTGGTGTGCCAAGTGCTGCCGAAACAGTTCGTCCCTGTGGGCCACCCAAGGTGGATGAGACTTCAGATGCCAATGACTTATTTCAGGCAGTTTTCCTTTATCCTGCCGCTCAGCTGTTTGCTGTGCGTCCCAGGCCTGTGCTTGGGAACACTAATCCTATAGACAACCTAAGAAAAATGGCTACTGTTAGGGACCAGCTGGGAGACAGCAGGAGCTACCTCTCTTGTCTCTTCTTAGGTCATGACTTCTCCCTTATAATGTGCATTCTTTCTGAAAATCTCCAGTTACCGTAACATATAAATGTCACCAAGTAGCTTAATGTCTTTCACTAGCTACATGGGTTCTGCAGCTTAACTGGGAGCAGAAGCAGATGGCGGTCCCAGCTCTCCAGTCCTCTGTAGATTTCTTCAGGGCTGATGTGAACCTTGTTGGGTCTGTTCCCAATGGATTTTTACCGACCTACCACTTGATTTGTCATAAAATGAATAAAATTTGCCGGGCGGTGGTGGCACATGCCCTTAATCCCAGCACTCGGGAGGCAGAGGTAGGAGGATCTTTGTGAGTTTGAGACCAGCCTGGTCTACAAGAGCTAGTTCCAGGACAGGCTCCAAAGCCACAGAGAAACCCTGTCTCGAAAAAAAAAATGAATAAAATTTTTAATTGCTTTATTGTTTGGTATTCTTTTTAAATTTTACTTTTGATATTTCTCTCCTGCCAATACAGTGTACATATAGCAGAAAATTAACCTATAGAATATTGTAAGTCTGAAACAATTTTCATTTTATATTCTTAGTCATCAGAGGTAGAATGACAAGTAAACAAAACTTTAAAAGTATGATTCTTTATTTGTTCTTTTAAGTCTTGACCCAGGGTAATTTGTTTTATCATGACTTTTGTCTTCCTAACTTCTCATGCAATGTGTTCCTGAATGCTGGAATTCAGTCCTCAGTCAGATGCTAGAAATCTGTGAAATATTGTGACGCTCCCAAACACCATGTGATGGTGTGTAGTCTTTGTCCTCTTCTCCACCTGCAGCTCAGTCAGGGCAGAAGAATTCCAAGGTTCTGGAACCCTTTAAAGATTTTTTGTTTGTTTGTTTTGTTTCTCAAGACCAGGTTTCTCTATTGCTTCTGGAACTAACTCTTGTAGACTAGGTTGACCTTGAACTCAAAGAAATCTGCCTGCCTCTGCCTCCTGAATGCTGAAATTAAAGGCTTGTGCCCCCACCTCCCGGCTACCCTTTGTTTTGAAAAGGTAAAAGCATAGTCATACAAATATAAACAAACTTTCCAAAGATTTTAACTGGATGGTGACTTAGGAAATCAATAAGATATTATCAACAGCTCAAAAATTCAAGCAGCAGATGCATATATAGATACTAAGAATTCTGAAAAGAACCTATAAATATATATAAAATTGATCAATATTTGCAGGTCATTAATCAATTGTGTCTCACCAGGTAGAATTTATTTGTATTTCTGTAGAAAATACAAATGTTATACTTGCCATGTTATACTGTCTACAAACCTCAGACTTGTGACCCAGCACATTGAGCAGCCCCCTCAGCCCACCACACAGGCCCCCAGGACTTCTCAGGAGATGGGTTCCAGCAGTTCAGGCTGGCTTTGAACTCTTTTGGTCCTCCCTCCCTCAGCCTCCCAAATGCTTGGCCCAGGAGTCTTTTACATCTTTTTGTTGTTGTTTTGCTTTTACCCATTCCAAAATCTTTCATAATTTTTATAAACATCCTGTTCATGATTATAGTAATCTCCAAAGTTGTTTATTTTTTCCAGTACTGGAGATTGAATTTAGGGCCTTGTTCACATGTACATGACTACTGAGGTATTTCCCTACCCCCTTCAATTACATTCAGAGTGTGTGTGTATGTGTATGTGTGTGTATCCACGCACAAGAGCATGAGTGCATGTGCATGCATGACTTGCATTCCTGCATCAGTGTACTGTGTGTGTGTGTTCCTATGTGAGTGTGCTGTGTGTATGCATGTGCAAGTGTGTTTTTGCATGTCATGGCACATATATAGAGACAACAGGCAGGAGTTAGTTGTCTCCTTTTCATATATGGGTTCCTGGGAACTAACTAGGCTGTCATGTTTGGCAGTGTTTTTATCAGTTGAACTATTTTGCTATTTTTAAATTATTAATTTTTGGGGTTTGGCACACAAAGTCATAGGTTTTATGGGTTCAACCTCATATACACATTTTTTTCTTTAAATGATTTTATGGTTTATTTAACTTTATCTTATGTGCATTGGTGTGAAGGTGTCAGATCCCCTGGAACTAGAGTTACAGACAGTTTTGAGCTGCCATGTGGGTGCTGGGAATTGAACCCAGGTCCTCTGGAAGAGCAGTCAATGCTCTTAACCACTGAGCCATCTCTCCAGTCCTCACACGCGTTTTGTACTTTGTTCTTGGTTGTTGCTCTCCCCCGTTGCTATCTCCTGTGCTCCCTAGACCTCTCTAATGGGTCTCTTTCTCCAGTGAGCCCCACTTCTACTTTAATGTCACATGGATTCTCTTCTCTCAGTATTCCTCCTCCATACATGCACGCGTGTGAGCACACACACACTCATAGATCTAGGTTCTGCATATAAGAGAACACTTATTTTTCTCTCTAGATCTGGCATGTTTTGTTTAGTATAATTATTTCCAGTTCCATTCATTTTCCCACAAATGTCATGATTTCATTTTTCTTTGTGATTGCTCAAAATTCCATTGTGTATTTGCACTATATTTGCTTTGTCTGCCCATCTATTGATGGATAGCTAAGCTGATTTTATCGCCACTGTGAATAATGTAGCAATGGGATGGATATGTGTGTATCTTTGTAGTAGGGCACACCATTTTCACGCGGGTGTCCGGGAGTGGGATGGCTGAGTACATCGTGAGTGCGTCTGAGTGTACTGTAATTCTATTTTTAGTTTCTTGAGGGCCCTACTGCTGGTTTCTATGGTGACCGCACTGGTTACACTTTAAGCGGCAGTGAACAGGAACTCCCTGCATCCTCTTCAACATTTGCTGTTTGTTTTCCTGACGGCTGACGGTAGCCATTCTGACTTAAATGGCGTGGATCCCAAAGCGGCTCTGATTTGCCTTTCAGGTGGTTTAAGGACTTGTTGAGCTCTTACTGACTGTCTGTGCACCTTCCTTTGAGAGTTAACTATTCAGCTCATCAGATGTTCATTGAGTTTCTGGTGTTTAATTTTTACGTACTTAAGAAAGCTTTTTAAAAGATTTATTTTTAGCTGGGTGGTGGTGGCGCACACCTTTAATCCCAGCACTCGGGAGGCAGAGGCAGGCGGATCTCTGTGAGTTCAAGGCCAGCCTGGTATACAAGAGCTAGTTCCAGCACAGGCTCCAAAGCCACAGAGAAACCCTGTCTCAAAAAACCAAAAAAAAAAAAAAAGATTTATTTTTAGTTTTTTATTTTATGTGAATGGGTGTTTCATCTGTAAGAATGTATCTACACCATAGGAACTGGAATTATAGGTGGTTATGAGCCACTGAATCTGGGTCCTTTGCAAGGGCAGAGATGCTCTTAGCTGCTGAGCCAGTTCTCCAACCCAGGTTTTTTGTCTGTTTTAAAAAATTAAAATTCTTTATTTTGAGACAGATTTTTGAAAAGTTGTCCAGGTCAGGCTAGCCTTGAACTTGTGATCTTTCCCCAGCCATTTCCGGTAGCTGCGATGTGAAGCTCTGTTGTTCTCGGCCATAGACGGTCTGGTGTGGACTTATGTGAATGAGGAAGAGTCTTGACGCCACTGTGAGTTTGTTCTTAGGAGTCTTAGCTACTCAGTAATGAATCTATGAAAGTTACAACACACACTTTGCCCTGAAGAATTTCAATAAAGGTCTTGGAGCAGAGTTCCAAAGGCCTCTTGACTGTTATGAGGTCAGGAACGCCTAAGAGACTATCCTCCAGATTTCACAGGCAGTACTGAAATTTAAGTGAATTCTTCTTGTCTTGGAATCACCCAGTTTTCTGAGGTTCAAGGCCTGGTAGCCAAGGACATTCTTATCTTAAGGGTCTGTAAGCCAGGGACCAGGCCGTTTGTCCTGAGTGGGCTTGGTTAGATGTGAGATCTGCAAGTAAAACCAGTGTCATTCTATAGAAATAGACGCTAGATAATGAAAGTCAATGAAAATCAGGTAATTCAAATATTTAGTTTTAGTTTATAAAAGCAATGTTTACCAAATTTCTGTAGGCTATAGATACCTTCTGAAAAAAGAGGAAAAATTTAGTGTAAAAAGAATATGGCATTAAAATATTAATAGCAATCTAAGCAAGTGTCTGTAACAATTGTCCCTCAGTGGTTTGTGCTGTCCTGTGCTCTTCATTACTGGAGTTACCAAGCTGCTTTCCTAAGCTGTCTACTTCTAAAGTGCAATGGATCCGGGGAAATCCTGACTCAGCCGGTTGGTTCTGTGTGAGTGTTCTATAAATACCGATCATCTTAGAATCTTGTTCCCAGGAATCTCTTCTTTGAAGAATTAAGCTGTACCTGTCATTTATTTCCCATGTGACTCAGAGCTTTTGCCAAGCATCCGATTAAAACAAACTGTGCTGGAGACGGCTCAGAGAGTAGATTACTTGCAGTGTGCTTTACTGTCGTTTTAATTCCCAGGCCTGTGTAGAAAGCCAGGTCTGTATAGCCCTAGTGCTGGGAAGGGAGAGGATCCCGGGAGCTCACTGCCTGATCACTCCAGCCTCAATAGTGAGCTCCTTCACATTCAGAAAGCACAATGGAGACTGATTAAAGAAAGGCACCCAGCATCGACCTCTGTGTGCACACATGTGCCCACACACATGAACATACGCACACACATACACCCTGCACCACAAGAGAAAACAAAACATTTAGGTGGCAGATAATGGCTATGGTTCATTTCTTCCTATAACCAATAATATCATAATGGAGAAGGGCAGACATCTTCACTGGAGTGTATTGTGTAACTATCTCACATGGGTTCTGATCTGTATGGTAAACCTTTCGTGGTACGTGCCTGTGACCAGAGCTGCTCAGGAGGTAGAGACAGGAGTCACTCTGGCCCTGGTGTTCAAGAAAGGCATGACCCCATCTTAAAATGGACAAGCAAACACACAAACATATGGAATAGAGTGTGTTGAGAAAGCTCCAGGAGCATCTAGAGATTTTAACTTGATGTGTTCCTATCTCACTACCATTGTTATTTTTATAATGTAAAAGACAGCGATTTTTTAAGGTATGTGAAGGGTCTAGAAATAAGAATGAAAATATAGGAATAGAAATATAGACACCAAAGATTAGAATATAGAAGCTCAGGATATAGGAAGACAGACATATAAGGCTGTAAACCTAATCAGACTACCAATAGCATTCTCAGCAGATCAAGGGTCAGTCTTCACAGTGAGCTATTTTCTCAGCTGCTTAAGAAGCCTCTATCAGCTTAGGTCGTTTCATTTTACAACTAGCTGATCTGTTTACGGCTGGAGCCTCTCTCTGCAAACTGAGAGTAGTCTCCTGGCCATCCTTGATCAAATCTTGACAGATATGAGCTGAGTTAACCTTTAAGAGACAGAGATACATGACCTCTGAGTTAGGCAATGTCCCTGCTATGGGACACTGGCAGCATCAAAGGGAGAGCACAGGGCTGCAGTAAGCACCACCTGGAAGTACCAAGGAACTGAAAGATGAAGACTGTAAAGTAAGGCAATCTGTATCTGAGTTTTCCCTCTGGACTGTAAGAATTCCTTTATTCAGACCTAATGCTTAGTACTCCTCACTATAAGAAGGGAACTTCGAGGACTCTTTTTTGCCATAGTGTCAGAAGCCCAAACTCTGTCTGTGGTCTCAGCTAGCTGATAAGCTTCTGTGCCCCGTGGTGTTTTCCTGGAATTTGGTTTCTGGGATAAAGTTTGCTTCTGGTTTAGACTTAGATGGTCTGTCCCCATTGTTGTGCATCCCCCCTGAACCCAACAGTATGAATGATATATTTTTTTTCTGTGTTCAAGATTCAATTTGAGGGAAACAAGATTTAAAACTTAGTGAGGAGACTGGGGCACTTGGCTATAGTATCATGGGTGCCCGAGAAAGAATTCTTGGATGTCTCTTTCCTCAAAGGGACAGCAAACATTTAAAATAAAAGTAGAAAGCAACAGTCATAAAGAGCCTTAGTCACTGCCTCCTCCTTCACTCCCTCCCTTCTTTTTGAGTTAATTTTTTCTTCCCATAAATAATCCAGAATGTAAAATTCAGCATTAAGCACAGAAAAGCATCCTAGACAGATGCTGAGTCACTGTTTTCTGGACTGGTCCCTCAGAAGACAGACAACAATGGCTCATCCGCTGAAAGCCAATCATCAAGGTACCGAGAACTGAGAACACACTTCATATGACACAAGAAAGAAATTCCCTTAACAAATCTTTATATAGTCTAAAAAACCTCAAGGAGTCCCAGGCAGCATTCAATTCATTTAATCATTAACGCTGAGGTGTTTTGTGTGTGTGTGTGTGTGTGTGTGTGTGTGTGTGTGTGTGTGTGTATCTATCCATCATTCTTACTCAAATGAATCAGCAACTTTTCTTCTTTGTGTTTCTGTGTCCTGTACCAGCACTTCCAAGCCTGGGTAAGTTTACCACCTCTGGCTTTGAGGTCAAACAAACTGAGAACTGCTGTTTTCAGAATTATCTTTAAAAACAGAAGTACATGTGCTCACGTGAGTCTCTGTCACAATTGTTCCTAGTAGTCTCCCTGCTCACAGCAGCTGTAACTTTTAAACAAGTAACTGGTTCCCATTTCACAAGGAAACCTAGGTTCAGGGTCATTTGGAACTGTCTAGCGGAAGAGGCAGTTTCATAGACAGGCACAAGTCACAAACACACACATTATATATACCTTATACTCGACCTCTACACACATCCTTTTAAGATTTTAATTTTTTAACGTTCCTTTTTGTTATCTGTGTGTGGGTATGTGAGTGCATAGGGTGCCCCAACTTCTGTGTGGACATCAGGGGACAGCTTGTTGGAGTGGCTTCTCTACTTCCACCAGGCAGGTTCTGGGGATGGAACTCAGTCCATCAGGCTTGCCAGCAAGTGACTTCACCCTGCTGGGACTTGCCAAGGGCGCTCGCCTTTGATCCCAGCACTCGGGAGGCCGAGACAGCTGGAGATCTGAATTTGAGGCTAGCCTGGTCTACAGAGCAAGTTCCAGGCAGGACTGTTACACAGAAATCCTGTCTTGAGAAAAATGAATAAATACTGAGTGAAAAGGGATTTGTATTATATTAGTGAAGATTTTGCCTCTGTTGTGGGCTGTATAGGGCTATGTTGTGCTGAGGGCACAGTTCAGTGATGAGAACCTGCCCAGTGCGCAGGATGCTCCGAGTTTTATCCCTAGTATCACTTAAAGGGAAAAGGAGCAAAATTAGAAAGAGCCCATCTCTAAACCCAAACATCAAGTCCAGTGAGAGGGCTCAGAGGATAAAGGCACTTGTCAAGCAAGTAAAGCAGAAAAATAATGATTTAGTTGAAGTTTTACATTCTTAAAATTTTTAACAATATGTAAGAGGTAATAGCTTATTTGATCAATGAACCCACCTAAGTTTAGAGAACAGACCTTAAGTCAAATAAAACGTAGGCATGTCGTACTCAATCTTCTAAATCAGAGAAAAGACAGTCTATTTTTATTAAGTCAAATTAAGCTAATCTTACTTAACAAAGATCTATTAATATAACTTGAGTTCTTAAAATGTTTCATGGTTTTGATGAGAATGACTTTCTTATGTTCATTATATTTAAGATATTAAAATATTAGATATATTTCTTATTGTCCTACAATGAACTTTCAGAGCTGGTTAGTATATGTCAGGCCAGACAGAGTTCTTTGAATTTGAGAGATTTTCTGCTCTGAGGATCTCCTCTATGAATACATGCTTCTTCCTTGTGTGATCATTCTCTCTCCGTAAAGATACTCCTGAGCAGCAGCCACCTGCTCGTATGTCTGGATAGTCCAGCCAGGGCCTTCCGCAGGATCTTACTAATGGGAAGCAAACTGTTAAGCACAAGTGAACCCCAACAACTAACAACAAAACCCACAAGATAAATGATAGTAGGTGGGAAGCCCAGAATATGAGGGAACCAGCATGTCTGAAGTCCAGAATATGAGGGGACCGGCATGTCTGAAGTCCAGAATATGAGGGGACCGGCATGTCTGAAACCCAGAATATGAGGGAACCAGCATGTCTGAAGTCCAGAATATGAGGGGACCGGCATGTCTGAAGTCCAGAATATGAGGGGACCGGCATGTCTGAAGTCCAGAATATGAGGGGACCGGCATGTCTGAAGCTCTGCTTCCTTGAGTTCACCCCTGAGAACTGGGAGAAGATGTCAACACTCAGGCCCCGTGTGCAAGCATCCCTGGCATAGAAGGCCCCAGTATGCAGTCATCCCTGGGTACCTCCATTTATCCCACTCTACCCAGTGTGTCTACTGAGCATTTCACCAAATAGTCTCTAAAAGTTTTAAAATTTATAAAAGAGACAATCGATGTTCACAAACAAAAAATGAACAGGTGTCAGAGGTGTATTTGAGGAACTGCTTATTTACAAGAAGCCCAAGAGATGTTGCAACTGACTCAGGGGAAAGTTCAGTAATGTGTGAATAGGCATGGAATTGATGGTATACACAGCGAACTCTTGTTGGATACCAAACAGAATTTACTTGTACTCTCCTAACGTTTGCAATTTACAGAGTTGTAAAATAGCTCAGAGGTAAGTGCAGGTCTCCATGGAGTCAGATAACTCAGAAATTATGTTTGCCATGCATCTGGGAACCTGCTTTGTGGTTGATGTCAAAGTCTTTTTCTGAAGAACAATCTAGACAGGAGCCTTCTCGCCTTTGGCATCTTGGACGGTAGAACTTCCAACCAGAACGTACTACAGTGAAGCCACAAGAGTGGAGGAGAAGTCTGTCTTCACCTGTGCCTGCGTCACTAGCTAGGCCAGGCCCTCTGGGCTGCCCCGCTTTCCTCTCTGTCTTGTGACTTGTCCAGAGATCACCTCAGAGCCAACCAATACATGGTGTTCAGCTTTGTGACTGGAAGAAGTTAACTTGGCGAAGCGTTATCTCGTGTGAACAGTTACCCACTGAGACTTAGTAAGTTCTGGTTCCACCAGGACACTGCCGAAGTGTAGGTTGTTCACATGACCACAAGATCCAACCAGAGTGGCTTTCTGCTTTTGTGACTTAGCTGAGCTCTGTTGTCTACCTGGAGCAGTAGCGATGCTATTCTTGAGCAGGTAAAAACCATGTGCCATGTGATTGTACAGACCAAAGACTGTTTAGGAGATGGGGTTTAGAAGAACAATCATGTAATCTGTGAAAGACTAGGCATACAAAAATAAGATAATTATGGGGGCTGGAGTGGTTATAGCTCAGAGGTTAAGAGCACTGGCTGCTCTTTCAGAAGTCCTGAGTTCAACTCCCAGCAACCACATGGTGGTTTACAACCATCTGCAATGAGATCTGGTGCTCTCTTCTGGCATGCAGGCATACATGCAGACAGAACACTGTATACATAAAAAAAGATAAAAATCTATATCTATTGTGCTACCGTATTTGGCACATCATCTCATTTAATTGTAGATTGTCTTTTTGTCCCAGCTTCGCTGGACCCCACCTGACTTAGTGTTCTATTTCTGTGAAGAGACCACAACAACACTTATGAAAGAAGGAATTTAACTGGGGCTTGCTTATAGTTTCAGATGTTTAGTCCATTGTCATGGTGGGGAACATGGAGGTATACAGGCATACACGCAGGCAGGCATGGTACTGCTGAAGTAGCGAGAGTTCTACACCCAGATCAGTGGCAGCAGGAAGTGGGTCTGGGTTGGGCTTTTGAAACCTCAAAGTCCCCCCCGCCCAGTGACACACTTCTACAAAGCCACACCTACTAAACCCTCTCTAGTGGTGCCATTGCCTGATGGCTAAGCATTCAAATACATGAACCTATGGGGGTCATTCTTACTCAAACACACTGCCCTATGTTCTACCAAATTCTTTCCAGAGGGAATTTCAGAGTTTTGTGAGTCACTTTATTAACCATAGAAAATATTAAAGTTTTCTTAAAATCAGTTCTTTTTTAAAAACTATTTATTTATTTATTGTGTTCTGACTGCATGTATGCCTGCAGGCCAGAACAGAGCACCAGACCTCATCGTGATTGGTTGTGAGCCACCCTGTGGCTGCTAGAAATTGAGCTCAGAACCTTTGGAAGAGCAGCCAGTGCTCTTAAACACTGAGCCATCTCTCCGGCCCCCTTAAGGTCAGTTCTTAATGGGGTGGTCCTCAGATGAGATTCAGCCTCTGCGTCTCTGAATTAGTAGAAGGTTGTACTTCAAGGAAAAATTTCAAAATGCCTCTGGTATCAAACACAGCAAAGTCCTTTTTGCTGTGATCTCTGACACTGAGTCGTAAGCTTTGTTAAACATCTGGAATTAGGCTGATCTTTCGAACACCTTTACAGAGCAGAAATAACAGTCTGGGTGCTTATAATAGAACAGATGCAAATGCATCCAGCAGCTGCTCCATTTATGCATTTTGTTAATGCTTTTTATTTTAGTAACCTTACTTCTGATTATAGACGCCCTCATTAGTGTTCTCAGCAGAAACAACGGATGCATACCTCTCGACCTCAGCACTTAGAGCAGAATTAAGAGCATAAATCTCCCAACCCTCTGACTTTTCCTGATGACACCTCTCTCGCAGCGCAAGCTGTGGCTGAGACGCAGTGCGCACATGCCAGCTCCCTTTGCTCTGTCACTTTTTCCAGCCACATTCATCTTCTTGGTTTGCCTTACCAAGAGCTGAAATCGCCCTTCACCACTAACGCGGGTCAG
Organism: Dicrostonyx torquatus; assembly: GCA_028555095.1. Lineage (NCBI taxonomy): Eukaryota > Metazoa > Chordata > Mammalia > Rodentia > Cricetidae > Dicrostonyx > Dicrostonyx torquatus. The sequence continues at coordinate 15,796,323 of JAQHUG010000003.1, read as the reverse complement.
CCCTCTGCTCTCTTCTGAGTTGATACAATTATGTGTTGGTGCCTGGATTTTGATTATCCCTTGGGTACCTGTGCTTATCATCCCTCATCTCCTCTGGAGTACAGCCAAATGAAATTCAATTATCATCTGTACGACTTAGTTTCTACACGGACCACTAACAGCTGTGACTTCACGTAGCTCTAACCCTTAACTTCTTCTGTCAGGAAGTGAACTGATGCTGGCTTCTCTTTGTCTTATTCCAGTTGGGTCATGAGGTTTTCCCTGCAGCCTGGGAAGGTAAGATGCCAGCATGAACACTGTACATTTGAAACTCTGCTTTAACGACTCCAGTCTTTCCAGATGTTCCTCCTTGATGGTGTTAACGAGCCCTTCGAAGACATGAACAGGGCAAAATGTCTATAGTTGGAAGGCCCACTTATCTGTTATTTATATTCAAATATATTTTACATAAATTGAAAATAATACTTAAGGGTGACAACAATTTATATATAAATACTATATATAGTATTATATATATAATCTCTAAGACATAAGTGATGGAAAGTATACATATGTTTTTTGTTTGAGACTGAGTCTATCTAGCCCAGGATGGACTCAAACTTCACAGTGTAGCTGAGGCTACCCTTGAACTAACTCTCTCTGTGTTTTGATTTATTTATTTTTATTTTATGCATGGCTGTTTTATCAGCATATATGCATGTGTATCATGTGTACTGCCTGAGGAAGCCAGAAGAGGCACCAGATCCCCCTGGAACTGTAGTTACAGATAGTTGTAGGTGCTGGGCTGGAAGAGCCGCCGGTGGCCTTCTCTGCTGAGCCCAGCCCTGCTCTTGAACTCCTTACCTCTCCTCCATCCTGAGTGCTGCTAATGCACGCGTGTGCCACCGTGCCTGGTATGCATACTTTTTATTTTTATTCTTACTCTATCTTCTGACATTTTAAAAAGCAATACACTTTAGTTTGGGTTGAGGAACTTTTATAATTTTCTCCCTGATCTTATTTTTGAGGTAAGCAAAATAGGGAAGACAGAGATTCGGATAAATAGTTTTGTTAGCATGGAGAAGGAGGACAATATTACGAAAGCTCACAAACCACAGAGTTTTGTCTCAGTATTCGTGAAGTAGCGTGTAGGCCGTTCTCCCAGAATTCACTGGGGCAGACTGGCCTGTGCGCACTTGGGGATGAAGCTTGTGTTTATAGCCTATGACTTGCTCATTGCCTGCTCACAGCACTTTTTATTTCGTTGGGCTTTAGCTACTTTAAGAAAATATTTGAAATTTTCCATGATTACTTAAAGTAAATTTTATAATATACAAGCAGTAACTTACCCAGCAGCAAGCATGATGGTTCTCCGTGCGAACAGTGTAGCCATTTCTATTCAGATGCACCCTGAAACGCATCCCACACATGAGTTAGCTGGCTGACAATCAATCCTGAAGGAATCTAAGATTTGCTTTGAAATTGGGCTAACCCACTTGAAGTGCTCATAATTATCCTTAGAGGTGCAAATGTTACAATCTGACATAAACAAGAGTGGGTCTTAGCTAAATCTCTCTAGCATTATCAAGTGAGGAAATGTTTAATGCGTTCGTGGTGCCGGGTGATGGAAGAGGCAAAGCCTGTGAGCCAGTCATCTTTGAACTCGTGGCCTCTACAGTGTTGTTGGCTTTTTATACTCTTTTCACTCTTTTGGCTGAGTTGGGGGTCCGCCACCCAACTCCCAATAAATACACAGAGGCTCATTTTTAGTTATGAATTCCCAGCCTTAGCTTGGCTTGTTTCTAGCCAACTTTTCTTCATTTAAATTACCCCATCTATCTTTTGCCTCTGGGCTTCTGCCTTTCTCTATTTCTGTATGCCTTTCTTTGCTTCTTTCTCCGTGGTTTGCATGTAGCTGGGTGACTGACCTGTGATAGCCTCCTCTTGATCTTGCCCCTTCTTCCTTTCCTCCCAAATTTCCTCTTCTATTTATTCTCTTCTGCCAGCCCTGCCTATCCTTTCTCCTGCCTCCATATTGGCCTTTCATTGTTTTATTAGACCAATCAGGTGTTTTAGACAAAGTAACACAGCTTCACAGAGTTAAATAAATGTAACATAAAAGAATGCAACAGCCGGGTGGTGGTGGCCCACGCCTTTAATCCCAGAACTCGGGAGGCAGAGGCAGGCGGATCTTTGTGAGTTCGAGACCAGCCTGGTCTACAAGAGCTAGTTCCAGCGCAGGCTCCAAAGATACAGAGAAACCCTGTCTCGAAAAAAAAAAATGCAACACACCTTTGCATTATTAAACAAATATTTCACAGCATAAACAAATGTAACACAACTTAAAATAATATTCCACAACAGTTGATTCACAATAATATTCCAGATCTGGTTGGCATTTTACAGAATTTTGACCATGTATTTGATCATAAAGGGTAGAATTAGTGGATCCAAGACATGCTGTCATGTATTTTCTTGAATGCTTGTAAATCTTTTATTTTTGGTTTGTTCTCATTTTTCATGAGTTTCAGGCTGAACTTTGATTGGTAAAGTGGGGTCAGCTCTGGGGATCACAGTGGTGAAATTTTCCTCTCAGAGTATCTCTGTCTGAATGACATGGCACTGGTATTGAGTCTTCCTTCGTTAGTGACTCAGAGCGTGGTACTTGCGTCTTGTTTCAGGGGCTGTGATAGGCATGTGTTTATTGACCACTGCACTCCTAGCTTCCTACCTGGAGTCCAGCATTGGTGTAAGCGTGGCTTTGGTAAAGAGACATTCCTCTTTTACCTGTATGCTGTGGTGCTAGCCTAAGGCGTGGCTAGGTGTCTTGTTGGTGAAAATGGCTGAATGAAATAATTGTGGTGGGAGTTGTTACTTTGACTTTGTGTTTTAAAGCTTAGTGACAATAGAAACAGAGGAGAAGTGGGTGGGGGAAGGGGGAGGTCGGGGAGAGACTGGGAAAAGAGGAGGGAGGGGAAACTGTGATTGGGATGTAAAATAAATAAATACTTTAAAAAATCATAAAGCTTAAGTGGCAGACACAGTGAGCATGGCAGGGGGCAGGGAACTAGCGTTTTCTAGCCTGAAGTCCAGCGTTTGGTCTTTGGAACACAGCTCTGTTCAGGATTCACAACTTCTTGGTTGTTTTTGTTTCTGAAAAGGGTCACCGCCAAATGTCCGGGCTGGCCTTGAACCCAACTAATCCTCCTGTCTCAGTCTCACAAGTAAGTTTGATTCCTTCACTCTTGCTGAAGGCCTTCAACAACTTTCCCTGACCACTATAATCAGATGAACTCTTCTTATGCCCAGCATATTAAACATGGCTTCTATGCTGACAGCGAGACTCTTGGTGCATCTGGAAGACCGCTGTATAATGTGGATTCTGAGTCTGGAAGGTTCTCCTGTCACTGGGCGTTTGTACCCATTCCGGCATTTATCTTCAGTTCCAGGAAAGTGTTTTATCACGTCGTGTTTACCAAATTCGATGACACAGCCTCTTGGTACTTGGCAGGAATACTTTAGCAAAAGTTAATTCCATAAAAACAGAGGCTGCTTAGCTCTGTGCAAACGCCGCTGTAACCCTTGACCTGACCGTGCCTTTCTTCAGCTCACACTAGCTCTAGTCCCGGTCCACTGTGTCTGCACTCTGCTCTCCCCAAATTACATTTGCTTTAAGTCTAACATTTGAGTTACGACCGAAGCCATAACATTTTCATAAGTTAGCTAGAGCTCTCAGAAGAGACTGCTTGCACAGATCACTGGGCACGCAGTGTTCCCTTGTTTATATGATGAATATCTGGAAACACAGAATTCACCAGTAGGCTAACCCAGCAGTACACTGTGTCTCTGCCTTTCTCAGAGTAATGAGATGAAGAATGACAAGGTTTGGGTTTTTTCTTGATGTTATTTTGTTTAAAATTTCCATCAGTGTTTTACTTTCTTGCCAGATATGGATGGTAGGGAACTCCACTGATTGTTTCTCTCTCTCCCATGCCTTTTCCTGTCTGCTTCAGTCCTGATCTGATGACCAAACTTCTAGACACTTCATTCCCAGACTGTCCAGGACTTTCCCTCAGTGGCTAAAATTTTCTTTCTTTTTATAAATCTTCTGTAAGGTATACATGTCAACCAAATTCTATTTAAATACAAATTAATTTTAAGGAAATCATGGGGGAGTTTTTAGTGCATTTTCATGCCTCTAGAGCAACTTTTGGAACTGAATTTACAGCAGGATTTTATCTAGTGGAAACCCACCTCTTCCTGAGTTTGTTTCACACTGTGTGTGTTGGATGTCATGGGCCCACTGGGTTACTCTCTAGGGTAGGTAGTTGATTAGTAGCCTAATCAACTCTCGCACCCACCCATTACCCCTTTTCTCTAAGACATTTCTCCCTGACCCCAGGTAGATAAGTATATAAAATTATAATTCATGACAAGGATTTGTATTTTAAAACAATTCTTTGCTAAAATAATTTTTCCATTTATTACTGATTAATGCAAATTCACATGTTAATGAGATGCCTGTGCTTACTTATTTTTATAGAAAGAATTAAGCCTTGGTTGGGTATTTGGTACTGAATGCCATGAAACATCAACACTTTTCATAACTAATGGGAACTTTGATCCTCAATGCAGAGGCTTCTTCACCACGATATATAGTACAGAATGGTAGAAGCATGCTTAGGGCCATTTTAGAAATTACTGGAAATTATATTCCAATCCCAAGCCAAAATTCATTTACTTACCTTTCTATAAAAAGGTTAGCAAGTTAAATGGCAATTTTAAATTTAAATGCTCCAACTACTATCCAAAAATATACTCTTTTGATATTTTCATGCTAAGGAACAACAGTAGGAAAATATCAAAGCCTTTGTTTCCTGTAATTCCTTTGTATGCCCAGTAAAAACACAACAGTTTATAACATACAATGATCTTAAGTCAGAGCCGAGGTGGAACAGGCAGCAGTGGTCAGAGCTGCGTGACGACTCCACATGCAGTGTAAAGTGTGTGTGTGGTGTGTTCAGAAGGAAGCTGCAGGGACATGCTGCCTTGAGAGCACACGAGCCCTGCCAGAACCGCCAACAATTTTACTGCAAATTGTGTTGTGGTCTTTTTATGTTCAGAACTCTTTTATTGTTGCCAAATTTTTCATAACCCTACACACTAAGTTATGTGACCTCATGCAAGGATATGAACCACAGTTTATGATGCTGTATTCTGAAGAATGTGTGTGTGTATGTCTGTCTGTCTGTCTGTCTGTCTGTCCTGGGAAGTGGGAAGTAAAATTAGAGAAGAACGAAATGAATTTTCACTTATCTTTTTTCTTTTCATGTGTGTTTAATTTAGTCCATGGAAATAATAGTACATTCACGTTTTCCTCATTTAGCTGATGTGTATGAGTGACTTGTTCACATGTCTGCTGCCTGTACCGTGTGCATGTCTGGTACAGAGGCCAGAAGGCATTAGATCCTCAAGGACTGGAGGTATAGATGGTTGTAAGCCTCCTTGTGAGTAGTGGGAATTGAACCCAGGTCCTCTGGAAGAGCAGTCAGTGTTCTTAACCACTTGAGCCATCTCTCCAGCCCAAGGCAAATAGTATTTTAATGTTTTTATACTGTAAGTAATTATGAGCTTTCCCCCAAATACCTCTCACTTGATGCTTCAGTTTGTCACTTGTATCTTGTCCTCGGGTTCCCTTTCTTGTCTCCACAAGCCAATCTTTGTGGTAATTTCAGAGAGCCGCTGCACTGTTTAAAGCCCCCGTGAAGCCAACAGTGGCAACCTCCTGCCTTCATCAGGGTGACATGAGGCTCATAAAACATCTGCTTTTTGGTCACCTGCAATCACTCCATGTGCTAAATCTTACTGTTCCTCCCTCTTATTTGTATGTGGCTATTAGTTATCCTGTCACATTAGTTGTTAAAACCAGCCATTAGTTCACATGGAATTTTCTAGGCCTGATGTCCTTATCAGTGTAAGTGGGAGGCAGAGAGAATAAATTTCTAAATACCTGACTAATCTGAAAAAAAGGAGAGGAGGAAAATTAATTTTGCAAAATCACTCTTTCTGTTTTTTTGGTAAAAGAATAACTTATCGTGTATATGCATGTGTGTATATGTACACACACTCCTTTTTTTTTTGTTTTTTCGAGACAGGGTTTCTCTGTGGCTTTGGAGCCTGCGCTGGAACTAGCTCTTGTAGACCAGGCTGGCCTTGAACTCACAGAGATCCACCTGCCTCTGCCTCCCTAGTGCTGGGATTAAAGGCATGTGCCATCACTGCCCAGCCACACTCATTTTATTACATGGCATTGTTATTACATATACTTTGTGAGTTTCCTACATAACTTCCTGAGTTACTTTATAAATAAATGTTCATATTGAAAAGAAAAAAAATAATTTTTTTGAGATAGAGTTTCACACTCCAGTCTGGCCTGGTCTAAAACTCATCAAGTAGCCCAAGCTGGTCTCAAGTTTTAGTGGATCCTCCTGCCTCAGTTTACCAAACTCTAAGACTACAGTTATGTGCCACCATTTCCAGGTAAAATACTTTTATTTTACATTCAACTGGAACATAAATTGATGGGATGCCGAACAACATAATTCTTATTAATGTATATTAATCCCTTGAGTGTGCTAAGAGGGGAAAGAAGATGGCTGCTTTGTGACATCCTTTGCTGTTTTGTGTTGTCTCTGAAAAAAGATAGAAATGCTCTTAGTCACATAAAGCTGCCGTGTGTTCCAGAAGGCACTGCTGAGCAGTAGGGAAGGGATGCTATACTCAACAACTCTGGGTTTGGAAGAAACAAGAATTTTAGGAAAAGTCGCATTCATTTACACATCTATGTAAAATATAATAAATTGCAGATAAATTTGAGTTATATACTGACAGTTACACCACTGAAAATGCAGACTTTAAACCCTGGTGGCATGCACCTGCAGTCCCAGCTACTTGGAAAGCTGAGGCAGGAGGATCATTTGAGTCAGGGGGTTGAGGACAACTGGAACAGTATTACAAGACACATCTGCAAAAGTTGGCAGGAAGACAAGACAAGCCTAGAAGGCACATGGAGTCTGAATACTGCCCAATTCCTCTAGATTCCTAGCTGCTGAAGAGCTATAAAGAGAGGGAGGCCAGCGGCTCTTTGAGCTTGACTGCAAGCCTGCCTACTCCACATTCACAGACTGGGACCCTGTGTTGTCCACATACATGTAGGGAACAGATTTGATCTTTATCTGAACTTCTCTCCTATAGGTGCATTGAGAATTACACAGGAGCTCGTTGTGAAGAGGTTTTCCTCCCAAGCGCCAGCATCCAAAGCAGAAGTAACCTGTCGGCAGCATTCGTGGCCCTGGTGATCCTAGTCTCACTCGCCATCGCAGCGCTCTGCCTTCTGTGCAGGTAACTGAAGTGGAGACAGACCCTCTGAAAGAAGAAAGCAATACACAAGGCAGCGGTCTCTAAATAACCCGCATGCTCTCTACTTCTAGATGTTTCTCCAGATACTGTTTTATGTCTGGCATTATTGTTTGAATACAATTTTGTTATAAACCATAAATTATTTTAAAAGCATCTTAAGGGGCTGGAGAGATGGCTCAGAGGTTAAGAGCATTGCCTGCTCTTCCAAAGATCCTGAGTTCAATTCCCAACAACCACATGGTGGCTCACAACCATCTGTAATGGAGTCTGGTGCCCTCTTCTGGCCTGCAGGCATACACACAGACAGAATATTGTATACATAATAAATAAATATTTAAAGAAATAAAATAAATAGCTGGGTGGTGGTGGCGCATGCCTTTAATCCCAGCACTCGGGAGGCAGAGGCAGGCAGATCTCTGTGAGTTCGAGGCCAGCCTGGTTTACAAGAGCTAGTTCCGGGACAGGCTCTAAAAACTATAGCAAAACCCTGTCTTGAAAAACCAAAAACAAAAACAAAAAAAAAAGAAAAGAAAAGAAAAGAAAGAAAATAAATAAAAAAAGAGTTTTTTAAAAAAAGCATCTTAAGTAACTCAACTAGTTCCTTGCCACCGATGTCATCTCTTGCTGTGATGTCTCTAAGGCAGGAGAACCCACCCTCCCTATGTCACACAAGGCTTTAGGGAAGTGCTTTTTAAAGTCTTGAGTATTAACGGCAAGGTGACTGACACAGTGCTGTAGAAGCTTAAGGCACATGGATGGTGCTTGTTGTCAGCCTTTTCTCTAACACTTGTTATGTGCCAGGCATAATGATCATAGTGGCCAAGAAGGTAGACATGTTGCCTAAATTCATGGGCTATTTAAATCTGGAGAGACAGATAAATAAGCAGAAGGTTAAATTGGAAAAACTGGTATCTTCGAAGAGAAACAAAAGGAAAAAAATTACATGTTTCAAGGCTATACACATCAAAGATTACTTGCATTGATTCCTTTTTATTGCTCTTCAATGTTTTTTTGAAGCTTATTTTTAAAAGTGAGCATAAAATTAAGTTTAGTAGTTATTTTGTATTGATTAGTAAGTATTAAATATGTACTGGTTACTCTCATCTGGTTATGAAAATGAAGATTATGGTCACTGTAAAACAATCCAAGTTGTCTTGAGAAGTTAATATTGCAAGAATAACATGTAGATAAAATAATCTCATAAACCCTGACTAAAGCTTAGAGGGGCTTTGCTCTTTTTATATGTGCATTATTTCATGTACATTATTGTGTGTTTTATTCCAAAGTATCACTTAAGCAACCCAGTAGACCTTATCTCATAGTTTTTCCATCTGGAGTACTTCAGTTACAGAAACTTTCAAGCCCATTGCATCGGATTGTGTTTCCGGTGTGATCTGCCATTACATGTGCCCTTCCTCAGTGTGACCTTGCCACTCAACCAGCAAGAGTTACAATTTAGCCCTAGGGCTGTGTAGTTCAGACATAGTGTGCTTGTCTGGCAGGCATAGGATTCTGGGTCCAAGCCACTGAATTGCGATAAGAAATAGAATTTATTTCTTTAGAAGGTACAACAATTACTTTAGTCATGAACATTGGGTAAATGTTACAGTTAATAACACAGCCTTTAAATTGACCAAAAGCTCCATTTTCAAATCAGTCAGTGTCTTGTAAGAAACCTAAGCAGAGAAAAGAAAGAACCCCAGCTAGACTCTGTCAGTAGCAACTGCTAGCCATCTGAATGGGGTTCCCTAAGCATCCTGCTTACTGGAAATTTCAGTTGGCTCATGTGATCTACTGGTCACCTGCGCACACACACACACACAGAGGCTCTAATATGGGGGAAAGAGCTCAGCGGTCAACCAATAGAACCATGAAAGAGAAAATTTTAATCTACTGCGTTTAGAGTAGCATGTTACAGAGCAGAGATGAGTCATCATGGAACTGTACCCTTCACTCTGGATGTACACATTTTGGGACAACTGAATAATGATCTATTCTTATTCTATCTCTCTATGTATGTTTTCCAGCAAAAATATTCCAAAAGATAAACTCGTCTAATCCTAATTTTTCATTATCCTCTCTGGTGTTGACTTGGAGATAGAGTTTCATCTTCTATTGATCCGTTATTGAGCTACTTTGTGTAATACGACCTCTGATGATCTAGTTTTGACTGTAGTAACTTTCAACTGCTTACGATGACTTGAATTTGTTCTTAACATTTCATATATTAGAAACAAGTTCCCAAAAGTTCTATGTTAATGGTGTTTGAAATGTCAGACCTTTGGGTGGTGAGTGGACCATGGGGCTCTGCAGAATGAATGGATGAATCCTTTAGTGCATAATAAAAGATAGAGGACTTTTCATTGGAAGACTTTGCTGTTCACGTGAGCCCTGTCTGACTTGCTGGCCCAGTCTCACAATGTGATACCCAGTGCCATACCATGACCCGGTTAGATAGTCCTTACCTGATGAATAGTTGTCAATGTTGTGGTCTTAGACACCTCAGTGTCTGGAACCATGAGTTAAATGAACATCTGTTCTTTGTAAATTACCCAGTCAAGGGTATTTGTATAGCAACAGAAAAAGATTGATGCAACCTTACAGTTTAATGGCTTAAAAATCAAAGCTTGCTTATTCCTTGTATGTAATCATTATGGGTTAGTGCATGGATTGGATATGGTTGTGCTAAACATAGTCACGAGGACTCAAACTACAGAGCAGCTACCACAAATGCTGTTGGTTTTTTGCCAGAAGGAGGGAATGTTCCAGAGTGCCTCACACTCAAAATGATCCATCCCAGAAGCGGCACAACCCCTGACGGAATCCCTTTCACAGGCCTACACAATTACAAAAAGTGTTAGCAAAGTAGCTCACTCATGCTGTGAGGTAGAAAGCCAGAGCGTGTCTCACATAGTAACTAAGGGATTCATAAGGGAATCTAATATTCTACTGGGACTTGCTAAGAGTGAGTTGTGTATTTTTTTAATCCATAGAACTTTAATATTGCTACAGTTAGTAGTAGTAGTAGTAGTAGTAGTTGTTGCAACGGGATTCCTTTAATAACCTTTGAACTTGTAAAGGTAACAATGTTATATCCCATCCAGTGACAAAATTTTCATAAAATAGCAAAATTGCTCTGCATAGAGGAGGCAGAATTCAGGAATATTCTGACCTAAAGCTAGATGTAGTGGTTTATGTTTGTAATTCTAGCTCTTAAAAAGTCAGAAGCAGGAGGATTGCTATAAATTCAAGGCCAGCCTAAGTTATATAGTGAGTTTAAGGCCAGCCTGGTTTATAAAGTGAGACCCTGGCACAAAAAGAAGAAAATTCTAATCTGAAGTGTCCTATACCATGCTAAATGATAACTTTTGACCCAGGCATAGTGACTTCCACCTATAATGCTAACACTTGAGAGGCTGGTGAAGGAGGATTGCTATGAGTACCAGGAACACCCTGCCTTATTAGGGTAGAAAGTATAGGCACATAGGTATGAGGAAAGGAAGACTATATAAGAAAGTTTAATGTTCATTGAGAGAGAAACCTACCTCTAAAGCCAGGAGTGGCGGCCCATGCCAGTGGTCCAAGGCTCGCCTCTACTGGAGAGACCCTGTCTTCAAAAAAACAAAGATGAAAAGAAAAGAAGCCTCAGTCACAAATGTTAAGTGGATCTTTGTTCTGAGCCCACGGTATTTCTAAGGTCTAGTGGAGGAAAGGTTAAGAGCATAGAGTAGTCCAGACTGTAAATATTCTCAACGATGGACAGATACAAGTGCAGATCAGCTCTCGAAGGCGCCCCGTCGTTCTTTCCCTTAATCTCTACACCCACACTGGAAGACCCCTCACTGACGTGGAAGAAGAGCACTGCTGTTAGTTAATTAGAACAAACCGTGGGAAACCTGGAAATGATCTCTTCTGATTCTAAGCCTATCTTCTAGCACAGAGTGCTAAGGGATGGCAAGCTAATCGATTCCCTCGTTAATCACTGTACTGATGACTCGGAATTAAAATGTTTGTCTGACGTTGATTGGCTATTGAATGACTTTGTGTGATATTAGCTCAGACAATCTAGGTTTGGCTGTCGTAAGTGTGAGTTTGCTTAAATGTATCCTCCAAATTTCATGCTACAACTGGAAGTAGAATCAGATGATCAAAATATTCCTCTGTGGGGGAGAATCAAACCCATGATATAAAGTAAGTATGCTTAGTATGTATGAAGAAGGAACAGGAGCTAACTATGTTCATA
>JAQHUG010000003.1:15769684-15784502 GCA_028555095.1 Dicrostonyx torquatus | reverse complement strand
GACAGCTTGAATTTTGCAGGAAAATGGATGGAGCTAGAAAACATCATTTTGAGTGAGGTAACCCAGACCCAGAAAGACAATTACCACATGTACTCACTCATAAGTGGTTTTTAAACATAAAGCAAAGAAAACCAGCCTACAAACCACAATCCCAGCGAATTTAGACAACAATGAGGGCACTAAGAGAGACTGAGAGAGTTACATAGATCTAATCTACATGGGAAGTAGAAAGCAGAAAAAGACAAGATCTCCTGAGTAAATTGGGAGCATGGGGACCTTGTGGGAGGGTTAAAGGGGAGAGAGGAAAGGCAGGGAGGGGAGCAGAGAAAAATGTAAAGCTCAATAAAAATCAATTTTAAAAATGTCAAAAAAGGGAAAGAAACAGGAGCTGGAGAGATGGCTCAGTGGCTAAGAGCACTTGTTGCTCTTACAGAGATACTGGGTTTGACTCTAAGTACCCACATGTTAGCTCACAACCATCCTGTATCTCTAGTTACAGGGGATCTGACCCCTCTTCTGAACTCCTTGGGCTCCAGGCATGCACATGCTGCATAGATACATATGCAAGCAAAACACTAATACACAAAAATAAAATATAAATCTAAAATCTTTTAAAATTAAATAAATGATAGGTTTACAAAAGAGCAGATTTTGCAAAGAACAAAACAGAAGTTGAAAAATAAAATTAGCATTAAAATTAATATATTTTAGTTCAGTTTAGCTTGTGTTTTCAAGCAAATTAGAAACAGCAAGGGAGCTATGAAGGAAACGGGGAGTGGTGGTGGAGAGAGTGAAGAACACTGGAGGACAGAAGTATGGCAAACAAAGGGACTAGGTCTAACTCATTTTTTCTTTCTGGAGTTTGAGGAAAAAAAGACTCGGGACAGTTGTGTGAAGAGGGGAAGCTGAGATGTCCAGACCTTGTAAGTTACCCACAGCTGCAGCAAATGCCAAGCAGGTTAAAGAAAAACACATGGGCACCACGCGGCCTCATAAAGCACGGAACCTGATTCTAAAGAGAGAACACTAACGTAGAAAAGACAGCAAATCTTTTTGTTTTTGTTTTTTTGTTTGTTTGTTTGTTTGGTTTTTTTTGTTTGTTTGTTTGTTTGTTTTTTTGTCCCATACCAGATGGCTCTTGACATGAGACAGAAACTCAAGATTTTTCTTTTAACAGCATGCTTGGATTTAGAGAAGGACAGAGCCATTGTTCAACTCCAAAACCAGCTCTCTCTGTGTGTGTGTGTGTGTGTGTGTGTGTATAAATGTGTATGTTTTGTCACTTCTCCTTACAAGTCATACTCGTTTTTCTTGATGATCCTTATTGGATAGTTGGAAAAGCAAAAAACCCAGGATAGCCAAAACAATCCTATACAATAAAAGAACTTCTGGAGGCATCACAATCTCTGACTTCAAACTCTACTACAGAGCTATAGTACTGAAAACAGCCTAGTATTGGCATAAAAACAGACAGGAGGACCAATGGAACCGAATAGAAGACCTGGATATTAACCCACACACCTTCGACACTTGTTTTTTGACAAAGAAGCAAAAAAATATTAAATGGAAAAAAGAAAGCATATTTAACAAATGGTGCTGGCATAACTGGATATCAACATGTAAAAGAATGAAAATAGATCCATATCTATCAACACGTACAAAACTCAAGTCCAAATGGATCAAAGACCTCAACATAAAGCCAGCCACACTGAACCTCATAGAAGAAAAAGTGGGAAAAAACTTGAATGCATTGGCACAAGAGACCACTTCCTAAATAGAACCCCAGCAGCACAGACACTGAAAGAAACAATTTAAAAATGGGGCCCCCTGAAACTGAAAAGCTTCTGCAAAGCAAAGGACATGGTCAACAAGACAGAGCAACAGCCTACAGAATGGGAAAAGATCTTTACTAACCCCACATCAAGAGGGCTGCTATCCAAAATAGACAAAGAACTCAAACTGGTCATCAAAAGAACAAATAATCCAATTAATAAAATGGAGTACAGACCTAAACAGAGAACTCTCAACAGAGGAATCTAAAATGGCTGAAAGACACTTAAAGAAATGCTCAACATTTCATCAGAGAAATGCAAATCAAAACAACTCTGAGATTCCATCTTACACCTGTAAGAATGGCCAAAATCAAAAACACTAATGACAACTTATGCTGGAGAGGGTGTGGGAAAAAGGGAACACTCCTGCTTTGCTGGTGGGAATGCAAGCTGGTACAGTCCCTTTGGATATTAGTATGGCAATTTCTCAGAAAATTAGAAAACAACCTTCCTCAAGACCCAGCAATACCATTTTTACATATCTACCCAAAGAATGCTCAATCATGCCACAAGGACATGTGCTCAGCTATGTTCATAATAGCTTTGTTTGTCATAGTCAGAACCTGGAAACAACCTAAATGCCCCTCAACTGAAGAATGGATAAGGAAAATGTGGTACCTTTTACACAATGGAGTACTACACAGCAGAAAAAATAATGACAGCTTGAATTTTGCAGGAAAATGGATGGAGCTAGAAAACATCATATTGAGTGAGGTAACCCAGACACAGAAAGACAATTATCACATGTACTCACTCATAGGTGTTTTTTAAACATAAAGCAAAGAAAACCAGCCTACAAATCACAATCCCAGAGAACCTAGACAACAATGAAGACCCCAAGAGAGACAAACATGGATCTAATCTACATGGGAAGTATAAAAAGACAAGATCTCCTGAGTAAATTGGGAGCATGGGGACCATGGGAGAAGGCTGAGTGGGGGGAGAGGCAGGGAAGGGAGCAGAGAAAAATGTAGAACTCAATAAAAATCAATTTAAAAAAACTTAAAGAAAGACTGTATCTTAAGGGAGTTAGGCAGGGAATGATAGAGGAGGACACTGACATCCTCAGGTGTCCACGTGGGCAAACATGCACAACACACATACATATATACACACATACATATGCACACACACTTATATATACATATACACACATATATACACACACATACATATGCATACACATATGCACACTTATATACACATATACACATATATGCACACATATATATGCATATACACACATACACATATGCACACTTATATACACATATACACACATGTATACACACATACACATACATATGCATATGCACACATATATACACACAGATAAACATACATACACATATACACACATATAAACACACATACATATGCATATACACACATACATATATATAAACACATACATATGCACACACATATACACACAAACACACATACATACACACATACACATATACACACACATCCACACATATACACACACACATACACAATGGCAGAGAAGGAGGAAAAGAAAAGGAGGGGGAAAATATTTAATAAATGAAAAGAGAACAGAAGCAAATAATTCTTTGACTGAACTCGCTGGTAGCTGAAAGTGCTTTGACCTGAGGGCCTTTTGGATTTTCCGTAACTTAGGAAATGATGCCACTTGAATGAGATCCACCATGCCTCCAACCCCCAATGCTAAAACATCTGCTAGAATTGTCATTTTAGGATAGAGGTTGGTGTGCTTTTAGAAAATGTCATGTTGCTATGGCTAGATGATGTGAATTCATTTTCACTAATGTAAGTTACTACATTAGGTTTGGCATATTGAAAGAACACACATTTTGTTTTCATTTAATATTTAAAGCAGTTTTATGTAAGGTTATAGTCAGATGACCCAAAGTTGATGGTATTTTAATATCATGAATTAGAATTGTTCACTAACGCCATCCATGGTTCACAGAGAGTCCACAATGGTGGGAAATGATCTGTGTTACAGAAACAGCTCTGAGGCAGCACCCGAGCAGCATCGGTGCCACGCCGTAGGCTCAGCAGCACCCCGAGTGTCGCCCTGGCCTCTGCTGGTGGGGTGCTTAAATGAGGGTACAACATTAGGGCAGCCCTACGATTTTAGGTAGTTCTAGAAAGAAAATGAACTTCCAAATACTCAGCTTAATTTTCTGATTCTTCTGGCGTGTTTTCCAATTACCCCTTCCCCATTTGTTTTTCTCTTCTCTTTGATGCAGGAAGGGCCACTTTCAGAGGGCCAGTTCAGTCCAGTGTGAGATCAGCCTGGTGGAGAGAAATAATACCGGCGCCCACCACAGTGAGTACACAAAGAATGAATGTTTAGAGGTGTGGATGAGATCTTCATTGCTGTGTCTGGACTTGTGTTCACAAGCGTTCAAAAACGGGCGACCCTAAGAACTTTTCCATGGCTTTTGTGTTATTATTTTGTACATGAGGATAAACTTATCAGTGTAACAGAAGTAATATTTTCTCCAAAATATTACGAAATTATATGCATTTCTACATTGAAATGATTGTGTCAGCTGTAATGTGCTACGGCAGAGCTGAGGATCAGGGCTCCAGAAGCGCTCTGATGTGGACTGTGCTGGTGAGGCGGTGGCAGGAGTTACCTTAGGAGTGAGCCAATCTTTGGGAGAACTGTGGACGAATCAGTGTTTTTAGGCGTTCCTGAGGTTTCTGGCTAAACTAGAACAGCAAGTACTAGATTTCCTTCTTCTTACTTGAAACAATGAGAAATGGACAAACAGAAGCAATGGTTGACTTCTGCTGTCAATGTGCATGCACACACGTGTGTGAGCACACACGCACACATACACACACTTTAAAATAAATCTTTAAAAAAATCTGGCCTTGGTGGCAGGCTCCTATAGTCCTACTGTGTGGGAAAAGCAGAAACAGGAAGACCTCTGAGGCTTGCTGGCCACATAATCTCCCTGCATCAGTGAGACCCAGGCTGAGTTGACACCCTGTGTCCAAAACATACTGTTAATTAAGCGGGGTGGGGGATGACAGGAATTAGCAACATCAACAACAATAAAGGTTAGGTGACATTCCTACCAATACTACAAACAGGGTGATAGGAGAAGATTTGGCATAATTTAAATTAAATAAGACAAACTATTTGAAGGACAGAAACTACCAAAGAAGGGTCATGTAAGGGGCTGGAGATGCAGCTTATGCGTCAAGTGCCTGCCTAGCCTGCAAGATGCCCTGGTTCTGTTCTCAGCACTGCAACTCAGGGATGGTTATATGGACCTATAATTACAGCCCTTAAGAAGGAATACAGACAGGAAGATCAGAAGTTCAAGGATATCTTCAGCTACAATGAGGCTAGCCTAGGCTACATGGCACCCTGTTTTCAAAAAAAAATCTGAAGAGTAATATGGAAAATTAAAAGTTTCTTTAAAGATAATGCAAACTTGCTGGTGGGAATGCAAGCTGGTACAACCCCTTTGGATGTTAATGTGGAGATTTCTCAGAAAATTAGGAAACAACCTTCCTCAAGACCCAATAATACCACTTTTAGGTATATATCCAAAGGATGCTCAATCATGCCACAAGGACATGTGCTCAACTATGTTCATAGCAGCTTTGTTTGTCATAGACAGAAGCTGGAAACAACCTAAATGTCCCTCGACTGAAGAATGGATAAAGAAATTGTGGTACATTTCCACAATGGAGTACTACACAGCAGAAAAAAATAACGACAGCCTGAACTTTGCAGGAAAATGGATGAAACTAGAAAACATTATTTTGAGTAAGGTAACCCAGACACAGAAAGACAATTGTCACATGTACTCACTCATAGGTGGTTTTTAAACATAAAACAAACAAAGGAAGCCAGCCTACAAACCATAATCACAGAGAACTTAGATGACAATGAGGACACTAAGAAAGACTTACATAGGCCTAATATACATGGGAAAGTATAAAAAGACAAGTTCTCCTGAGTAAATTGGGAGCATAGGGACATTGGGGGAGGGTTGAAGGTGGAGGGGAGAGGCAGGGAGGGGAGCAGAAAAAATGTAGAGCTCAATAAATATCAATAAAGAAAAAATGTAATAAAAAACAAAAAAGAAAACAAAAAATCTTAAATAAAAAAATATAATGCAAACAGTTCCATATCCAGTGATTGAATATGTATAGAAACATTTCTTTAATGACAGTCCAGCCCCAAAGAGCTGAACTTATGCCAAGCTTTCAATTCTACATAAATTCATCTAGAAACACTGAAGAGAGTACAGTATATGAGACCAGCTGGTACTTTATCAATCTTGGAAGATAGAGTGTTAATATTAAAAGTAAAGTATATTTCCATATACCGGAAACTTCTAGGTAAAGAAAATTTTAAAACAACACACCATTTTTAACACCTCTCAGAATACATTGGGGCAGTGAAAAATAACATGGAAAGACCCTGTGGTGGTCTGAGGAGAGTGGCTCTATAGGCTTATGTGTTTGGACATTTGGTCAGAAATTGGTGAAACTGTTTGGGAAGGATCAGGGTGGGGTGGCCTTGTTGGAGGAGATGTGGCACTGGGAGGGGAGTTTGAGGTTTTTAAAGATTCGTGCCCTTCCCAGTGTGTTCTCCCCCTCCTGCTTGTGGATCAATATGTGAGCTCTCAGCTGTATTCCTGACAATATGTCTGCAGATTTTCCCTGCCATGCTGGACTCTAAATCCTCTGGAACCATCAGCTAGACAAATCCTAACTCTAAGCCAAATAAACCCTTCCTTTACAAATCCTAACTCTAAGCCAAATAAACCCTTCCTTCTGTGTGTTACCTTGGCCACAGAGTTTTAATCACAGCCATAGAAGGTAACTGATAGAGACCTACACACAGAACCTGCAACCATACTAAGAAAAAGACAAAGCACCATCTAAGTGCAGAGATTGCTGTGTTGAGGGGTTTGGAAAATAGAACATTAAGATGCCTCTTCTCTTCAAATTGCCTGTAGACTCATGCCGTCCCAGAAAATCCCAGCAGGTGTTTTTGTGGCGATTGACAGGGTTTCTATAGCATACCTCTGGAAATACAAAGGACCTGGAATAGAAAGCAATGGTGAAACAGCACATTGAAAGCCGTACATAATCTGACCTCCAACTTATGGTAAAACTACCATAATGCACGCAGTGTGGTGTTGGCATGAAGATAGTACAGGCTCTAGACATGGGACCCTAAACAGCTGTCTAAAAAGGATGCTATGACAATCCAATATACACATGCAAGAAGATAAATTTATTCTTTCCATATACAAAAATAACTCAAGATGCCTGTGAATGTAAGAAGTAAAATATGTCTCTTAGGAGAAAGTCTTTATGCTGTTGGATGAGGCAAAGATAGAATATGAAAAGCATAATCAGTAAAACACTTGATATACTGGACTGCATGCAAATGACAAATTCCCATGCTTCAAATGATTCCACTGTAAAAATGAAATACCAGGCACAAGAAGAAAATAACTTGCAAATCAAATATCTGCCAGATGGCATAAAATATACAAGAACTTACCGGAGTGGTGATGGCACACACCTTTAGTTCCAGCACTTGGGAAGCAGAGACAGGTGGGTCTCTGTGAGTTACAGGACAGACAAGGCTGTTACACAGTGAAAACCTGTCTTGAAAGCGTGTGTGTATGTATGTATGTATGAATGAATGTATATGTATATGCATATATATTTATATGAACTGGTTCAGCTGAAGTTGAGACCAACTCAGAATAGAAAACAACTGAACTAAAGTGTGAGCATTTTACCAAGAAAATACACAAATAGCTACTAAGCACATGAAAATTACTTGACACTATAATCCTTTAAGAGATTGAAAAGTCAAATTGCCAGTTAGCATACTACTGCTGCTGTGATTTTTATTTTAGCATTTGTATGTAGGATATGGGAAAGCACAGGTCGTTGTTGTAAGTATAAAATGGTGTCGACAGTTTCTTAAAGAACAGATTTGTGTGGCCCAGCAACTCCCTTCCTCATCAGCTACCAAAGTAAATGAAATCTTGTGTTTGCATGATGAACCCAAATAGCCACAGCAGCTTTCCTCGCTATAACCGGGGAGTGGCAATCACCCAAATGTCCATTGTCGTGCCCATAAAATAGACAGTCGTAGCTGTCCAAGCACATGTTTGCACACGCTGACACATGGTCAAAGTCAGCTGAGCTTCAGAATGCCCCGTGTGCATTTACCTTTATACTAAGAGAGGTGAGTGAGCTCCTAAGGTAATGACTGTAGACAGCCCTGACAAGTATTCCCAGGACGATGGATCTGTTCAAAAACTGGGTCATGGTTGTGGCTGGATGACTGTAATCTTTTCAAGCCAGTGAATAGTATGTAAGACTGAATGTTGTAAGTTGTGGGGTTACATCTTAATAAACTTGGTAGAAGTCAAATTTCCAACTAACAATGCCAGGCTGGGTGTGAGGCTACTAAAAACCGAAGCTGCACCAGTAGCACCACATACAACATGAACTCAAAGTGGGTGAGCGAGACTCCACATAAGACCCCAAATTCTAAGACTCTTAGCAAACTCGGAGAAGTACTCTACGAAGTTGGACTTGCTAATGGTTTCTTGTAGACAACACTTAAACATAGTCAACTAAGGAAATCTAGATAAAATTGGACTTCATCAAAACTAAAAGTTGATGAAGTTAAAGGACACTGTCTACAAAGAAGCAGTCCACAGGACTTTAAACCCCTTCAGCTATGGGATTAATGCAGAGAATTCATTACATGTGTGCATATGTGTGGATGAAAATAGGAGACTTTTTGAGGGGCAAGGGACTTTCCTGGAAAAGTGTAAAGAAACATCTATTTACCTCAAACAAGCACAGACAGACCTAAAAAAGATTCTGCCAGTTTCAGCTTGGCGTGATGAATGAGTTCATTGAGGTTGCTTGTAGGGCTAAAGGGGACTCACAGGCACACCAAAGGGCCAAGCCTCATTCACTGAGCTCTGGTTCCGTATGGTTTAGTTGGCATCAGAACTGGTACAAAATTGGGCTCAGAGTGCTACCTAGTGTTAAGTCAGGAGAGGTGACTGCTGGCTCAGGCAACAAGCCACAGACAAAGCAGATCTAGGAAGGTTAGCGCCCATGGGGATGCTGCCTTTTCTTTTGCCAAGGCTTGCTGTCTCAGCAAACACTGACCAGTTCTAGGAAGGCACGCAGAATATTTAAATAGCATCTTACTGCAAGATGGAGTTACTCTGCCAGCGCAGAGAGAAGGAAGGGGGACAGGGCAGGGTGCAAAGATGTTGAAGGTTGTAGTGGGGCAAATGTGAGCAACATTCAATGATAACACATATATGAAAATGCCATAATGAAACCTATTGTTTTAATAGCAACTTAAAATTAATAAGAAGAAATAATCCTGAATAAATAACTCATAACAAATAAAAGCAACTCAGTTCAAATATTGGGAGAGGATTTCAATAGACATTTCTCGAAGAGCATGTAATGTGTTCAGCGTCACTGACCACTGGAGAGATAAAAAGGGAATTGTGGACCCCTCACAAATTAGGGCAGTTTAATGACCATGTTTTGGCAATGATGTATAGAAACTGGAACCCTTGTGTATTGCTGGTAAGAATATAAAATGTTATGGTCACTGTGATAAATGGAATGACTGGTCTTAAAACCACAGAATCACAGCTGGATGGTGGTGGCACACGCCTTTAATCCCAGCACTCGGGAGGCAAAGTCAAGCAGATCTCTGTGAGTTTGAGGCCAGCCTGGTCTACAAGAGCTAGTTCCAGGACAGGCTCCAAAGCTACAGAGAAACCCTGTCTCAAAAACCACCACTACAGAATTATCCTTTTTAAGAAAAGATTTATTTACTTATTTAATGTACACTGGTGTTTTACCTGTGTATATGTCTGTGTGAGGGTGTCAGATCCCCTAAAACTGGAGATACAGATAATTGTGAGTTGCCATATGGGTGCTGGGATTTAACCCAGGTCCTCTGGAAGAGCAGTCAGTGTTCTTAACCTCTGAACCATCTCTCCTGCTGCCAGAATCACTGTTTTATCCAACAGTTGACTACTGGAGGTTACACACATAAGCAAATATCTTTACACCTGCACTCATAGGAGCTGAATTCTTAATAGTCAAAAGGTAGAAAGGTACTGTCCAGTGATGTATAAATTGATAAACAGATACACATAAATGGAATATTACTTAGCCTTAAAAGGGAATGTAATTCTAATACTACAATATGACTGAACTCTGAGGACAGTGAAAAGGACATGCCAAAGTCAGCACTGTGTAACTCCACTAAATGAGATGCTAGAGCAGTCAGACCCACAGAGACAGAAATTGTAACTGTGGTTACCAGGGACTGTAGAGAGAGTTATTGTTTAATGTGTAAGGTTCAGTTTGGGATAATAACACATTCCTGGAAATGATTCCTGTTATATGATTTTACTTAACGTCACTGAACTTGACAATAGTTAAGATGGTAAAGTCTGTTACGTATTTCACAGTGAAGTCAACCATTGTGAAGGACACGCCATCATGAATGATGTTACCAGATGATGCCCTGAGCTCCCATGTGCTCAGAGCATCATCAGTTCCAAGAGGCCAAAAGGATATGTCCCTTACAAACCGTGCACAGATAAAACATGCTTATCCCTTTCCTATGTGCAAAGACACATTTGTAAAAATAAGAAGAGGAGGTAGAGAGATGGTCCTAGTTAAGAGGACATACTGATCTTAGTGTTCAGCCACCAGCACCTATGTTGCAGCTCACAATGTGGATGCAGGGAATTGAACCCCAGGTCCTCTGGAAGAGCAGCCAGTGCTCTTAACTGCTGAACCATCTTTCTTTTTTTTGTTTTTTTGTATTTTCGAGACAGGGTTTCTCTGTGGCTTTGGAGCCTGCGCTGGAACTAGCTCTTGTAGACCAGGCTGGTCTCTAACTCACAGAGATCTGCCTGCCTCTGCCTCACGAGTGCTGGGATTAAAGGCATACGCCACCACTGCCCTGCCTGAACCATCTTTCTAGCCCAAAATGAATCTTTTTAATGGAGGAAAAAAGACAACCAAAAACCAAGATAGGATGAGTTCTGGGCTTAGTTTACAAAATTAGCTTATCTGACCAGGCATTTATCTGGTCAAACAATGTTAGTGTCTAAAGCCATAGCACAGCAAAGGAGATGAGGTCTGCACACTGAGATAAAAGCTGTCCTCTGAGATGAATCCATCACAGACACTACGACGAACTCAACAGTCGCAGCTCTTACCTGTGCTGTGAAAATTACAAAAGTCAGAGGTCATAGTCAACCCTAGTGTACCTAGACACCAGTAGAGCAAGAATTTAAGCCCAGATGTGTCTGGCTTCCAAACCCATGCTTTTCTGTCTTTTAAGAGTGGGGTGTGTGCAGAGATCACAGGACACTATTATGGGGTCAGTTCTGCTTCATGCATGGCTGGGCTGTGTTGCCGGCCTTCAAGCCCATGGTCCCTATTGCATGTGGCCTTCAACAGGTTCTTGGGGACTGCTACCAGAACAGCTTTGTCTCCAGGATTCTCCCATCCTTGCGTTCGCTATTTCTACCATGTTTGGTATCTGCTGCTGTGTTTGCTAACAGCAACTTGCACTGGGCTGGATCCTCACCCAGCCCTTTGTAATTGTGAATATTTTAGAACAGTCATTAAGCTTGTTAGAACTTCAGGCAGCAGAAAGACAGAGGTGTGCACTTGAAAGACTAGCATGGGGACGCTGACCCACTGTGCACAGGTGCTGTAGGGCAGCTGCTGCGGATGCGGATGTCTAAGGTAAGTTCACCTCAAGCAGAAGCTGCAGATATGTGCAGATAAGAGGGTAGGTGGGCATGTATATGCAGAAAAACGGGTGTACAAGTACAATCTTACTTTCCACAGGTCACAGAGATCACTGAAGGCACGCCCAGTGAAGGGCACTATTGCGGTCACCTTACACAGGCAGAAAGTAAACAGTACGGTGAGAAAAGGTAACACCTTAATTCTCCTTTTCTTAGCCATAAGGCTTGGTAAGCAGTCCTATCCAAGGCAGCCTGTTTAGGTACAAGGTGTGGAGATCCAGCAAATCTCTCCAGTACTGATAGGACAATCAAAATAAGCCAAAATCCTGAGCAATGTCTGCAGAAAGGAAAAAGAGGAAAATGTGTTTAGTGAAAGGAGTACTGAGTTATAAAACACCTCACCAGCTGGGCAGTGGTGGCCCATGCCCTTAGTCCCAGTACTCGGGAGGCAGAGGCAGGCAGATTTCTGTGAGTTCGAGGCCAGCCTGGTCTATAGTGAGATTCAGGACATCCAGGACATAGAGAAACCCTATTTCAAAAAAAAAAACAAAACACCCACGTCACTATTGGCTACTGAATGAAAAAGAAACAAAGAAAGCAACAAAGAGAGAAAGAAAGGAAAAAGGAAGGACATGACTGCTTCTAGGTAAGGCTGAGGAGAAAGTTTATTGTGGATAAAATGGAGAGCAGAGCGTAGGGAGAGGCAGGGACACCTGGGAGAATCAGAGAGAACATGACTCCCCACAGCTGGGCCGGAGAAGGGAGGGGGAGAGCCAGACCTGGAGGCCAGCAGCGTAAAGGGTAGACTAAGAGACAAAAAGGCTGGGTAACATAAATGAATGGATCATATAGGAAAGGGCAGCCCAGCATTTGGTAGGGGGTGAGGAATGCCAGCCCTACCCTGTAACAGGTAGGGACTGAGGGATGCTGGCCTCCAGGGCTGCTTTGATAGGATTACTAGGCACCTGGGTTAGCTATTTGTCTCAGGCTTGAGACCTATCAGCTACCTGGAGTGCAAGCTAGAGTCTGAGAGGAGGGAACCTCAATGGAGAAAATGCCTCAAGGTCAGGTTTTAGGCAAGTACAGATGGAGAGCCACCCCAGAAGTTTAGGACTGCCTTCTGTCTTAGGGTTATCATAGCTCTGATGAAACACTATACCAAAAGCAGATTGGGGAGGAAAGGGTGTGTATGGTTTTCATATCCTGGACCACAGTCCACTGAGGGAAGCCAAAGCAGGAGCTGATGCAGAGGTTGTGTGTGTGTGTGTGTGTGTGTGTGTGTGTGTGTGTGTGTGTGTGTGTGTGTGTGGCAGGGGGTTGGGGGGATGCTGCTTATTGACATGTTCCTTGTGGCTTGTTCACTGTACTTCCTTATAGAACCTAAGACTTCCAGCCCAGACCCAGGATCACCAGCTCAGGAGTGTTCCCACCCACAGTGGGTTGGGCATGCTCCCATCAACCACTAATTAAGAAAATGCCCTGCAGGGTTTCAATAGCCAAATCTCAGGGAGGCATTTTCTCGATTGAGGTTCCCTGCCTCTCAGATGACTCTAGCTGTGTCAAGTTGAAATAAAACTATTCAGAACATTTACTAAGTTCCAGACCTATTTTCATCACCTGATCTGTAATTTTATTATGTGTACAGTGTTCTGTCTGCATGTATGCCTGCAGGCCAGAAGAGGGCACCAGACCTCATTACAGATGGTTGTGAGCCACCATGTGGTTGCTGGGAATTGAACTCATGACCTTTAGAAGAACAGGCAGTGTTCTTAACCACTGAACCATCTCTCTAGCCCCCTCACCTGTAATTTTTAGTGCATATTTTGCAGAAAGAAAATTTCATCTCTTTGGAGGAGGCAACATTAATTGGTCAGACCAGAACAATTTCTCCAGTTTGTTTTTTTTTTTCCTTCCCTGTTGAGGTTACACTGAAACATAGTAGGCAAGAGGCCACACCAACTTCTAGAACCTTCTTGCAGAAGTTCAGGGCTAGTGACTGTTAAAGCACCGCCAAGATACAGCACACTCCTGACCCCTGCCTGCAGGCTTTTCCAGCATAGGCCCTGAGGCTTGTGTATCACACAGGTTGCCATTCACCCATCATTATTTAACAAGCCAGGAGTGTCAGGGTTTGAGATAGTAGAAAGTGACCCTCATGTGTTCAACTAAGACTGCTTTAGAAGACTTGATTGAGAGGCACCCCCCACCTCAGTTTAACTCAATGGTAGTCCCACTGGCAGCTGTGCCACCTTAGTGAAGCTGGTACTCATCACATAAAAACTGAGTATTTATCTTTTCCCAAGCTCAAACTATGTGGTTAGATATTGTCATTCGGTGCTGGCCATCAGCAGCAAACTATCTCACGATTCCATTCAGTCCATGATCAGGACAGCTGTGGGCGCCATGGGCCGTGTGGCTAAGCCATGAGGTTTTGTTAGGTGAAGTGTGTATCAAATGCATTTTGACTCATGAATATTCTCAGCTTCTAAAAGGTTGGGCAGGCTATGACTCCGGGGGTAAGTGGAGGCTTGCTCAAGAAATCTGAGCAGGAGGTGTAGTTCCCACCTGCTTCCTCCCAGTCAACTCCTTTAGTAAATGCTTTTTGACAAATGCCTGTTGTGTGTCCACCATCACAGGTCACCGAGTCTCCTCCCCTAACCAGATCTCCTGTTCCTCTTCCCGTGGACCTGTGACAACCACTGATGTCTTCACTTCGTACTTTTTGGACTCTAGTGCTGTGATTATATGGTAAGGAGTCTCAGACTAGCCTCTTCCCCACAGTCTGTCCTCTAAGAGTCTTTCCCTTTTGGAGTTCACAGTTGCATTTTCCATTTTAACAGCTGGAGGTTTTGTTTCTCTTTTTTGATGGTTTTACATTTTTTTAAGAATTTCATGTATTTTGTGTGTGTGTGTGCACGCTAAGGTCATTTTGTGTTGCTCATGTATGCTTAGGGCTGGCCTCTTAGGGGTGGCTAGTCTACCAGAGGCTTTATCCCTGGAAAAGACTGATTCTTTCTCAGCAACCAATAATTGCCTGTATCTCATCCAGGAGTGAAGTTTTTTTGAGCCACCCAACATGTCATCTGGTGGTGTCATTTTTAAGGTCTTTCTTAGGCAGTCATTGTTGAGGGTGCTGCTTCCCTGTCACATATAGAAGACGACACTGTCTCGCAG
>JAQHUG010000003.1:15743065-15760174 GCA_028555095.1 Dicrostonyx torquatus | reverse complement strand
TAGTTATTCATATTAGGCCATTATTTTAACAATATCATCCCCCACCCCATCCCACCTCTGCCCCCACTCTATCTCTAGTTTTGTTGCTTTTTTTTTTTGGTTTTTGGAGACAGGGTTTCTCTGTAGCTTTGTTGCCTGTCCTGGCACTAGTTCTTGTAGACCAGGCTGGTCTCGAACTCACAAAGATCTGCCTCCCAAGTGATGGGATTAAAGGCGTGCACCACCACTGCCCAGCGCTGCTTTGTCTTTTAACAAAAGATTATCACCCACTTGTGTTTACTCTCCAAACCTTTTACAGGTTTGTCATTTGACACCCCCCACACACATCTCTTGTATTCAACTATTTATACAGCAATCTGCCTTTATGCCAGTTTCCCCAAAACTGGCTGGGAAATCCTTTGACAGGCAGTTAGTCCCTGAGCTTAGGGAGCAGGCACAGTGGAAGGGTCAGGATGTTAGAACAGTGTCTTCTCTGGGCATTTGTGCCATTCTAAGTCCTCTGTGTGTGTGGTTGCTTTCGAATGTCCTAATGTCTCTTCTCAAATGGTCAACTCTACATCTCCACCCATTTCTCTTGACTCTGGCTGGCATTTATGGATCCTTGCAGCTTTTACAAGCAGTGCCCACCAACTCCCAAGTGAAACAAAATTAAAAAAAAAAAAAATCCAACCAACCTAGCACCTCTAAAACTATCTAGAGGGGCTACAGCTATACACAACTCTACAGTTGTGGGTGTGTGGGTCTCTTCCATTTCATCCAGTTCATGAATGAGAACTGGGCTTCTATGGTTTTAAGAATCTTTGTCACAAGGGAGAAAGGGGCTGAAAACATCACAAAACCTAGTTACCACTTTGAAGATGGATTTTCTTGGTTGGGTTTTCCAGAGCTCTGACAAAGCTGGCTCGGCAGGTGGCCTGTGGTGGCCTGTATGTGTTGCCATGCGCTAAGGAATAGAGCTAGGAGTCTCTTCATTCTGTTTTTGCTGTCGTCTCTGGCCAGGGTGCTTCACTGCGGTCTGTAGCTCTAGTTTCGGGAGACTGTGGACAAGGTGTGTTTACTGAGTAAACACAGGGTGACCGAACCTTAGACAGTAAGAAAAATGTTAAGGCAGTGGTCTCAAATTGTTTCTCAGCCTAATCATTTTCTATTAAAACTAACGCCATCATGCTGTTTTTGTCTATGACTGACCTGAACAAAAAATAGGACAAAAATTTACCTTAAATGCAACACTCTTACCTCCAAAACACCTGCCCTGTAACTTTCTTGACTTCTGCCAAGTATATTTTACTTTATACATGTTGTAGAAACTTATCTCCAGATGTGGCACAGGACAGAAGTGAACTATCCATAACAAAAACACATCTGGCACACATCACTGCTAGCCCCTGAAAGGAGCCAATATTGACTTTGTGGTAACTGTACACAATAACAATGTCACTCTATTAAACACAGGCTTTCACTATGGAGCCTACACTGCTTCATTCACATTTCCAACTCAACATCAACCCAATTCATACCCAGTTTACAAATGAAAATAAGGGAAAATTACCTTTATTTCCTTGGGTTTGGAGTCTTCTGCTTCCATCGAAACTGAATTTATAGTAAGGTTAATTTGAGCCAGACTTTGTGGTTATAAAATGAACTTGCACTTTTTTTCTATTAAAAAATTTCCAGTGTCTAGAAAGCACTCAGATTTCTAAGTTTATTTTTGCTATAATTCTCTGCATGTTCATTTTGTTAAATTTGCAGCACAAACCACTTGTCTTTTGCTACTGGCCTCGTAGACCAATTTTAAACAAAATTGAGAAAACTAAGGTAAGAAGGCTCCTACTGGACACGTTCCTCATACCCTTCAAAGGACTGTTTCTGCACTCCATGCTGAGGTTCCACTTCCCTTTTCCTTGGACCAAAGGGATGGAAATGTATTCCTGGAGGCAGCCCTTTTGAACACACTAGAGCCCCAGCTGCATTTTCACTTGGTGGTATAAAGAAGTCGGGATTTCAAAGCCTTGCTGCTGGTGCTCTCTTGAGCCTCGACTGAGGCAGCTGGGTACGTAAACACACCTCCACTGCCGTGCTCATCCATCTTTGGTTAATCTGAGCATTTCTGCGGCTTTATACATATCTGCAGCAGTTGCCACTTCTAGGCATGTTTGTTTTTTGACAAACCAGCAATTATTTCCTTTAATACTTGTATTTGATTTTTCCCTACCAATTATCTAGTGTCCTTTTAGTAGAAACCACTGACGAATACAGAAATGTCACCTTGTAAGCATATCCTCCAGCAATGACCTGGTGCAAATCCACATTAACATTTGCCCTACAAAGTCTAGAAACAGGCAGCACAGGTCTATTGTGGGGGTACAGCAGAAGACACCCAGGATCCCTATGGTCCTCTCCACAATGGAGTACTGACTCCTCTGTGGTGTCCAAGGTAACTCAAGACCTACCCATATTCCAAGCAGTAAGGAGAGAGGGACAATCCAAGGTCATGCCACTGTTAAGGACACAGAACACAGTAAGCCCTATTGAGAAATACAGGCTGTGAGTAAGTGAAAATCCAAGTTCCCATCACGACGTGCTGTGTAAGCGGCAAGGCTCAGGGGAACGCATTTCCCCACTTCTCTCTCTGCTCCAGGCTCTCACCAGCGGAGCAGTTGACAACCTTCATGTCTCATCAAAAGCAATGAATACACTAGTTGGTGGGTTTTCAAGTATATTTTATTGGTATAAAACCAAAATACGGTGATATAATTTTCAGAACTATGTGGAAAAGATTGTTGCCTTGCAGTCTCTCTACTGTGAAGAGGAAAATGTTAGCTACAAGAGCAACTTTGTATAGTACGAAAACAAAGGGGTCCTTCATCAAAAAAGTAAAAAGTCAGGAAATTTCTTACAGCTCCAAGAAAACTGAAAAGCAGAAAAGACTCCACCATCTCTTTACTTTTCGCCTTTAAGGGAAAATAAAGTCATGATTCTGATAAAGTTCATCAACCACTACAAGGTCTTCAACCTCCATCTTCCTGGTGGCCTCCTCCCACGGTGGTCGGCTAACACCCGCCTCACTTTCTCATCTGTGAACAAAGCTGTCCTTCATCTATATATTAAAACTCATCCCAACATGATCTCAGAGCACCGAAGCTACAAAACACAAGGAGCTAGTTTTGTTTTAAAATACTTATATCCCAAGTTTCCATTTTTCTGAAAAAGGCAAACCCCCAAAGTTACATCCTGTGAGAGCCACTCTCCGCAAGACAAACTATTTAGAGGCCCCCAGGTGAATGAGTGCCATGATGGTCGTGTAGCTATGGAACAGGTCCTCTTCCTTTACCTCATTACACCTCCTCAGTATGAAGTTCCCGGTGACTATCCGGTCACATCCAATCTCCCCATTTCCAAAGAAACCGAATAAGGGGACGCTGGGAAAAAACTTCCTAAAGGCGTCGGCTTCCACATTCCCCTTGGCTCTGTAATACTGAAAGCCCCGGCCCACGCACGCGAACATGAAGCCGATGGTGTTCTCTTCGGGGATGTTGGCGGCTTTGAGACGCTGCATGGCTGCCTCAGCCGTCTTGTCATCAGTCACATCCTCACTGAGGAGAACCGTGGCGCTCTGAATTCGGTGTCCGCTAAACGACAGTCCAACCACACCTGTGGCATCAATATCCAGAGGCTTCCTGGAAACAGAAACAAACTCGTCAACACCTCCTGATTAACCTCCTCGGAGGGAGCTCTGCTGCCTTTGCAGTTTTTGCTTTACTCCGAGACGGCGCCTCCCAGACACAAAGATCTGCACCGGGTCTGTGGTGGAGGTGCTGGTAAGCACTCTGACAGTCCTATCCCGTAGAGCATGACTGACATTACGGCATCTCACCCCATCCACTGTTAAATTATGAAAAAGATGTATTAAAAAATACATCATCGTGGTCCAGGTGTGCACTCAGGGAGGCAGGTGGATCTCTGAGTTCAAGGTCACCCTGGTCTACAAAGTGAGTTACAGGATGACCACGGCTGTTTCTCAAGAAACCAAACAAAAATATGTATAATCATGGTGGATGATTTTTAACTCTGCAGGTTTTAGCTTTGTGTTAACTAGCCTTTAAAGAACTATGATTTCAATGCTTCCTGTCTTATTGTTTTGAGCCTGAGTTTGAATTTTAAAATTTCACAACTGGGGGGAGGGCTGGAGAGGTGGCTCAGAAGTTAAGAGCGTGTTCTGCTTATACAGAGATCCCAGTCTGACTCGCAGTACCCCACAACAGGGATTCATAACCTAGTATCTCTGGTCCTTGAGGGCACCTGCAATCATGTAACAGGCACACACATATCAAGTAAATTTATTTGAAACAAATCTTTCAAGCCCTTTTTTTATGACACTGATTTTATGTGTAAGTCTGGGTGAGCATGCATACGTCATGACATATGGATGGAGCAAAGGAGTCCTTTCTCTTTCCACCGTGCGGGACCTAGGGATTGAACTTACATTCTCAGCCCTGGTGGCGAGTGCCTCATCAACCCTGTAAAGACTTTTTTTAATCAAACATTTTAGGCTTACAAAAGAAGATGCCTTGTTAGTAAAGCTATAAAGCACAGACTGAACACCACTGGGAGGAAACATACGCCATAAGTACCTACTACATTTATCAACAACTCAATCTACAGAAGCACGAGATCCTCCGGGTTAGCAAGAAACTAAGATAGCGAGGCACCAAGCATCAGTGGTGCATATACATACACACAAAATAAATAAAATCTAGTATATAGGTCCCAAAACTAGATGCCAAGGGACACCAGTAAGATGCTGCTGTTCCCTGGAGAAGAGGGGGAAATGCCACCCCACCCAGAGTGTTAGAGCCTGATGAGTTTTGTCATGAACACTTGACCCATGTACCTCCTTCTCAAGGAAACATGGAAACACTTTAGGCTACAGTCTGATCAAGAGAGAATTTGCGAGCCACAGAGACCATCTTTGAGAGGTAGAAGTTTGCTTCAGACTCTTGAAGTTCACAGAGATGAGCTTGCAAAGTCCCGCTGCAAGTTTCCAACCCCAGGACTTGACTCGGTTGCTGCTGGCCTTGCAGCGGCCCCTCCTGTGGTCAGCTTAAGTGTATATACAGCTTAGTGTATATACAGCGTCTGTCCGTTCTCAGCTCATTCAAAATGACTTCCACACAAGGGCACCTGTTTAAAACAAGCTGCCACCTTAGTTCCCCTTTTCCTTTAAAAACCTAATCTTCCTTACTTATTTCTATGAAACCTCTATCTCCCAGTTAGCAACTCAACTCTATACTGAAATAAGCCTTATGCATTTATTTTAGACTCATTAATGACTTCTTTGTTTGCAGGAGCAACATCACAAGGAGGACCAGAGCTGTAAAATATATCTACAGGCAGTGCTGAAGGAGCCTAACTCTGATGCTCTTAAAGGACAATAAATACAAGTTTAGTTTTTTGACTGCGAGCAGAATTGTGTTCAGTGAGCTTCTTGGCAACAGCAAAATGGAATGAATTGGTACATTAGCAATTCCTTTTCTTTTCTATTTTTTGAGACAGGGTGTCACTTTGTAGCCTTGTCTGGCCTGGAAGTCATCAGTGTAGACCAAGCTGGCACTGAATTCAAGAAATTCTCCTGCCTCATAGTACTGGCATACAATGCCACACTGATTCCTCAAATTTGTTGTAAAAACCCAAGTAATAAGACCCTGAAGTTGTTTCCATTCACCCTGGGAGAAAAGCAAAGTGCAGAGGCTTACTTCTCAGAAGTCAGTGAAGACAAGTTGTCCACTTGGCCTCCAGCCAAGATGATGTTCATATTGCTGAAAGTGCTAACTACTCGCTGCAGGTAATTATTGGCGCCCACCTTACAGCAGTTATAGCCAAAGACAAGGACCACGCGAAGCTCAGGGTTATCCAGAAGACCTGCCGAGAAGTGAGAGATAAGACAGCCTTAAAACACAACGAGCTGTTAGTTATTCCTGCTGACTGACTGGCACCAGTGTGTGCTGTGCAGCACTCAAGTTCTTGGTCTCCATTAATAAAAACCTAAACGGCTATTTGAATATAATCCAGTCAATGCCTCACACAAGCAAGGACACAGTTATAGACTGAACAGCAGCTCAGCGGACCATGTTGGGTGGTTCCACATTCCAACTCCACACGTGCCAGTGACCTAGAGTTTACAACGTGGTCTAAAAGCAGCTCTTACTACTAGCAGGCAGCAGGGCTCAAGGGACCGGCAGCGTCTCATTCCCAGGGCTCCAAGCCTCCACCTGGGTCTGGCAGCCTCTTTTCACAGCATCCATTCGAAACCCAACAGTATTACAACAGGTGGCTTCTGGGACACAGATGTTTCCATTTAACTAAGCCACATGCCTTCCATGGTGATAAAAGGATCCCTCAGCAAGACTGAAGCAGGCTAGAAGGAAAGGGAAAGGAGCCCCGCCAACCACAATGCTCAGGTTTGACCAATTAAGAATCAAGAATCCCAGCATATTAACATCTAACTCCATGCTAGTGACCTAGAGTTCCGTCTTATCAAATGTCTGTCCTGCAAACCAGGAACCGTCCTGTGATGCCAGCTTAACTTCTCAGCAATCCTTTAGTGATAGTTTCTGTAAAGACAGTGACATGTGACTTTTTTCTGAGTAGCCCACATCCACTTTCCCTGAATATCTCTCAAGCCCCATGCTGAAATTTATATTAAAAACCTCCTTTAATAAACTAACTCTGCTTTACACTAGCTCATCCTGGAATTTTTTTTTGTGCTGAAATCTAGGACACTTTACCTTCAGGTCACAACATGGAACTGCTGACAAGACAATCAATTACTGACAAATAAAACTTTAGACTCTGCCCCTGGGTCCGTTCTAACTCTCCACATAGTAAACCGCAGGTTTGCACTGTGCATCCCAAGCCAGTTCTGAAGGTTCTTCCCTCTTACAGATGAGTCTGGCACATCGAGACCCACCCTTTTCTTTTGTGGAACACAGTTTTCTGAGTAGGAAGAAATCTGTGGAACAACATTCAAGTTTAGAAACGGGTGTCACTTCCGGGGACGTGATCACTTGGGCCAATGGCATGGCTATTCAAGAGAAGTCAGTGTAAAGAGACACTAGAAGATGTGCACCTGACATCAACCTCTGGTCTCCACACAAATGCACCTGCAACATACGTGCACATGGAAAAAGGGAAAGTAGTTTCAACCATCCTGGAAGCCATCCTGAAGCTCAAGCCTGTTTTCTAAATAGAGTCCTACTATGGGGACAGAGTGCCTGCACCTGTCCAGCCCTCTTCTATGGAGGCCACATGCGGGGCTTTGAGCATTAGCTGCCCACACCTTACTGCTCAGCTTCCACCAGCCACTCTTACTCTGTTTACACTGCTTGGGACAGTGTAAAAGCGGTTCTCAGTATGCATATTCATCCTTTGAGCCATAAACCCAAACTTTCCCATCTTTCTATTGCTGGTCTTTAAGTTGGAAAAAGCTTAACTTTTCCAAACTTATTTCCTTGTCTGTAAAGTGAAACTAACCTATAAAAGTTCAAGGACTCAACAGCTGATTTGCATATTAGCAACGTGAAAACCTGACAGGTGGGGAATTGATTATTACGTGACATGTCTGCATGATAATATATCACGAAGGTGAATGTCTTCAGGCGAGCTCATCTACACACAGACGTGGAGTTAGCACTAAGTAACTCTGATGAGCAGTGGTAGTTTTAGCCCAGTCATCTACTTTGCAGATGTAGATAGATGATGAAAAGCCTTTACCCTGCTTTGCTGGAGTAGCCAGCTGCCTACTGTAACAAGTAAGTTTCCCCATCAAAGCCTGACACTAAATCTACTTCAATTCATCCACACTTGTTTTCCCAAACTTGGGAGCAATCTTGACTGTTTATTTCCTCACACTTCTTCAAGTCCATGCTTTCTCTTCCAGCACCAACCTTTTTCCTCTAAAAACTTTTATCATAAATGGTTACTAGGGATATTTTTAAATGTTAAGGTTTTCTGTTTTAAATAACAAAGATAAGGCAAAATTATTGCTAAAAGCCTACTGAAGATCAAGATTTCCTTCAAAATTCAACTACAATTAAATGCATGCATACATTCACGGACCTTACCTCACAACTGTCTATAATTCCAGTTCCAGGGAATCTATGTCCTCTTCTGCTCTCCATGGGCAGCAGATACACACACAGTACATATACTTACATATATGCAAGTAAAATACTCATGCGCAAGCTTAGCAACAGAATACTTATATAAAAAAATGTTTGTCTCTGGTCATCTAGGGCTTCAAAGCAAATAAAACAATTTGAAATGAATTCTACCAATCACCAGCCTTGTCAACAGTACCTAGCAGCCACTAGCTGGTCAGAAATAAAACAGATCAAGTTAATCAACAAATAAGAAATTAATAATAACAACGCCGGGTATGTGCCATGTACTTGTCAGCACTCAGGAGGCAGAGGCAAGAAGATTCTGAGATCAAGGCCAGTCAGAACTATATAGTGAGACCCTGTCTCAAAAAACCAAATAAGTAAATAAAACAGTAAATAACAACTTACCCACTTCAGCAAGCTGATGTCGTTCGAGTGTTAAATTCTTGGGGTCCTTAATAAAATGAAAGGGCTGAATTTTTATCCCTTCAATTTGAGGGAACAATAAAGCAAAACCAGATTCTCCAATTTCTATTTCCTTAGGTCGGTTGCTACCTGATCCCATTGGTGTCACTAGAGAGAAAACAACAGCATCATGAAGACAGCCAACAGAAACTGGAATTAGTAAGAGCCTTAATAAACCCACTGCATCCTCCTAACTGCAGGTTATCAAGCAAATGCTCTTAAGAGCAAACAAAGTTCTTTGGCAATTTTAGGATGGTGATCCCTGCACCATACTTTCAAATATGTTCAGAAAGAAAAGCTTTCAAAAAGCTGAGTGCATGCCTTTAATCCCAGCACTTGGGAGGCAGAGGCAGGCAGATCTCTGAGTTTGCGGCCAGCCTGGTCTACAAGAGCTAGTTCCAGGACAGGCTCCAAAGCTACAGAGAAACCCTGTCTCGAAAATACAAACAAAAGAAATGCTTTTATAAACAGAGAAAAAAGCAGGTATACAAATTGTCTGCATCACTGAGTCAAGACGAAGGGAACTGCTGCTCTTCCAGAAGACCAAGGTTCAGTTCATGTCATCCACATAGCTGGCCACAATTGTCCAACTCTGGTTCCAGGAGATCCGATGCCTTCTTCTGATCTCTATGAGCACCACACATGCACATGGTGCACACATACATGAAGGCACAACGCCACACACATAAATCTTTTTAGTGTTAAGTTTCTAGAAATGCAAACCACAGTGTGGGGGAAGGGGCTGAGGGGGGATGGTGGTAGTAGGGGTGGTGGGGGTGGGTGGGAGTGGTGGTATTCAACGAGAAGAACTCAAAAGACAAATCTCACATGATTCACAGACTGTATATTTAAAACATGAAAAGAAAGATGCAAGTTTACAATAAGACCTGAGATAGTGTCTCAGGATTTCAGGCAGACCATCCCAGAGCCTGGAGTCCTACAGCAGCAGCAGCAGCTCCTTCAGTAAGGACACAGTGTGACAGCTTCCTCAAGATTCTGCTGCATGACATGACTCCCTACCAAGATGTACCTTCAAATTGCAAACTAAACAAGTTTCCCACCCCACTGCATTTGGCCAGAATTTTGTTCCAACAGCAACAAACAACCCCTACAGAATGCAGGAGAGAAACCTAAACAGTGCTTAAATGTGAGTAGATGCAGGACAGTCCACATTAAAACCACAACAGAGTGAGCCAGCCCTTCACAAGTCCACAGACAAGGACCCAGTGAGCACTTAGAGAGAGTCAAAGAATACCTTCCCATCTACCAGCCTAACAGTCACAGCCAATGTGACCCAACAGCATGACGCACAGCAACTACACCCTCCAACATTGCTCACTGAGCACAGAATGGTAGAATCCTGGAAAACTTGCATTTCTTTTTTTTAGGTCAGTGCTAAAACCAAGCAAGTCCAACTCCTTAAGTTTCAGAGAAACTTAAAACTTACACACACACACACACACACACACACACACACAAAAAAAAAAAAAACCCCCAAAACCCCAGCCTCATTCACAATACCTAGGACCAGAAAAACCATACTCTATCAAAACAAGAATGGGAAAATAAATCTTGTTCCATTTATATCACAGAAAGACTCAAACACTAAAATGAAGGAGGAGGCGTGGCTCAGCTGATAAAATGTCTGTTGTACAGGCATGAAGACCAGAGTCTTTTCTCATACCTGACCTCCAGACGCGCACTAAGGTCAGGCAAAGTGGGAAGTAGAGAAAGGCAAACCCCTGGAGCTCATTGACCAGCCAGTCTAGCTAGAACAGTGAGCCTCGAGTTCAGTGAGAGACCCTGTCTCAAAGAACAACAGAAGACAACATTCAACAACCTCTGACCCGCACATGCAAGAACACAGCTTTAAAGGAATTACTTGTAGGCCGGGCGGTGGTGACGCACACCTTTAATCCCAGCACTCGGGAGACAGAGGCAGGCGGATCTTTGTGAGTTCGAGACCAGCCTGGTCTACAAGAGCTAGTTCCAGGACAGGCTCCAAAGCCACAGAGAAACCCTGTCTTGAAAAACCAAAAAAAAAAAAAAAAAAAAGGAATTACTTGTAACAAATCCATCTCAAAGATGTGTTAAATATTTATACCGAGTGAAAGAGCCAAAACACAAAAAGAAAAACCAAGTATAAGACACTGACCTGGCAAAACTACCCTAGCACCACAGAAGTCAGAACAGGGGTTTTGGCAAGGACTGCCAGGCAAAAAGTAAAGAAACAGCTAGGCTCAAAGTATCAGCAGTGAAGACCAGAAACCTAGTAAGACCAGAGTCTTAGCCACTGTTCTACTGCTGTGAAGTGATACGACGACCAAGGCGTTCAACTGGAGGCTTGTGTACAGTTTCAGAGGCTTACGAGCATCATGGCAGAAGCACAGAGGCAGCAAGAGTGGTACTGGAGAAGTAGCTGAAAACCACATCCTGACCTGCAGACAGAGGAGGAGGCTGGGCTTTTGAAACCTTAAAGCCCATCCCCTGCTGTGGAACAATCCTTTTCTACACTATGAATATGTATTGCTCATATTCATATGACAGACCAGTGGCGGGGCAGGAAGTTAGGCAGGACAGCCAGAGTCAGAGAATACTGGAATGAAGAAGGGCAGAGTCAGGGAGATGCCAGCCAGCTGCCAAGCAAGCAGGTTATGCAGAAAATGAGGTAACAAGCCATGAGCCATGTGGTAAAGCATAAATAGAAATATAGGTTAATTTAAATTTAAAAGTTAGCTAATACCAAGCCTGAGCTATCAGCAGAGCATTCGCTCAGTCCTGTCAAGTCCAGTCGCCTCAGTGCCCTCACTGCCAGGTGCAGCATAACCAGGGGAGCAGGGGAGAGGCAGCCACCCCCCCACCCCCCTCACCCCGGCCTTACCAAAGGCAGCCCCACAGCTCCATGGTGTCCTGTGCAACCCTCTGTGCACAATTCCTGCAGCTTGGCACGCTCCACAGGCGATTAATCCTCTAAGTCAGTTATTTGGGACCAGGCAGTTGAGACAGGAAGTGTCCTTTTACAACTCCCAATCACAAACTTCCTCCAACAAAACAGAGCCACACCTCCTAATCCTTGTAATCCTTTCAAACAATTTCACTCTTTGGAGACCAAGCACCCAAAAGCATATGAATATGTGGGGCCATTCTTATTTAAATGATGCAACCAGTAAGAAGAGGGCCCACCAAACATCAGAGCCATACTATGACCAAAGCAGATGGAATGGTATTTTAACCCCAAACATAAGACCATGGGGACATAAAACAACACAAAGCCAAAGCTGCTGTAAACAAGGCAGCGACTAAAGGAGAGCTGTGACTGTGACTGCTCACTAGGGAGGCAGGACTGCCACCCAAGGCTGCCCTTCCCTTTCTTGCCCCTATTCCTACAGCAGATAACTTAAAAAGGAGAAGCATAGTTGTGCTTAAGTAAAGCCAGTGGATATGATGAACAACCGAGAAAAAAGATATGAGGAGTAAGTGCAGTGCCTGACTCTACGTCAGTATCCAACAGTGACCAGTGATGAGGTGAACACTACCAGCTATTTAAAGTCAACTCAAAAGTTGGAAGAAAACCACAGTCACCACTATTGCTTCATTAGTCCAAGTGTATAAGGAGCTTCAGCAGCCCTGCGGTGAGGAGCTGGTGGGAGCAGAGAAGAGCAGGTCCTATTCATTTGCAAACACTCGGAACCCTTTGTGCTTCACTGCACAAGACTCTGAGAAGAAAACCAAAAGTCTTTCATGGTGCTTGTATGGGTGTCTGGGGCTGATGAGGGCCTCTATGCCTGTGCAGCAGACACTTTACCAACTAACCACCTGCAAGGCTCCAGAAAATGATAGCTAGCATCTTCTTGCTGCATGGTTTGCTCTAAATGTCACAGATGTGTTGAGTCACTGCATCTTCACAGCCCTCCTAAGAAGGGAACTAAAGTCTCATGGTGTCAGGTAAGCTATACAAAGTAACACAGACACTAAGTGGTACAGCTGGAATCCTAATCCAGTTATCTTAACCACTGGACCACCGCTACATCAACAGGAAACAATTCAAACAGTAACAGCAAAAATCCACTAGCCATGTGCCATGCTGGCAGCATGCAGAGAAACAAGTCTCTCCGTAAGACACACTGTAACCTGTCACTCTCAGTTGCCCCGCCTGCAGGAAACAAGAGTGGGTAAGCTGACCAGACAGGAATCTTTCCTAATCTGGGGCAGGTACAATGTGAAAGGCTAAGGGAAGTCAGGGATTATATGCTGCTCTTAGGCAGCCTTGCGATCTAAACTATGAACCTCAGCAACTTGACAGACACTAAGTACAAGGTACCACCACGACAGAGATGTCTACTGCTGTTGTTTTAGAAATGTAAATGTGCTGCTCTTCAGCTGTAACTATTTCACCAATCCACAGGACCCCACATTAAACTAAGCAAAAAAATAAGTTGTTAATTTCTCTCACCCACAATTCCCGGGGTCACAATCCCAAGGATCTGACACTGCTTGGGGAACAGCTTCTCGAGGGCAAACGCTGTCTCCATGGTAGTTCTTTTCCTTGCTGTAACAATAAAGCAGCACAATTATTAAATATCCACTTTCCATTGTCAAATCTGACAATGTTTAAAAAAAAAAAAAACAGATACAAAAAGCAGTATTTAACAACCAAAAAGGTTATGAGGCTGGGCGCATAACTCAATTGGTAGAGTATTAGGCTAGCACTCAAGAAGCCTAGGTTCAATCGATCAATCATCAGCCATGGTGCTGCACGAACCCCAAAGTGGTGCATGCTGTGGTCCTAGCACTTGAAGGTGGAAGCAAGATGGTATAGGAGGTTCTTCTTTCTATGTGTTGCTTGCATTGGTTAATGAATAAGGAAACTGCTTTTGGTCTGATGATAGGACAGAACTTAGGCGGGGAGACAGAACTGAATGCTGGGTGGAAGAAAGCAGAGTCAGAGAAGCCATGGATCCTCCGCCTTAGATGGACACTGGTTAGAATCTCTAGTAAGCCACTGCCACATGGCGATACACAGATTAATAGAGATGGGTTAAACTGAGATGTAAGAGATAGTCTATAAGAAGTTAGAGCTAATGGGCCAGGCAGTGTTTTAATCGATAGTTTCTGTGTGATTATTTCGGATATAAGCTAGCCAGGCTGCTGGGATGAACAAGCAGCCCTCCTCCAACAGCAATATGATCAGAAGTTCAAGGTAATCCTTAGCTATACAGTGAGTTTTGAGGCCAGCCTGGGCTACATGTGACCTTGTCTCAAAGAAAAATGAAGAAGCAATAGAAGGAGGGAGGAAAGAAAGGAGGGAGGGAGGAAGGAAGGAAGGAGAAAGTAAGAGAAGGTGGAAGGGAGGAAAGAAAGAAGGAAGGAAGAGAGGAAGGAAGAAAGGGAGGGAGGGAAGGATGGAGGGAAGAAAATGACGAAGGATGGGAGGGAGAGAGAGGGAGGAAGGAAGAAGTACTTTATAAGAAAGCCTGAACTTTGGTTTGGTTTTGTTTTTTTACACAAGGTTTCTCTCTGTTACAGTCCTGGCTGTCCTGGAACTTACTTTTGTAGACCAGGCTAGCCTTGAGCTTATGGAGATCTGCCTGCCTCTGCCTCCCAAGTGCTCAGATTAAAGGCGTGTGCAGCCACCACCACATGGCAAACTTGAACATTTTGATTAAAATAAGCAGTTTCCCCATTTTTGTGTCTGGTTTATTCAAATTCTAAACCTAACCTTTGCCATTACTAGTTTGCCCATATCCTTACTTTTGCCCTAAGGCATCAAATTTGGCACAGCACTGAGTCTGAGAGGTGCTATTTACTGGATCTCTGTTCAGCTGATGTCACGTACAACTACTACTTGACTCCAGTCAGTTAGAGTCAAGTCAGACAATGTACAAATCAAAGTCTGTGCCAAAGGGCCCCATCTTGTGTTCTTGAGCTGGATTTCCCCTTAGCGAGTTAAGAATGCAGAGTGTCTGCAAACAGCTTTGGAACCCCATAACGCTGCATCATACATGAACAGGGTTGGGTAACCAAAGCCAGGATCTTGTTTTAACAAAGAGAAGTACAACTGGAAGGTTAGATTTTAAAACAAGAAAAATCATTCTGAAAAACCTTGTTCCAGTTGTACCAGGAGGTCAGACATCAATCTGCACACAAAGGGCTCCTTAGCTCAAGCCAGACAGAGGCATGAACAGGAACGGTGCCCAAAAGACTCGGAAGGCTTGCTCTTAGCACTAGGAAATGTCGGAAACAAAAACCCAACCCTTTTTTCTAGATATACCTCTTTTATGGCCACGGCACTCTTCCAGGCTAATGAAAGTTTCAGAATCTGCCATGTAGAGAACGGTCCGTGGTAAGATGTGAACATTCTGCAAGAGAATTGGATCTGAGTCTGTAAATGCTCCTGTGTTCCCCAAGTATCCGCCACTATCCCTAAGGACAACAAAGCTACTGCCTCCCTCCACCCTGAGTCCTCACTGCTGCCTCCCTTCTTCCCTCCCTCCACCCTGAGTCCTCACTGCTGCCTCCTTCCCTCCATCCCTTACTTCTCATGGGTCACTCCTACTCTTATCAGTTTATTTACTGAGTAGCAGTATTTTTTTTCATATCAAACTTATCTCAGGCCTCAAAAAGTTCATTTACTCTTTTAGAACAGACATTTGGTTTACCAGTTAAAGCTGCCTCTCACTTTACTGAACAGGAATGGAAATAAGAAGCATCCCAATGGTGGGGACCGGTGCACAGGTTGTACCCTTCTGGCTTTCCTTTCCAGCTCCAAGCTCAGTATTACCAGACCTGCCCACACTTGAACACATTCCCTAGCTGCCAAGCACCTTAAACGTGTTTTCTTTAAGGTACCCTAAAACAAACCTCTCAACGCCTACTCCTAGATGCCACACCCTTTGTACTAGGAATCTCCATGTGACATCCTTTACAGATTGTGCTGTGTCCACTCTGAATTCTTCAGACCACTGGTTTTCCTAAGCCTCC
Organism: Dicrostonyx torquatus; assembly: GCA_028555095.1. Taxonomy (NCBI): domain Eukaryota; kingdom Metazoa; phylum Chordata; class Mammalia; order Rodentia; family Cricetidae; genus Dicrostonyx; species Dicrostonyx torquatus. The sequence goes on along the minus strand of JAQHUG010000003.1, from coordinate 15,744,569 downwards.
CATCATAGACAAGTGTGAACTAAATGGAAGAAGAGCCTTCTATCAGTGTTTTTCTATCGGAGTGGAATAAGTGCGGACTATGGAGCACAACTTCACTGCCTTGCAGTCTAGAGGAGGTTTACATGTTTCAGAGTAGGTTCTAGATAAACTCATGAAAGACACTGAATACTATACTGTGGGCTGGGTAAGATACAAATTCTTGGTTTCACCGGACTTTTCTGTTTGTTTTGTTTTGTTTTTCAAGACAGGGTTTCCCTGTAGCTTTGGAACCTGTCCTGGAACTAGCTCTTGTACACCATGCTGGTCTCAAACTCAACCTGCCTCTGCCTCCCGAGTGCTGGGATTAAAGGCATGCACCACTGCCACCTGGATCACCTGACATTTTTTAAAGTAACTACTTGACACAATTTAAATTTCCAGAGTTCATACATATTCTGGGAAGCCCTTTTAGATAAAATACCCTGACAATACCAAAGAACAACTACATATGCAGATACACACATGTACTCCTATCTGGGCTAAAGTAGAGGCAGCAAACACCTCAGCAGCAGTGAGTACTTACACAGTACAAATCTTAGATTCTAAATACCAGCTTCCACTAAAAGAAATCAAGACTATTAGAGAAACCACTAATTTCCCAAATGAAGCAGGCAAAAAACAAGCTAAAAACATCTAGTAGCAAGAAAGTAAGGTCATCCCTAAAAGACAGTGAAGCTGGATTGGGAGCTCACTAGCCAAACCAAAGACAGTGTAAGCACATGATAGACACAGTAACAGATAGAGCTTTGAATAAGAGACTAACAGCATGTGCAAATATACATATATTTGAAATATATATATATATGAGCAAAAGGAAAGAGAAGACTAAGTTTCAAAGTTTCTATCCACAAATACTAATTCATTGCACGACAGAAATTTTAAAGGTAGAGGCTTCTGGTAGATATCACCTGAATCAAGTAATTTAAAATAATGAGACATATGAAAAGCACAGGCCACCTGAAAGGATGCTGGGAGAACACACCCTTGCTTTCCCATCATTCTTGACAAAATCTAATCAACCTCAGTCACACTCAATTTGTGAATGTTCTACAAATTAACTGGCCTTGGATTTTCTTAAGTGTTGAGGCAGGAAAAGTCAAGCCGGAGAAACTGAACAAATCAAAGAAACGTGCCTTTTAGTTAAAGTCACTGGAAATTGAATCCTTCTGCTATCAAGAACAGTACTGGGGAAAACTCTGAATGGGAGTCTGAAAACTAGACTGTTTGCAGTCTCTTACTGAAGGATGCAATTTATTACTATGAGCTTTTATTTTAATGCTAAAATTATCTCCAATTTGATCAGTGAAAGTCCCCTTCAGGCCAACCTCAGATGTCTTTTTAGGTAACGTATTACCTTCGTTTAGTTTCTACTGCTGTGGTACTGACCAGCACCGAAAGCAATCTGGGGAGGAAAGGGCTTATTTGGCTTACATGTCCCTGATGACAGTTCACTGAAGGAAACCAA
>JAQHUG010000003.1:15724838-15741100 GCA_028555095.1 Dicrostonyx torquatus | reverse complement strand
GCTACTGAATCACAGGAGACGAGGCCCAACAGTCTCCAGGGCTACTGAATCACAGGAGACGAGGCCCAACAGTCTCCAGGGCTACTGAATCACAGAAGACGAGGCCCAATAGTCTATTTTAACAAACCTTCCGGTAGTTCACGTAAATATTCCTAACCATAAATGAAAAGAACAGTTCAGCTTCATTCCAACTGAATTCAGTTGTTTCCTGATTGAGGGGGCTTTGGCTCCTAGCTACTTGGTTTGACCTGGTGCTTCTTGTTTTGGCCTCATAGCCCCTTACACTGATATATTTACCTATTACAACATTTTGAGGTGGGCATGGTGGTGCATGACTAATCCAGCAAGATGGAGGCACGAGGTTCACAAGGCGAAAACAACCTGAGCTTCTCAAAAAAAATTTAACGTGGGATAATCTAAGTTTTGGGCTTTTTGTTTCGTTTCGGTTTTTTCGAGACAGGGTTTCTCTGTAGCTTTGGAGCCTGTCCTGGAACTAGCTCTTGTAGACCAGTCTGGCCTCGAACTCAGAGATTAGCCTGCCTCTGCCTCCCGAGTGCTAGAATTAAAGGCGTGCGCCACCACCGCCCAGCTTTGTTGTTTTGTTTTTTAATGTAGAAAAACCTCTTAAAAAGCACCCTGCCCCTCAGTAACAAACTGCCACTTTACTCTGGAAACCTTATGGCTACTTAATAGCAAACACATAGATGTCATACAGTCTCCAAAAACTTCATGTACCTTGAGAATGTGTGAAACCTCAAATGCTTTCTGTTAATAAAAACCCCAGCAGGTCTCAGGGTCTCCAAGAATCCTAAAGTCCTTCTTTCAGGCCCCAAACTACTCCCATTGCGGGTGGGCAGTGGCATGTGATAAGGACCAGGGGAAAGCGAGGGCTGTGTGTTTAAAAGGAGGACTTTTAAAGATTCCCACACCTAAGAGGACCTTTGGAGTGGGCCACTGTTTCTGAATGAAGTAGGGTGGATGGCATTCAAATAAAACACTCAAACCAAAGATGAATGGCAAATTTCAGTCACGGAGAGAAAAAGAGTATTATCCAAACATACTGAGCTAGAGCCTGTAAGATAAACTGACAGCGGTGTGTATAATGGTCATACGAATAATAGAGGGAGTGTGCTATTAGTATCCTGAGAAAATTAGGGATATTAATTAAAATAGCACTCGAGCCACAATTTCCCAGCCAGACAGCCTGGGCTGGGGAATGGGACAAAAACTGACAACAACAAAAAAACCAACAACAAACCAAACCCACATGCATTTGAATTTAAAGACTGTAAAGGGAATGGCTAAAGAAAAATTTGAGTGTGATGTTTGTGCATACCAATTCTAGGTTCCCTAACTCTCTATTAAATGAAATCTCTCCACACTGCATTCTCTCTTAAATACCCTACACTAGAACTTCAACAGAGCTAGAGACACCTGAATCACAGCATTCCTTATGAGGGAAAGGTGACAAAGCGATTTTTAAATGGTTCTTTATTCATAAACTTGATGCAAGTTTACAAAATTTACTGTACATTGCCAAATAAATCTGCAATGAAAAATAAAATCCAAAAAACAAAGCATGCCAAATGTGCAGCTGTCAAATCTGCTAGCCATTAGGATATTAAAGAATTCAATAATGTATTCAAGATTTTGCCTTAAGGCTTAAGGAACTTTATAATGCTTTGAAGAATTCTGCCTTGTCACTTGCTATCTGAGCACTGGCAGTCATTTAAAGGGAACCAAGTGAGCAAGAATACCAGGTATCTTTAACCTGTCCTCTTAACCAACAGAACAGAATCAGGAGAAATTAAAAACACAAAATGCACAAGTGCCAAGTTTCCTGAAAGTGGTTTGCAAAGTTTAAAAAGAAAAAGAAAAGAATCTCAAATGTGTAAGAAACACCTTTTGAGCCGGGTGATGGTGGCACACACCTTTAGTCCCAATACTCCTCTGTGAGTTTGAGGCCAGCTGTTACACAGAGAAATCATCTCGAAAATCAAAAACAAAAGCAAAAAGAAAATGAAAAGGAAAAAAACTTTGTACTGATTTGTGCAGAAAAATGTGCTTCTGGGTTTCTTTTTAAAAGTGCTTAATAGCTAGAGTTTATATTTAAATCAAATTCAGGATTATTTAAAAAAAAAAAACTACTACCAACCAAAGAGGACTGATTCAGGTAAGGTGATAAAATGGAAAGTACATTGGTTTGTGTCACATCGTATAAAAGACTAACATATGCTGAATTCTTACTGGTCTTCTGATGGAAAAGCCACTGTATGGCTTCAGCAAAAAATTTAATGATCTCCAATTTAGGTAACTTTTATACTTTTGCTCAAGGATTCTTTGTACCAATCACTTTAGAAGTTTATCAGTTTATCAACAATTGCAACACCCCGTTAATAAGAGGAAAGGTAAAATAACTTTATAGTTTAGAACTTCGGGCTCTACACTGTGGCTCTTCCCAAGAAAGGCTGAACCAAGAGGAGGCAGGTTCAGTACAGCAAGACTCTGCCGCCCCAGGGGAAAGTACTGCTCACAAATGGCTGGCTCACTTTGCTTTACCTAATATGAAAGAATATAACTAAGACCATTCTTCCAGAAACAGTTCAAACTTTCACACAACCATGAAAAAGTTAACAATTTAATGAAGAGGCTTCCTGTCATAATTTTGGCAATAAAAAGATTTCAGACCTGAAAAGGCTATGGTTTAGAAGACCTAAAATTCCTAAACCAGTATTGACCATCAGTTAAACTTTTATTGGCTCTAAACGAACAGGATTTTGCAAATCTTCATACTCCATAGGCTCAATATAAGAAGGTTACTGTAAATTCACAGCTGCAGTAAACTGATGCTGACTTCCCTGCTTGCTTAAAAGATTTCACTTTTCAAGAAAGAGGTGGTAGGGAGTGGCTATGGTGTGTACTTAATAGGAAAAATACAGTAAAGGCCCCACTGTTCAGTCCAAGATACCTAAAGTGAGCAAATGAAAAGGCTGTATCTGGATGTCAGTTGACAGATTATCCGCTATATAATCTATTAGCTAATGTCTTCGGTACTGCTGTTATACGGGCACTCAAAAGCTTATGTCTGCACGTTGGAACGATTTTCTTTAAAGCAACACTGGTCCAGACATATGTCAGCGTAGTTAGCCATCTTCCTTTGGAGGTGTGTACCAGCCTAAAATAAAAAGGAAAAAACATTAACTACTTCAATCTTTGAAGCAACTAAGAAAAGGCACTACTAAGATCAGGTCCATCTCTACTCATAATTTTGTTGTTTAACACTCCTGTAGAAACTTAAACTTGTGTTTGGTTACTAACCCAGCATTCAGATATGCTCACCGTATCAAGTGCCTGCATATGAATAAACTACACTTGAGTTTCCAACACCTATATATGAATGGTATTCCTAGCTGATAATGACAGCATGACATAAAAGTAGTCTACATGCTAACCTTCCATTTCAATTTTGAATTTAAGACATTTGGCAATTACAATTTTAAAAAATACTGGTAAATAAAGTGTTGTCATGACAAAAGATTCTAGCTATGCGAGGCAGTCTATCACGGAGTTAGTAATTTCATAATGTATGTCCAAACATCAAGTTACACATGATAAGCACACAATTTTTTTGTTTTGTTTTGTTTTTCGAGACAGGGTTTCTCTGTGGCTTTGGAGCCTGCGCTGGAACTAGCTCTTGTAGACCAAGCTGGTCTCAAACTCACAAAGATCTGCCTGCCTCTGCCTCCCAAGTGCTGGGATTAAAGGCGTGTGCCACCACCGCCCAGCTAAGTACACAATTTTATTTGTTAATTTAAAACAAATAAAAAGATGTAAAACTCTGGAAACTAGAATTGCTTTCTGATACTATTTTCATCAATGCAAGGCTTACACACACACACACACACACACACACACACACACACACACATTTTCTATAAATATCTTTGAATGTCAACTGTAGGGTTTGCCTTAAGAAAGAAAAGGGAGCAAAGAGGACTGTTGCTCATACGCCACATAAGTCTAAACTCTCATAGGCAATTAGATGCTCAGTCATGTCTGGCACAACGCAGGCATTGGAACACACTCATCTGATATACTAGAAATGGTTATTATGAAAGCCTGGGCTTAACCTCATATTGTAATACCTTCCTTTGACACTTCAAGACTTGGTTTTGAATATTATTTCTAAAAGTATCACTGAAAAAGTGACAAGTGGCATTGTCATTAAAATAAGTGTGCAAGACACAAATCTAAACTTAGAAACGAACATACATATGTAAGTGTGTACACCCACACTTGAGTGTGTATAGGCCAGAAGTCAACACCCTGTTTCTTCCTCAGCTGCTCTCCCTTTTTTGAGACAGGGTCTCAACCTAGAGCTCAGTAGTTCAGACTGGCTAGCCAGAGAGTTCTCTGTCTCCCCACAGGTGGGATTAGAGGCAATTGATGTCATACTTGGCTTTTCACGTGGGTTCTGGGAACAAACTCAGGGCCTCATGCTTGCACAGTTAACTTCCCAGCCTAACACATTTCTAGAAAGTTAAGACCATTTACTATAGATACCGACCCTTAGGAAAGTTACTTCCTTCTACTCTGCACAAAAGAGCATTAGCTTCCCTCCCATGCTACAATGAACTCTTTGTTCAGGGCACTTGGTTGGTTACAAAGTACCCTGCATGGGCACTATTCTTTTTCTTCGAGTTTATTAAAGGACACTTTGTAAACTTTAGAGATGAGAAAACCGGGGCTAAAAGAGATCATAGAAATGGCTCAGTGGGTGAAGGCAATTGTCACAAAGCCAGAAAACTTGAGTTTGATTCTCAGAACCCACATGGTATGTGTAGTGACAAGCACATACACACAAAACATATATTTCTTTTCTAAATAAATCATAGGATTAAATAAAAGACACATAGCTAGGAAGACACATACATGGCACTTACAAACAAGTCTTCCAAGCCAGGCCAGGCTAGGCTATGCAGGCCTGTAATCCCAGCTACTGGGGAGACTGAAGCAGAAGGATTCAAAATTCAAGGCCTTCCTGAACTGCAGAGTGATCTCAGAACCAGCCTATGCAACTTAGTGAGATCCTATCTTAAAAAGTGGAACAAAAAAGGGAAGGAAAGAAATAAAAGAAAAGCAAGAACAAGGGCAAGGCTTGTTCAAACAGTAAACCTGTATCTCAGCAATAGAATGTTTTGTCTGGTGGGGTTCTGGGTTCAGCCCTGAGAGAGAGGAAGGAAGGAAGTTCTACCAAAGTGAGAAGCTGAAGATGTTTCAGAAGCAGATGGTCATGATCCTGTTATGCTTGCTCAAGCACAGTAAGAGCTCCTACACAGAGTTGCTCAAACAATTCCTTTAGTTACAAATATGTTTCAAGTGAGCAAAGGGATTTATCCATTAAGCTGAATTCTTGGTTCAGACTCAAAAGCATTTAGGTCAAGTCTTCAGGGTACAGAAAGAAGCAATGTTAAGATTTATTGAGAAATTATAAATACAGCAAAAGTAAGGGTTTTTCCCACTGTAATTAACATTATTTGATAAAAAACTAAGGCAGAAATACAGGAATAAACAAGGCAAACAAACAACATCATGCTGCGTACAACTTCATGAATGGCACTAAGTACTTATTGAATTAAACATACCATTTTTCTCATGTATCTGTACAATGGAATTATAGGATTGTTGGGCCCGTGCTAGATTATACTGATTCTGAAAAAGAAATACACATTATTAAATCAAAACTGCAGCCAGATGAAAGCCATCAGAGTAAACTTACAGATGCATCACTGCTGAGCTTAAAAGGACATTTTCATTTCCAGAGGATTTGTGTTACTAACTTTCCATATTTGCTACAATTTTATAAGAATAACAAAACCAGAATTGTACTTCACTAAAACCCCACAAACTTCAGAGCTGTTGTTTAAAGTCTTCCTACCACTGGTCAAGCAGAAAGTTTACAATCCTAGTATATGTCTCCACACTGTCTGATCAGGTCAAAGGAAACGTATTTAGATGAGGAACACTCCAACTCTTCCTTCTCCTTACATCCAGAAAGACAGGCCATGAGATGCTGCTTCCAGACAAGAAGACACTAAGCTCAGGCACCACGCATTTAAATATTTGTAGTTAGAAATATAAAGAATGCTCACAATTGCCACCAAGTCACCTCCTTTGACTAAAATAAGGAATTCTGTCTAAGGCACCAAGGGACTGAATTTTGTCCCGCAAGCATGAATGGCTGACTCCTAACTTCAATTACTATCAGACACACTCTAACAGCTCGCCCCACCTACAGTAGCACATCATACAGCCTGTTGCAGAACAAACACACAGTGATGAACAACAACAAAATGTAGATAGAGACATTATCCCTTCCTGATGTGGGATTCTCCTCTGTATGCTGTGATTACCATTAATGAATAAGGAAACTGCTTTAGACCTATAGCAGGGCAGAACTTAGGTATTCAGAGAAAACTAAACTGAATACTGGGAGGAAGAAGGTGGAGACAGAGAGAAGCCATGGAGCCACCGGAGACAGATGCCAGTTGGAATCTTGCCGGAAAGCTACAGCCACGTTGCAATACACAGATTAATAGAAATGGGTTAAATTAATATGTAAGAATTAGCCAATAAGAAGCTAAAGCTGATGGGCCAGGTAGTGATTTAATTAATACAGCTTCTGTGCGATTATTTTGGGGCTGAGCAGCCAGGAACCAACAAGTGGCCTCCTCTCCAACACCTTCCCGTCCCCACTTCCCTTACTCAAGTCAGCTACATTTTCTAGTTTCTTGTACTTTTCAAGGGCATTCACACACAGCTGTTGTCCAAAGACCAACCCTGTATACATTTGCCAAATGGTAAAAACACTTAGAGAGGAGCTGCTGCATCAGGACCCAACCTTTGCCATGCTGAGGCCTTGCTCAAGTGCTTCATTATGGCTGCCAAGGCCATCTGTATACACCTCTGCAGAGCTTCCCAGGAGTCCCTCACCACTGTCTAAAGCCACATCCTCCCTAAGGTCTCATTTGCTGGTCTACTATTCAGTACAGCTGACCAAGTCTATGCATTTGTGAGTTCACTTATTTTCATTTCTGTACCAGTTGTAAACAGATGCTGTTTTCTACAGAGTAATCTAAAGCCCTGTCATCAAGCACCTAACACACATACATACACACACATACATACATATTCACACACACACACACACACCACATGGCAGCAAAGAAAAATTTTAAAATACTTTCATGGGCTGGAGAGATGGTTCTTGGTTAAGAACACTTGCTGCTCTTCCTGAGCACCAAGGTTTGATTACTAGTACCCCATATGGTGGCTTCCAACTCCAGTTCCAGGGATCTGGGGCCCTCTTCTGGACTCTGAGGACACCAAGCATGCATACGGTACATAGACATACATATAAGAAATTTACACAAAAACATCCATACACATTAATTTTTGTACAGAAAAAGAAAAAGAAAAGAGAAACAGACTAAGCATAACAAAATATACACAACATACTCTCAGATGACTGCTGAGTCACATTATCAGTCAGCCTCTACTATTCTGGACAGCAGACACAGTTGATGGTTACCTTCCAATTTAAGGCACTATTAGGTCAGCAGCAGACTTCTGCTTACACCTTCAGTAATCTCTCCCTTTTTTTTTAGTTGGTTTGACTCCTTTGTAACAGTGAGTTGGATTTTTGATCTGTTGTTATTTTCTGTTTTTATTTTTTTAATTAGCATATAAGAAACTAGGTATCAGCATTTTTGAACAAGATAGGTTTTGGTGGATTCTGCTCTCTCTCACCTTCCCTATCCTAGTAACTTCATTGCCTCCAGTCTCTCTTCTTCCTCCTTCATGTCCATGGAGGTTGTCCTTTCTCCTCCTCTTTCACTACTATTCTGAGCCCTCCTTTAACTTCTGACTGCACTGTTGCTGCTGTCCCAGACACTGCAGAATTTTATTTTCAAATCCCACTTAAGCAAAGGGCTGTATAAATCTGAAATTCTACAGAACACTGTGTATTTCTGGCATACTAACTTACCAGTCTTATTTAACTAAACTAGGGACCAGAGAGTATGTATCTCTTTTTTTTTTTCTTTTCAGCATTATGGATTGGTTTCACTCAACAATTTTAGGAGGGTTTTTTAGAATTTTAGTATTGCCATTGTAGTTAAAATTATTTTTAATTTTATATTTGATTTTTAACTATAATTTAGAAAGGCACTTAATTTCCAAATTCATCTGTCCTTTAATTGGTCTCTTCATTATTATCTTCTAACTTAATTACATATTTGAATAATATGGTTTGGAAGGTAGCAAACCAAAAGGTTTTTGTATTGTCTGCCTTGCCTTATAAAATAATCTGCTGTGATTTTTTTCCATTTTCCATGTATGTCTGGGAAGGATAAGGGATCCAGTACTGGGCACAGGGCTCTGTTGGTTCGGCCAACAGACAGCCTGCCTCTAGTACTCAAAGTCACACATGCAGCCCTCTTTCTTTGCTGGCAGACTGATCTATTTTTCCTTATGATGTAATTGAGGTTTTTCTCTTTAATTTTAAGCTACTCTGTATATTCTGTTAAATTCTTCTTCAGATCTCTCTTAACACCATTCCCAGTCTTATTAAATGATCAATTTCACCATTCTGTTTTTAAATGTTTTCTTTCCTTTGGCTTTTAGGGTCTCATGTAGCTCAGCCTGGCCTTGATTTTACTATGTAGCCAAAAATTACCTTGAATTTTTGACTGTCCTGCCTCCACCTTCTAAGTGCTGGGGTGATAGGCATATGGCCATGTGCCCAGATTCAACATTTTATAGAACTATTATATCGCACTTCAAATAACTAAAATTGCTATTTTGTTCTATTTTCTGTGTTTTGCAGCACTGAGGACTGAACGCATGCTAAGTAAGCACTCAATCACTAACCTCTAACCCCAGTTCTTATCCCTATTTGTGATCTTGTGCCTGGGTGGCCTAGTTGTAATCTTTAGCTGAATTCCGTTTGTTTGATTTTAATCTTTGGGAAGCCTACAAGCTTCAATTAGAAACATTTTTTCTGTGGAGGATGAGTCTGCTTCTGTGAGAGCTGTGACTGCAGCTCACATGGAACCACAACAGAGCCTGTGGAGATCAATGTTCTTATATTTGGCATCACAACCTGGCTCACTTATAAATACTAGACGAGGCTGCTTAGTCACTCCCTAGCACCGGAAAAGATGAAAATAAAACAGATCTTTCCTGGGCTTTTGAGCACCACTCAGGGTTCTACAAGAGAATGACATAAACAAAGGGACACCTGTCCTGACTGTAGAAACAGGGTCAGTACTGCCCCGAAGGCTGCAGACTCCAGGACTTCACTACCATTCATTAATGTTCCCTCTGTAACATGCACGCTATGTCGTTTAGCATGCTCTATTTTATGGTTTTGGAGATAGGGTGTCCTTATATATAGCCCAGTTGCACCTAGAATTCCTGTGTAGCCTGCTGGCCTCAAATTTGCAATCTTCCTTAGCTTCCCAAGTGTTGGGAGCTACCTTCTCATGAACAGGACCCTGTAAGGATTTATTACTTGTATAGCCAGACTCCAATTAATGCTACAGTTTTTATTTCCTAGTAATTGAACAGGAAACAGCCTGGTTACCATCCTTCTAAGGCCATGTTTGTTCTCACTGCTGCTAAGCACTGTCAGGAAACGAGAGAACTGAGAACAGACTGGACTTCCACCTCTCCCAAGGCTGCTGCTTGTACGAGCTACCAAGTTCTCAGCCCATTCTTCCAACCTGACCTTAATCATGTCTGCTGAGAGGAACTCTGTTTTCCAGCATGTGTAAATTTATGTCAGTTAATTCAGCTTTTAGAAAGCACATATATTCAATAACTTTCAATTAATAACTGATAGTCATTTAAAATATTATATTTTGTTTTTTGACTAAGACCAAGTATAAATATTTAAAATAATCTAAAGTAATAAATATATGGCAAAAAGAAATTTGAAGAACAAAAAATTCAAACCTCATCCCTAATCTGACCCCACCAGTATTTCAAAAAACCCCTTATTAGAAACAATAGCTATTAACACCTGAATGTCCTTCCAAAGACAATCTATACTGATACAAACATATTTCAAGTCCTCCCCATTGCTGTCTCTACTACATATATATATATGCACCCACCAACACATATCAACAGCGTATTTTTAACACCATTTAAAATATTTATTATTGTATGTGTACGTGTGCGGGCACACATGTCTCAGCATACGTGTGGCAATCAGAAGACAACTGTGAGTTAGTATGTGACATTTTACACTAATGAGCTCAAACTAAACATATCTGTGAATATGAAAGACTAGGTGGGGTTAAGGGGCTACAGTGAGCATCTTATACATGTGCTTCCTCCTTCACTTCTTTTTTTAAAATATTTATTTATTATGTATACAATATTGTGTCTGTCTGTCTGTATTTATTTATTATGTATACAATATTCTGTCTATGTGTATGTCTGCAGGTCAGAAGAGAGCACCAGACCTCATTACAGATGGTTGTGAGCCACCATGTGGTTGCCGGGAATTGAACTCAGGACCTTTGGAAGAGCAGGCCATGCTCTTAACCACTGAGCTATCTCTCCAGCCCCTCCTCCTTCACTTCTTTAAAACAAGAAAATCAAATGAAAATTAAGCTGTCTCAAAAATAACTGAGACGGGGGCTGGAGAGATGACTCATCAGTTAAAAGCATTTGTTATTGGAGAGGATTGGAGTTCAGTTCTGATTTCCCACAAGGTGACTCACAACAGTCTATAACTGCAGTTCATCCAATGTCTTCTTCTGGCCTTTGAGGGGACCAGGCACACATGTGGTCCACAGACACATATATCCAGACAAAACACTCACAGATATAAAAATAACTAAACTTTAAAACTAGAATCAAGACAAAAATATGCCTCACAGTGACCCACGCTGGCTTGAGGGCACCTCAGCATGTCTGTGGAATTCTGAAGTAAGTACCTTATTTGCTCCAAACTGCACCCGGGCCTTTCCTTTCACCAAGGTGGCGTTGATCTGCATGATGACTGATTCTATAGAGTAGGCGCTGCTCCAGCCCTGCGGGAAGAAAAACCACAGTGGTCTTCATAGTTCCCACTCAGGAAAACCTAATGAAACATCACAGAAGAACCCAATGACTGCAAACCAGTGCTAAAATATTTGCAAAGAGGAAAATATTAGACAATTTCTAGGATCTTATAAACAATCCGGTGTCCTAAACATCTAAACCTAAATGAATTATAATTTTAAATAGACATTACTCTCAGTGGTTGTTCCAGCGTGGACTGAGCTCAAAGTACAATGAAATTTTACCAGTTTACCTTAGATTTTGTTTATTAAAGTTGGTGGTACTAAGACATTTTAAAAAAAAAAAATTTAAGAACTTTGCTCTTAGAACCCAGCTAATTTATGGAAATAGTCTACCAAGACTGAGAATTGTGCACAAGAGTTACCTGTTTTGTAAGAAGTTCCATACATAATGCTCCTCCACCCAACACGTACCTTTAAAAGAGAAAGCAAGCATACAAAATCCTCTAAATATAAATATTCCTTAACTTCTAAAGCATTACTAAGAAATCATGCACACAAAATTAGAAGATAACATATAACAATGAAATTGTTGTTAGGGACATAAGACTGGTGCCCATTTCAAATGTTTATAGTAATTACTCTAATACAATCAACTTGTCAAACAAATTGAACAGAATACTTATAAACTTTTCCAATGTCAAAACTGTTTTTCTTAACTGGCATTCAAGTGTTCCTCTTTCCCTACACCCTGTTGCAAGGCTGCAAACTCTGCTGTCTGCCCTCTCCAGAGTTACACACAGCAGCAGGGAGCTGTACAGTCTGAACTGCTTTAGCTGCTTTGTTGAGGCTGCACAGTAATGAGTGTGCCCCCACCCCAACACAATGAGACTCCACAGTGGAGCCCACACACCACCTAACATAGCTCCACAAAATTTAAGCTGTCTTCTGAGTCTGAAAGTTGTGTTTTAGACAAACTTCAGAAATTTTAAGTCAGTCAGAACTTTTCCTCTTTACTTAGTATTTGGACTACAAAAACAAAGCTATTTTGACTTTGTCTGGCAGTTTCTGTCACTTAACCCTAAGACAATAGTAGCACAGGATCTCAACTAGCATCACATCACCATCCTATACTCTTAGTATGGTCACAGAGGATCCATCTCTCTAGAATGTTTTTTCCTTTCTTTTGCGTATTATATGGTGCATGTCTGTTATGTATACATGTTGGTATGAAGGCCAGAGATAAACCTCAGCTGTCTTCTCAATGAACCTGGTGCTCAACAATTTGACTAGACTGGCTAGCCAGTCAGTTTCAAGGATTTCTCCTTGGTCCCACTTCCCCAGTGCTAGAATTAAAGGCACAAGCCACCATACCTAGATTTTATGTGGGTTCTGGGGATCTGAGCTCAGGTCCTAGTTTCTCAGCACACATTTTACCAACTGAGTCATCTCCTACATTCCTAGAACATTTTTTAAATTGTTATTTCCCTTTTCCTATACCATTTAATGACAGGTGGATCCAATATCCATGGTTAAATATGCTTACTAGAGAAAGGAGGGGAAAAATGGCTTATTACACAATTTATAATGTTATAGCAACACTGTAGGAATTTTAGTGTTGCTATACTTGGCTAGGTGAAGGCTAGTGTTCTGAGCAAGAGATATAAAAGTTTAAAATTCGCCATATTTCCACCTTATGTTTATTTTGTATATGTAAATATTTGGTTAGGTTACCTAATATTCTCCTTCCAAAAATGGCCATAAGTTTTATGGTAGAAAAGCTACTTTCCCTGCCTAATCCAAAAGCATGTAAGAAACGTTTAAAGGTAACAGAACGAATCTTCACAATTCTAAACATCTTTGCTCTGTGCTCTTAGCCTGTGGTCTCTACTCATTCTAACAGTACTTGTGAAGAGCACTGGAACAGTTTGCCAAAAACAGCAACAAGATCCCTAAGGGATCACTTTAGTTTTTCTGAACATCACTCAGAACTTTGGGATTCTGACAGTACAACACTTCCCAAACAGCAAACCAGAGGATGCCATCTCCTGAGATGCCAAAGCGAGGGGGAAAAAAAGACTAAAGAAATTTAAAATAAGTTATTTAGCATCTTTGTGGAAGACAGATTTAGGAGAAGTTATTTAGTGTCTCTGGAAAATCACATCAAGTCTCCAAGAAGTACCTTTGGAAAGAATATATCACTTAGTCTGGTGTCCAAAATGTCTATTAATATACCACAGAACTTTCTGGGAGATATGGCAAAGAACTGGGCCGCAGGCAGCCAAGTCAACTTTTAAAGGAGTATTCCCAGATCATGTTGTAGACATCTAAATGGCTCAATACATCATAAAAATGAATTTAAGGCCATGTTTTCTGTTTGTTTTTCTGTTTAGCTGAGCTTTACAGACACTATGGCCAGTTCTGCAATATTCTTCAATCCCAACATCAATTCATATATATTCTGACTATACTGAGAAATCTTAGTAGGATGTGATCTCAAAAACATAACATCTATACTTATATTTGCTTTGCACATTTGTTTCTATATTAGGAGAGACTATTCTAAGAAGTTCTGAAGTCTGTCTTTAGGAGTCACCAGTACTTTAAACAAAATGTAACCCACTACTCTCTCAAACACAGAAATGATCAGCTGAGGGACAATATTTTTAGATTTTATTATTACAGTAGGAATCGCCTCACAAGTAGAATTAGCTGAATACAATTCTCAAAGGATTTTTTTAAAAGATTTATTTTTATCCGTGTGTGCATATGCCCGCAGAAGCCAGAAGAGGGAGTTAAATCCCTTGGAACTAGAATGACATGTAGCTGGAAGCCAGCTCATATGGGTGCTGGAATGAAGTCAGGTCCTTAGGAAGGGAAACAACTGCTCTATAACTGAGCCATCTCTCCTGCTCCCCTACAAGCAGTTTAATGATTCCTATATGGGAGACTATGAAACTTTTCATAATTAATTTGATCTTTTCCATGCCTCCCATAGCCTCCTAACTACAAAAAAAAGTAATATAAAATTCAGTATGGCTGTATGGCAATCACCTATCTACACTGGGATCAGTTCCAGTCAACTCAGGTTTCCCAATTATCACTGTGACTGCACTCAACATCACAGGGCTATGGGAACCACAATACCTATAACCTTCCTGAAATCCTCAATGGTCTATATTTGAAAATGCTTTTTCAAAAGACAGGATCTTGATAAATATTGACTACATTACCTAATATCCATATCTGGATGGATGGATGGATGGATGGATGGATGGATGGATGGATGGATGGATGGATAAATCTCTCTGGAAGGCCCAGACCCACTGTACAGCCAAGGCTAGCCTGAAACTCACAATCCTGCATCAGTTTCTGACAGTTTGGGATTACAGGTAGGCATATTCAGCTAAAACCCAATTCTTAAGGATCAATATCGATAAATGAAATCCATTACGATATCTACTTATAAATAACTAATTTGTACCAGTCTGAATGTGGACCCCAAGTCAGCGCTATCAGTTTCATCTGGGAAGTCTTAGAAATGTAAATCCTCTGGCTCCCTCAACTGACTTGACACAAAATTGCAAAAGTTCAGCAATCCTACCTTCCCAGGGTCCAGCTAGTTCTGCAAAGGAACCTGACACACACGATCACAGAAAAGTAAATATGTATGTAACTTACCCTCCTGAGAGAACAGGTAACACCACTCGAACAAATGGAGGATCAAATGGAAAATTATCCTAGAAAAATGCAAGTTTAATCAATTTTAAGAACATTTTTAATTTTGCAATATTTAGAAGGTTTTCAAATAATCAATAAAAAAATGTATCCTCCTATTATCTGGTAATATAAAGGTCATAAAAGTGAAATTAGTACCAAACAAAAGATGAGAAACAGGTAAATAAAAATGTCAAGTATGGAATTCAAGTCAGGACAGAATAGCACAGAGCTGCATTAACTCACATTGAACACTAAGTAGCATGGCTGTGGGCAGATCCAGGAGAGGAATGGAAGAGTTTAGCAAACTGCAGAATGCAGACTTGCAGCAAGGAGGCAAGAGGAGGGGCTGGAACACACCAAAGAAAGACCTGGGGGCCTTCTGCACGTCAGGCTGGGCCCTAAGGGGAACAATAGCCAACTGCCCTCACAGGGAGTCAAGTCTGGCTCTCAGCCCTCTCCATCACTGATTCTCTAGATGTCCCCACTGCCTTTGGCCCTGGCAGGGCAAATATTAATCCCCCTGGAGAATACAATACCGTAAACCCCTCTGCAATCTTTCACATACAATGGGCATCTTACTAAGACTTAAGACATAAGAACAACACAATGAGAAGACAGAAGCAGAGCAGCAGAACCAGAGTCAGCAGGCACACGTGAGAGTAACCAAACATCTGGAAAGAAGAGAAGAAGAAGCCAAACCTTGGCAGAACTGCACATAGTAAAACGAAACCCATAGGGTTCTGGACTCTGGAGCTACAAGAACTAACAACCTAATGAGCGACTGAGACTACAGCAACAAACTGCAGAAAAGAGATTCAGTAAATAGAAAAACACATCACAAATGTCACAAACATCCAAAATGAAGTTTGAAAAGGTCAAAAAGGATAGAAAGGGTGGGAAATACAAAAAAAAAATAATAAGTCACAAGGTTTATCACACACTTGAGCCTTAAGAAAAGAGAACGGGGCAAGAAAACTGGATGAGAATTTTTCAAAGACCCCTCAAGGTTTGGCCACTGTGAGCACTTTCAGGAAAGACTAGAGGTGAAAGGTATCTTCAGAGTTAGCAGCTCGCCAACCTAAAAAAATCTATATTCCTCAAGAATGCAGTTAAAGCCAGCCAAAGCAGCACATGCCTGTAACTCCATCAATCAGGAAGAGAGTAACAAGTTCGAGACCAGTCTATGCTTCATAGCAAGACCTTGTTTCAAAGAAAAATCAAATCAAATCTATTTTACCATCTACAAAACTACTAAAAAGAAATACTCAACAATATTTTTTTTAAAAAATGGGGGAGCTCCTTTCTTTTTATTTATTTATTTATTATGTATGCAGCATTCTGCCTGTGTGTACATCTGCAGGCCAGAAGAGGGCGCCAGGTCTCATTACAGATGGTTGTGAGCCACCATGCGGTTGCTGGGAATCGAACTCAGGACCTTTGGTAGAGCAGGCAATGCTCTTAACCTCT
>JAQHUG010000003.1:15711717-15724823 GCA_028555095.1 Dicrostonyx torquatus | reverse complement strand
TTCCATGTATGCTTGCATGCCAGAAGAGGGCACCAGATCTCATTACAGATGGCTGTGAGCCACCATATGGTTGCTGGGAATTGAACTCAGGACCTCTGGAAGAGCAGTCAGTGCTCTTAACCTCTGAGCCATTTCTCCAGCTCAACAATATTTTTTAGGCAGGAAAAAGATCATGCTAGATACAACCTGGGAATAAAGAACATGAAAATTCCAAATCTGTCTGGTCCCAGAATCCAAGTATAGAATGTAAATCCATGTGTTGAGTACATGAAATTACAAGAGCAAAAAATGAATACTGGACTTTGACAGTTCAAGAATATATATGGGAGGAGTAAGAGAACTAAGCTAAAAGGCAGGAAATGGGAGTCGCAAAGAAAATCTATAAAGGGGTGGGAGACATAACACAAGAAAGTGGAAAATCACCTATAATATGGTAGATTTAAGCCCAATATCAATAGTAACATTCAAAACAATAGCTAAGTGGCTTCAAAAAGTCAAAGATGAGGCTGAAGAGATGCTAGGACAAACACAAGAACCCGAGTTCTCGTCTCAGAATCAAGGGAAGTCAGGTACATCAGCACTTGCTGGTGACTCCAGCACTGGGGAGACATGGACAGGAGGATCTCAGTCTAGACAAACTGAAGAACTCCAAGGCTAGTCAGAGAACCTGTCCCTTCTCTGACCCTAAAAAGGTGGAGAAACATCTCATCATGTGGATAGTAGCTAAAGCCATCAAGAGTGTTAGAAGTTAGTTCCCTGACTACCAGGGCAGTAAAGCCGCCCATAACTTCCTACAGCAGCTGGAAGGTGAAATGGCTTCCTGCTCCTGTTGAAGAGAGACCAAGGGATGCTAAGAGAAAGTATGTCCAATTTTTATGTTCAAACAACACGATTAAAAGGGAAGTGATGCTATTTTTAAAACTCATTTTGAGGCAAGATAGGAATAAATATGCTTTATCCAATTATTTCCAAGAGGACAACAAGTCGAAAAACAATTACCATACTTTCAGTAACTTTCCCTGCCTGCTCACATGATTTCCAGAAACATAAAAATTATCAAAATTGGCTGGGTGGTGGTGGTGCACACCTTTAATCCCAGCACTAGGAAATTCAGAGTTAGATGGATCTCTGTGAGTTCAAGGCCAGCCTGGTGTACAAGAGCTAGTTCCAGGACAGCTAGGGCTGTTTCACATAGAAACCCTGTCTCCAAAAAATAATAAATAAAAATTAAAAAAAAAATCAATCCTCCAAGCAGAAGAGGCTCATTTCTAGTGGCTACAATGGAAGACACCTGCCCTCCCATACACAGAGCCAACTTAATGATAGTTTACTTTCAATTCTATCTCTAATTTAACAGAATAACAAAAACACAGGACACACAGCTTGGAAGAACAGAACTATTATTAGAACGATCTCTAAACACATAATCCTGAATGATTAACTATAAAATTTCTTTTGATTGCTTGAGAACTACCTTCAGTTTCAAAAAGTAAGTCTACATCAGAGCTTAGAGACTTCTCCATAAACTGTGCTCTGGGATTCAACTAATAAAGATCTTTACAAATTCTAAATATGAAGAAAATATTCTTTAATGTCTTCGTTTCTTCCTTCAAAACATCTTAAATCCTGTTTCACCTACTATACCACTAACACCATAAACAAGCTCTATACCATTTCTGGCTAGGATTACAGTCAAAGCCTCCAACTGGTCTCCTGGAAATTACTAGACACTATTCCCCAGCACTGTTGAAAGCATGATGACTGTTCAAGACAAAACAAGAAGCTGAGCAGACCAACTATGCCCTTAACTAAACCCCTCCATGAATGGTTTATACCACAAAGGGCAGATCCCAGATACTGTATGCTTGCCATGTTCTATAAAGCCCAACAGCCAGCTCCCTTATCCCCAAAAGGACTACAAATCCAAAGCCTTAAAGAGCATGAGACAATTCAAAGTTTACTTGGGTAAACGAATGTGGATGGACAAACACTGTAACTGTGTGACAACTGCTACACTAGTCCTCTTCAACTCAGAAGAACAGGGCAAAGAGAAGCCCGGCATCACTTCAACATAAATCCTCAAAACACCTCAATCTAGCTGAGGTTCTCAATCATTAGATTTTATTATATTATACATTAAATCACAACATTTTATCTAGAGCCCATTACCATTCATTCTTTCTTAACTTTTATTTTTAACATCTTCAAAATGACTAAGTATAACACAAACTCAGAAAGGAACATAAATACACACCTTTACAAAGTATTGTAAAGTGGATGCCCATGTGACCAATACTCTAGTAGGTGAACAGTCTGCAAGCAGGAAGCCCACAGATGTCCCTTTCTACTTGGCAACTCCTTGCCCTAATGTGTATAGTGATTGCCCCTTTGCTCTCTAGTTCTGCTGCCCAGGTATGAGCCCCAACTTCAGTGTTTCTGAGCTTTCTTCTCGCTGTTGCTTACCTAAAAAGTCTTCCTACAATTTTTCTTTTCTAATTTTACCAGGTTCCCCTGCTCCATCCAATTTCAGTACAGTAGAAATATCTATATTTTGTGGCTAAAGACCATTATAATGCCTAAGAATATCTCATTTAAAGGACCAATGTTCATCTACCTATACTGACAATGTGTGTCCTATACAATACTAGTTTTAAAAACTTTTGAATGCTATACAAATGGAACTTAAAAAAAATTAGTAGGAGTCAAGCCTAGTTTCTTCTGCTTAACACTGTATAGAAGACTGACCTATCTTCTCAAATATGTCTGTCTATCTTAGAGATCCCACACTCTCCACTTTACTGTAGCTTGGGTTATTTTTGGTTTAGGGTTATGACAAGCAATGCTGCTCTGAACATTCTCATTTATGTTTCCTCGTCTGTCTAAGCACTCACGTCTTGAGAGAGAGAGAGAGACAGAGAGAGACAGAGAGAGACAGAGAGACAGAGAGACAGAGAGAGAGAGAGAGAGAGAGAGAGAGAGTGTGTGTGTGTGTGTGTGTGTGTGTGTGTGTGTGTGTGTACTCAGGAGGCAAGGCATGGAGGCCAGTCTGGTCTAGATAACAAGCTCCAGATGAGTCAAGGCTACACAGTGAGACATGAATCAATTAATCAATCAATCAATGCTGAACTATACAGGGTATGAATATAATTTAGTTTCCAAGGCAGCCGAACCCATTAGAAGAAGAACATGGAATCCCATTACAATGTTCTTACCTTAAAAGAGAAGTTAAGCAAAATATATTCTATGCCTTCTTTTTCTTTTAAGATCTGAAGATCACTGTGCAAAGGACTATCAGAGTCAACCCTAAGAAAACAAAAGCCAGTTCAAACAAGGTTAGAAAACCTTTCCTTACTAAACTCCAACTGAACCAGTCCAAGAGGGACAACAGAGCCCCAGAGTAATCCAAACAGAAGTTTTAAAGTGCTCCAAAGTCCCGGAAAAAGATGGATCACAATGGGATCTAGTTCCTTGGGAACAAAGGGAATTTAAAATTAACAGTCATTTCAAAGAACAACAGCTGGATACACATAATTTTTCAAACTCAAAAACATTTTGATGATATCCTTTCCTAAAATTATAATTTTAGCCAAAAAGTTTAAGGAAAGAAATTTACTACTAGTAAAACCATGAAAAGTAAATCACTGTAAAAAAATTCTTTATCTCTTCTCTATGTACCACCTAAATCTATTTACTTCACACATAAACAGTATTGCACAGTCCCATACTGTTTGTAAATTGTCACTGTCTTAAACACTCAACCTTCCTCTCTGACTTTATCCAGGAAGCCTCAGAAACAGCTTTCTTAATTAATCTAACTACTACTTCCAGAGTAGTAATGTCCAGGTAAATGGCAGAATATAAAACTGAGGAGGGAAAAAAAAAAAAACCCAAACATTTCATTGTAGAAAGTAGATCAGCATAAGAATAAGAGGCACTTACTTGTGTAGTTTGACATGCCAATCATACAAGCTGTCATTTATTAGTTCCACTGAATAAATCCCTGTGGAGACATAGGCACACTGGTTGTTCTTCATTTGATTATGTATTATTCTGGTATAAGTAAATTTACATATTAAATATACTAAATAGCCAGTATCAGTATGTAAAATTTACATATTAAATATACTAAATAGTTTTTCCTATTAAACTAATTAAAGCAGAGGTGGGCGGTGGTGGAGCATGCCTTTAATCCCAGCACTCGGGAGGCACAGGCAAGAGGATCTTTGTGAGTAAATAAATAAATAAAGCTATCAACTAAAAGATACTTTAATGAATCAAAAAAAACTGATTACTATTCACTTTAACTAAAAACATATTATGCAAATAATATTTCTATGTATGCAGATACTTCTAAGAAAATAGAATTCTTCTATATAAACCACTTTAATCTTCACCTTTGAGATGTCTTTTTTTCTGTCAATACATGCAACTTATTTTTTATTATTTGTATTATTTTATATATGTGTGTATCAATATATGCCACCTATGTACATGCCTGTGGAGGCCATCACAGGGTCAGACACCCTAGACCTGGAATTAGAGGCAGCTGGGGAGCCTCTGACATGAGTCCTGGGATCTGAACGTGGACCCTCCACATAAGCATAAGTGCTCTTAACCACTCTCTAGTCCTTAACCACACCCTAGCCAATCTTTAAAACAACTTTACATTATTTTTTGATGAATCCAGAATAATTGAGTCAATTATTCCTAAATTGGTTATTTCTTGCTTATTAATACTACTGCAATAATTTTTTTTCCTCGGGCTCTATAGCACTCAAATCTTACTGGATAAGAAAAACTTTTTTTCTTAATTCATGCTGCTGAGGAATGAATCCCAGGGCCCCATATACTACAGAAATGTTCTACCAATGATCTACATCTCCAGCCCTGAAAAAGAACATTTTCTTTATAGAATTATGAAATGGGGAAATCCACCAATTTTGAAAAGAATACCACTCCTATGTTTAAGTTTTATTGTTTCAGAAGAAAACTATGAAAATAAATTCAGCAAGTTTTTTTCTCATACAACAAAGTACATTAACCTTACTTATTTTAAAAAGTAGTATTACTCATGCTTTTGCCAGAAGATAAAAATCATGAGTTTATCTCCATCAGGAAGAAGGCGAAAGAAAAATTATGGTGTACTTATATAATTTTTAAATACAAAAAAAAAAACCTTCATTTTATTCCTACTACTTTTAGAATTTCATTAAACCTGAGTTTCACATCCCTAAAATAAAGTCAATAAAAATTTCCAACTCTGTCTTCCTATATTTAATTACATTTAAGCTGGGTGTAGGGCATACATGTCTAACCCTATCATGATTAAACAAAAAAATAATGAGTTCAAAGCCAGTTTAGGCTAAATGGTCCTCCATCACTCCCCAGAAGGAAAGCAAAAGAGAAACGACACCCCCTGAAGAAACAAATGGCCAGCAGAGCCAGGGCCTCACCTGCCTTGTAGCTCTGTGATCTGTAGACATCCCTGAGCTCCTTCATGAGTCGATCTGATGCTTGCACTGACCCGGACACTGCACCCTGAAACAACACGTAATTAAAAGCTTAAAGTATCAGAGTATGATGTAACACTTTACAGTGATGTTGGGGAAATGATCAAAATTCAACATTAAGAAGTCAAGATATACCAGGTAGTGGTGGAGCCACCTTTAATCCCAACTAGGAGGCAAAGGCAGGCAGATCTCTGAGTTCAAGGCCAAACTGGTCTACAGAGTGAGTTCCAGGACAGCCAGGGCTACACAGAGAAACCCTGTCTTGGGGTGGGGGTGGGGGGGAGGCGAGGGAGAGGGAAGGGAAGGGGAAAAAGGAAAGGGGGGGGAGGGAGGAAGGAGGGGGGAGGAAGGAGGGAGGGAGGAAGGGAGGGAGGGAAGGAAGGAAGGACAAGAAGCTCAACTGAATAAAGAATTATGAAGTATCAAGAAAAACAAAAAACTAAAGACATGTCTAGCTTGTTCATATCATGAGGATGCCTCACAGTATGCCCAGAACACTGCAGACTCTGTTACAGCTTAGAGTTCAGTATGAGTCTATTTCAAACCACAACTTCTAAAAATGTTAGAAGGCCCTCACCATGACACGGCATTACTGAAACAAGATTCCAGTTAATAAGACAAGATGTTACACTCAAGGTCTAGCTACATAAGAAAACAGCACACTGTCTTCACACAGCTTGGTTTTTCTTCACAGCACTAGGACATTTCTAAAGATGAAGCTGAATGCAATTTTTTTTCATTAAGTAAAAATGAAGATTTTAGACTGAGATAGCTCAGTGGGTAAAGGCACTTGTTACCAGGTCTGATGACCTCAGGGCCCACATGGTATAAGGAGAAAACTGATACCCACAAGTTGTCCTCTGATTCATGTGTGTGCTATGGCAGGCACCCTTCCCCCATACGCACATGCAAAAATAATTTTTTTGAAAAAAATCACAAAGCTTAAAGGTTATTTAAAAGGTTACAAAGGTCTATTTCTCAGCTATGTGATCCTGATCTAGTTTTTTAAAATGTATACATGTATGGTATCCATGTGATCTGCATACTTGTAGCACACTCATGTGTAAGTGCAAATGTACATGTGTACTAATGTACATGCCCAAAGCTGATGTGTGCAGTGGATCATTCTTGATTGCCTTGCAACTTATTCAGTGAGGTAGGATCTTTTAATTGAACTACAGTCCAGTATAACTAGCCAGCTTGCTCAGGGGATTCTATCTCTGCCTTCTCAGTTGAGAAATATAGGTTGGCCACAATACACTTATGTGGCTTCTAGGGATCCGAACACCAACCCTGTTAAGTGTTCCAACCTCTGCTTGGAAGCAACCACTTTAACATTGAGCCATCTCCCAGTCCTTGAACTGGTTTTAAGCCCTGGTTTTGCATCTATAAAATATGAAGAGTGCCTAATTCCTACAACAGCTATGAAGAGTCTATGAAGATTAAATGGGAAGATAATATAAAGCACTTAAGTCTTATATTATCATGTCAGAGTATCCAATAATATGTAGCTGGTCTAACTATATAAAGCATACAAACAGGAGCCCATCATAAGACATAGCAAGTAAAGTATTAGTTCAGATGCTACAAACTTACTTTAATAATAAAGATGTGGGCTTAAAATTAAAGTCTTCAATAAAAGTGCCAATTAAATTAGCATATTAAATATGATTGAAGGAAGGATAAGACTTTATTTGTTACAATTCTTGATAATAACTTGCATAACAAGTTATTCACAGTGTTTGCCCAGCGGGCCCTGACATCATGGAGTTTAATAAGCTGCTCTAATTCAGGGCACTAGGTGTCAGATAACCAGAGTACCATTACATACTTCCCTTGTCTGGGCAACACACACACACACAGACACACACACACACTTTTCATTTTTTGTAAGTCATCCAAAGGCTATACACTGTTTGCCTACATTTTAAAGCTGAACAATTTGAAGCCACAGAAGCATGTTTGTCACCAAACAATGAATGAACCTCACAAAAGGCATGATAAATCACCTGACATAGTGGTGCATACCTTTAAGCCCAGCACTCAGGAGGTAGAAACAGGCAGATCTCTGAATTGAAGGCCATCCTAGTCTATGCAGAGTTCCAGGCTAGCCAGAGCTATATAGTGAGACTTCGTAGAACGTGAGGGGTGGGGTTAAGTAAATCCAAAGAGAAAAGTTACTTCTGGGTTGGTTAGACATGAAAGACAGAGGTCAGATTAATGGGGAGACAGAGTCCTAGGAATACTCTGTAGGAGGCTGAATCTGAACATACAGAAACCTTGGTAAGGGAGCAAGTAAAGAACCAACAATAGGATGAAAAGAGGGTTTTCCTGTAGGTTCATTTCTGTCATTGTGATAAAAATACCCTGGAAAAAACTAACTTATGGAAAGAATGGGGTTTATTTCGATCTACAATTCCATGTCACAGTCTATCACTTTGGATAAGTCAAGAAAAGAACTTCAAATAGGTAGTCATACCACATCTACAGTCAAGAGCAGAGAGAAATGAACGCATACATGCTCACCCACTTGCTTGCTTGATTGTGGTTTGCTTTTGTCTTCTCTACAGAACTCAAGACTCCCTACCTAGGGGAATGGTGTCACCCAAAATGGGCTGAGTCTTTCCACATCAGTTAACTTAGTAAGACAGTTCCTTCACAGGCATGCCTACAGGCCAATTCAATGTAAAGAACCCCTCACTGAGATTCTTCCCATCTTAATTCTAGGTTATATCAAGTTGACAATTAACCATCAGAGTATTATTATACAGAGAGCAGCATATATTTCCAAGATATGAAGAACAGATGAACAGGGTAGAAAGTAGCTGTCAACAATCAGGAGAAGCAGCCTAGGTCAACAAAACAAATGACTGAATCCACCACTTAAGGATGGAAACAGAGGGCAGTTGAGACTGTTATATTAATGAATTACCCAATTATTACTTATAACTATTTAACCAGAGTCCAAGTTCTAGATACTTAGTCACACTTACATTTAAATGGTCTTGCCTTTGAGTCTTCCTAATTTTCTCCAATATTGCCAAATTTTCTTTTTCAATCCCTTCGTCCTCTGACTTTTTCCCATTAATAGGCTCTTCTTCCTTCATCTCATAGTGATCCAAGTCTTCTATATCCTACAAAGAAAAAAATAGGCTCATTCAGGTTTCTCTTCTTCACTAGTTAAGAAACTAGACAAAAAATAATTTTGAATGGAATGAAAAGAGTAAAAGAAAGGAAGGATGCATCCACTCTCTGAGGACAGGGAACCCACATTCCATTCAGAAGGTCCTCTCCTTCAGTGCCTTCTGTTCTGAGGAAAGCTGGATTGACTACAGCAGATTCCACAGCTTCATAAAGCTGTGACTATTGCCAAATATGCCATCTTTCAAAATCTATTATGAGGAACTTCTCAAACAATCTAGTGACAGGTGTTAAGAACTTCAGCTATTTATACTTTATTTATGCT
Source organism: Dicrostonyx torquatus (assembly GCA_028555095.1). Lineage (NCBI taxonomy): Eukaryota > Metazoa > Chordata > Mammalia > Rodentia > Cricetidae > Dicrostonyx > Dicrostonyx torquatus. The sequence continues at coordinate 15,715,847 of JAQHUG010000003.1, read as the reverse complement.
AAGAAATGTGAACATTAATTCAGCCTTAACTACATCTATTTCATTCTAATAATTACAAAAGCAAAATCTACACATACCCAAAAAAAGCAAAACAGTTAATTCAGTGGATCATCCATTGTGTGATCATTAAAATACTAAAAACAACCTAATTCTCTTTATTTTTGAGACATGGTCTTATGTAGCACAGGCTGGCTCAAACTCCCTATGTAGCTAAAGATGACCCAGATCTTCTGATACCTCTATGCCTCCTGATGCTAAAATTATAGGCAAGTGCCACCATGCTGTTTTATATGGTGCTTGGGGACCATATGGTGTTGTGGACCATATGGGTTATATGGTGTTGTATGGTGTATATTGGCAAAAGTGTCACACCACACAACAAACCTCACTCAAGAGATTTATTGGGAAGAAAAGAATCCAGGAGGGTAGCTGCCTCTAGGGTGAGAAGCAGCAGCAGACTGAACAGGGTACAGAGCTTATACAGGATCTGGGAGCTTTCCAGGGTGGCTTGGGATTGGTGGATTTTTGTAGCCTGACTCTGTGGCAAGCATAGGAATTGGTGGGATTTCAAGCCCTGGTCCTGGGGTAAAGTCGGGGTCAGGGTATTTTTCTTTGGATCAGGTCTCTGGTCTAGTCAGGGGGCCGGGTATTTTTTACTTGGCCCTTTTCACTGCACCCTGTTTTATGTGATACTTGGGGACGAAGGCCAGGACTTGTGCATGCTAGGCAAGTACTTTACTAGCCAAGCTACAGACACACACATAATTATTTTTTTCTATCAATAAACACCTGGAAATAAAAAAAAGAGGAATATATAGACTCTCCATGCTATCAAAACAAGGAATATATAGACTCTCCATGCTATCAAAACAAGGAATATATAGACTCTCCATGCTATCAAAACAAGGAATATATAGACTCACCATGCTATCAAAACAAGGAATATATAGACTCTCCATGCTATCAAAACAAGAACTGAAACAGCAAATGCTAGAAAGGCTCTGAGATCTACATTTAGTGTTTCAAGTTACCTGTGGTGAGCACCTACGGACTTCTACAATCGGGTTAAGTTTTCAGAAAAAGAACTTGAAAAATATCCGCAACCAACAACTCTCCCAGTCCATTCTACTCTTTCCCCATTTCATCTGCTCTAATATACAAAAATCTATGCCCAAGCTTTCTGACCCTACTGTTTTTAAGCATCTACTACTCTAAGATCCAGTCTTAGACTCTGCAGGAGTCTTTATTCAACACCTGCATTTTGGATTGCATATTTTTCCTGCAAATTGGAGGAAATTGAGGTTAGTGACTACCTTCAATCCAAAAACAAACCCAGTGTTCTCCTTCAGCCCTTTACATTCTATTCTTGATCAGATTCTGCACAGGGCTTCATGTCCTTAAGCTTCTCTCCTATCATATACTTATTTTCTTCAAAATTTCAATGACTGCCTCCTTGGGCTATATGGCACCTCCCCCACCTCAACTCATTTCCATCCACACACTTGGCTTGAATTTTAATCAGCAAAACCGAAATATACCTCATCTTTCAATATTCACAGCACTCTGTTCTCTGCTTATGGTCTCCTGATCAACAACCTTATGAAACAAAAACGTTTGTCTCTTACTCTTTTCCTTTTCTATCCAGTTATGTACACCAGGACTACACCTCTCCTCTCCCTTAAAGGATAGCATCCAGTACCCTGAATCACACCACACCCGACGTTACCCATGTTAACTCAAATAAAATTAAAATGTCATCCTTTATACTTGTCTTAATCTGACATCTCCTAAGTCACTTCCCTACACATCACTGTCCCCTATAAATCTTTTTGGTTTGTTTTTCAAGAATGTGTTTCTCTGTATAACAGTCCTGGCTGTCCTGGAACTCAGAGAGCTGCCTGCCTCTGCCTCCTGAGTGCTGGGATTAAAGTTGAACATCAACACTCAGCCCCTGTCAATCTTACAGTATTTCCTTGTATAGCAACTGGGACAGGGGGAAGTTTAATGCTCTCATGCAGTTTGTTCCACCAGGTTAAAGTGCGGGAAAACAGTAAAGCAAGCAGTCCACCCACCACAGTCAGTCTAAATGAATAATTTTAGGAGTTATTCTGCTGCCAGATACAAAAAAGTGACTACTTCTTTAGCTTTGAAATATTCTCAAAGTACATTTTAATAGATTTTTTTTCAAATAAAGTCTGAATAAATTATAAGATCCAAAACAAAACACAATTATTTTAAAGATCATGAAATTCATATTCATTTTATCTGGTCAATGGAGGATTGGATCTTCATTTCAAAACCTGAATTTAAATTCAAAGCTTCGAGGTCTAAAAATCTATTGGTGATTGATAATTACTTAATGCCTTGGAAAGTTACTCCAAAATTTGTTATTTAAGTGTGTCCTCCCCAAAATTCAGGTATGGTGACATGCTGATTTTAAAAAGTGACCTTCCCTATTGCTGACAACACAACACACTTAAGACAGAGCACTCAAAAGATCTGAGTTGGATCTCACCTGGAGCCTCTGTCCTGTCTATAGGTCTCACCAGGAACCTCTGTCCTGTCTACCCTCCATGATTCCAGTAAATAACTATGCAAGCTGCCAAGGAAGTGGAGCAATTAAAGCAGCCCACCCTAGGTGCAAGGCACAATTTCAATTGTGGCAAAATATGCATAAAGGTGCAATAAATGGCAGTCATATGTCATAGGCAATCAACAGCTGTCTATCTGGACTAAAGACCCATTCAATAGAAAAGTAATCATGCCTGGTACTGGAAACCTAGGCAGCTTTCCTGGAACTAGTGAAGTCATATACTTTAGAAAAAGAATAAACTACTTCATTAAATCAGTCTAATTCCTTACTATATTCTAAATCATCTTTTCCTCTTACCCACACCTGTAGCTACCACCCCTCATGAAAACAGCCTTTCTTTATAGCAAATGGAGACCATCAAAGAAAACTATGACTGGACACAATGCAAATCAGTAGATCTTGCTAAGCCCAGCCCCAGTGGAAACATCTGTATCACAGCTCCTGCATCTCTGGCTCAGGGAATATCACAGAAAAGGTGGGGCAGATAGACTTTAAAAGCAAAAGTAAGAACAAGTCCCAGTGCCCATTAATAATGGCACTGGAATTTGTTCCTACTGCATGTACTAGCTTTTTGGGATCCTAGTCTGTTTGAATACACACCTTCCTAGGTCTGGATGGAGGGGGGAGGGCCTTAGACTTCCCACAGGGCAGGGTATCCTGCCCTCTCTTATGACTGGAGGGGGAGGGAGGAGGGGGAGTGGAGGAATGGAAGGGAAATGGGAGGAGGGGGGAATGGAAATTTTTGAATGAAATTAAAAAAATAAATAAAAAAGTAAAAGTAACAAAAATTCATTATGAAACAGTCTCTCTTAAAAATAGATGAATAAATAAGACTAGAACAATGACAGTATCACTGGACATGTAAAACAGAAAAGGAAATTTTTCAGGGGTTCCCACTCCTAGACAAAGACCTACAAGCAACTACTGACTGCTGGGAAAGGAAAATTAGCCTCTCCCAAGGGTGAGTCCCCTCACTGTGTGCATATATATATATATACATACATATGTGCATATACATATACATACATGTGTGTATACATGTGATACACATACTCATACTCAGAAAATATACATATTTATGCAAACACATATATTCATACATACCAATAATAAAGAAAAAGAAGCTATCAACTTGGGAGTGGGAGAACATGGGAGAGGTTCGAGGGAAAGCAGTTGGGAGGGGTTGGAGGAAGGAAAGCAATGTAATTCTATTTCAATTAAGACCACAATAAAATATAAAAATTGAATAGATTCAAAGAGTCAGGCAGTGGTGGTTCATACCTTTAATCCCAGTACTCACAAGGCAGGATCTCTGAGTTGGAGACCAGCATGGTCTACCGTGTGAGTTCTAGACAGCCGGGGCTATACAGAGAAACTGTCTTGAGAAACAAATGGTAGAAAGAAATATGGGCCGGGCGGTGGTGGCGCACACCTTTAATCCCAGCACTCAGGAGGCAGAGGCAGGCGGATCTTTGTGAGTTCGAGACCAGCCTGGTCTACAAGAGCTAGTTCCGGCGCAGGCTCCAAAGCCACAGAG
>JAQHUG010000003.1:15666091-15709752 GCA_028555095.1 Dicrostonyx torquatus | reverse complement strand
CTAGCCGGGAAAAGGCTAGTGATAATAAGCCAGGCAGAGTTTAAATGAATACCGTCCTCACGTGGTTATTTCGGGTGCAGGCAGCCACTGAGCGGGCCAGTGGCTGGCGGCTGGGGAACACAACATGCACCTCTCCCCCTAATTACAACATTTCATAGTTTTGGAAATTGCTTGCTCTGCATTTCTTGTTTACTCAGGCAATAGTATATCCTTGTGGGGGGTCTTTGATGGGGTTAAAGACAGATAGTTATAGTTTTCCTTAGTTATGCTAGGCGGACTAGGCACAAAACTTTGGACTCGCCATGATAATATTAGTAATGGGCTATTTTCTCTGAATTTGCCAAATGCAAATGGGCATTGTAAATGTAGCTTTTGTCTGACAATTATTCTTATTATATATAGTTTTACTATGTTAGTGTTAAAACCTTTCTTTTTTATTTAGACATAAAAGAGGAAATGTGGGATATTCCTTTACACTGTGTGAAGATGTCTCACTGTGGTTGATTTAATAAAGAGTTGAATGGCCATTAGTTAGGCAAGAAGTGGTTATGAGGGACTTCCAGGGACAGAGAGCTCTGGGAAGATGAAGGGAGAATAGCCAGAAATGGAGGAAGCAGGCTGGGCCAAATAGAGATGAGGTAATGAGCACGTGGGAGAATATAGATTTAAAATATGGGTTAAGTTGTGAGGACAGGCCTAAGCTAAGGCCAAGCTTTCAAATTTAGTAAGTCTACATGACATTTTTTGTGAGCTGGTGGCCCAAAAAGAGAAATCATTCATACAAATTTTCAGTCTTCCTCAATCACTCTCTACCTTATCTTTTTCAGACAAATTCTCACTGAGTCAATCTAGCGGACTAGCTGGCTAAGAGTCACAGATTTCCCCATCTTTACCTTCCCAGAGCTGGAGTTACAGATGCAAGCCACACCACCAAGCTCTTTCTATTTAAAACATGAGTGCTGAAATCTCAACTCAGTACTTTACTGACTGAGGCATCTTCCCACAAATGTTAAACTTAGTAGTTCTTCCTAAAAATAACCAAACTATACTATCATTAAATATAAAGTTTTTTTACTGCCCTCAGATAAAATAATTTGTTCAAAGGCATAACTTAGATGCGAAGCCAGGGTTTAGAAAGTACATCCCATTTGAAATACAAATGTTATTCAATATTAACACTATTTCAAAAAGGAGATTAAAGAATTACTAAAATGTGTCAAACACTAATATATTCATGAGATGTGACCCACTGAGATTTATAAATCAACTGGTAAAGGCAACTGCCTGCAAATCTGATGACTTGAGTTCAATCCTTGGAAAACAGAGAATGGACTTCCAAATATTGCCCCCGACCACTAAGTGCATGCCATAGCGCGAGCGCGCGCGCGCGCGCACACACACACACACACACCAAAAATAATAAAAATTAAATGGAGAAAATTATAAATATTCATGGAATATTATTCTTATATAAATACCTACTTCAGCCATCTCTTCCTCTTCTTCCTCTTCTGAAGTTACCTCTTCAGTTGTCCCATTCTGAAACAGAGAAAGAATGTGCCAAAGCTACACAGAACACAGACACACAGAACACATCACAAAGCTGGCCACTATTAACCACTGTCACTGCAGTCCCATGAGCAGGGCTTAGATGCCTTAAGAATAAACAAAAGCAATCAAATATAAAGAAAATTAAAAAACTAAAGTATAATTTAATTTTTAAAAATGTTTACTTATATAGCTATGAGTATATGGCCAAAGGCTTCTGCATATAATAAATGCTCCAAATTATTTTTTCCTTTATCTATCTACTCCTTTAACCTGAAAAACCTTAATCTTTCAATAAATCCACCTGCCTTACATTTTTATTTGAAAGATCAGGTAGGTCACAAAGAAACAGACACTAAAAGGCTGTGACTGAAGCGCCGGTCTGCCTGTGATGAAATACCTCTCATAAGGCATAGTTTACTATTCACTTGCACAGGAGTCAAATGGGGCTTAAGAAAGGGTCTTCATAAACAGTAATACATGAAGTCTCCTGCCAGAGCAACGTTTGCCAGCTCTCAATATGGAAATGTATATTTATAAAGGTGGGTTTAGTTTGGGACTTGATATCTAAAATATCAAGAAACTAGGACCAGAGATCAAATCAGACCAACCAGGATCTCAGCAGCCTCAAGGTATTTTGTTCTTAGATGCTCCGAGAGCACAAGTCTTAAGGGGAAAAAAAGTTCACTGTCACAGAGCACGTTACCCTTCAGTGAGCTGAAAAACATGTGCAGGTACAGACAGCATAAGCTTAGGCTTGTTTTAAATCCAAATCTCTCTAAACACTTATTATTCCTTTCCTTGGGACTGAATGAGAAAAGTAAGCAGTTCCCAAAATTATTGTGGTTCACCCTTTTCTTCATTTCCAAACCAGATTATTTTTGGTATCTTCTCAAAAACAAAAAGAAAACATAGCCACCCAAATAATTCCAAGGTCCCAAATACAAGTCTGAGTGATCGAGGGTGAAAAGCATTTCTGAAATCTTAATTTCAGAACCTACCCCAGAGTATCTGTCTTCAAATACATTTTAATGCAAGACTTAGAGATCATTATAGAAAGCCACAACCAATCAAACTGCAAAGAACAAACAAGTGAGCTGGTAGTGTCCAGCCCTAAATGACACATCTACGACACAACTCATACATTCAAGGCTCAGGCATAGCAAAGAAGGGTTAAGATTGTAAGAACCAAAGAAAGGAAAAAGAAGTTTGCTATGAGATTTTGGTCCCCTAGAAATATCACAGAGGCCACATCCATGAAGTCTTACCATCATGGCTTCCTAATAATATCTGAACATGAATGACACCAACAGAAATGCTAACGTAGAAGGGGCATTGACAAAGAACTATCGAAGAGCAGGAGAAATATCCTCCTCACGGAAGAGCACAACTGATTACCCACATGGTCTGCCCTGAAAAACATGTACAAGTGACCAAACCAGTCCTTGTCTAACATTTTATAAGTGAGAAAGATGAGCAATACTCTTTCCCAAAGGATTAGTAATTTGACAAAAACACAAAGCCAATCAGGCACATGAAATCCTAAGGCCTTCATTTGAACATGTTGATAGACTTCTTTCCAAAAACAGATTGAAAACAAGCATAGTAGGGCAAGCCTGTGATCCAGCACTGAGGACTGATATGAGTTCAAGGTCAGCTATGTTAGGAGTTCTAGGACAGCCTAAGCAGGGGATAGAAACCCTGTCTCAAAACAAAAACAAAACAGGGTTTGGAGGAGGTGATGGACTTTAATAAAAACAACATTGCTACATTAGAAAAATAATATACAGACCCACAACTACAAGACAGCAGGAGACATAAAGCAAATGGATACTATTGTTGCTAACAAAGTTTTAGCCACCCTGGCTTAGAAAGTCACAGGACTCTAGCAGGAGGAACTGCTAAGTTAAGATGTCCCAATTAATTTTAAGGCTCTCTCTATTCTACAGGAACCCTATCTACCCTGATGGCCTCTCAACTACTACGGGTGTTAAAACCAAAGAGAAAAGAAGAAATCTTTTCATTATAACTCAACACAACAGTAGAATTTCCTAACAGACTCTGAAGTTGGAAACCACACCTGCCAGGACTGCCCCATCCTGTCTTCAGGAGAGTACAAGTTCTACATACTGGACAACAGAGAAAAGTAACTATCCAATGGACAGCTCTATGGGCAACTGTACTAACTGATGCCATACCTTTCCTATAAATGAGCAAATAACCAAGTATAACAAATAGAAAACTGATCCTGAAAGGTGCCACACGGAAAAGCCACACAAGAGATCTGAGGCAAGACAGCTAAAATCTTACTGAAATCATTAGCACTGTTGAGAACAAACCAAGAACAAGTTACAAAAAAAGGGCAAGACAGTCTTGGAAATAAAAAACATTTGAAGAAAAACAGTAAAAAGCCAAAGAGTCTGTCTCCTCTAAACAAAGCATTTATAATGAAGATAACCAAGCTGACAAGAATATGAAGAAAGGAGATGAGTGGCAGCCTGAGGAGTTAGAAATAAAGCATTTGAGAGATGCAGAGGACAAGAATATAAAGGTCTAATATTCATTCAGAGAATGAAAGGAAAATATGAAAGGAAAAGACAAATGGTGGCAAGATCTGAGAAAGAGTTTAGCATATTAAGTGACTCTGGATACTCCAGAGAAATACTAAGAAGCAAAATAGAGTCCACAGTTACAGAGGAAACCAAACCAACATTCAGACAGGAACAATGAAACACACAGAAATAGTAATCATACAGTCACTGGAGTTTCATCTATAAGAATAAATATGAGAGGTAAAAATGTAAATACCTGGGAGAACAACCAATAAAGAACTCTGAACTCTGTAACTAGCTCCATCAGGCAGAGCTGCGGGCATGAGTGCACATTTGTGTATACTAGTGGATTCCCTACACCAACACACTTTATAGCTAAAAACTGACACCAAGTATCCAACATTTTCCATGCATACCATACACATCTCCATAAACCAAACCTTTCTAGGAAAAACCAGACTAGAATGTATTATTTAGGGATCTGCCTGGGCAATAAGAGCAATTACACCAATGGCACAGTCTATGTAACTGTTGATAATGCAGTTGAGGTTACATGTACTGATGAACAAAAGCAAAAGTAGCCCCCAGAGTCACCTGAAACAAAGTTTTGACTAGATAACTCTTGGTTTAAAAAAAAAATAGACATTCATGTCCTAGCAAAGCAAAGTAACTCCTACGTATGTGCCCCAGGGAAATGACTGCATAGGAGTATCCAGAAATACAAACAAAATAGATAATCCACAATAAGATTCTTCCTAAGGTGAGGGCTGCTGGCTAGAAACAACCTAAACATCCATCAACACTCAAATGGCAAATGGGTCAACATTCTATCTGAACAATGAATAAAAAAGGAACTGCAAAAGAAAACATGAACTACATAGTGTGACTCTTTAACATGGAGCTCAAAAACAGGCAACACTAAACAAGAATGGACACATGATGATAATGGCAGAGAAAATAGGGGAAGATGGCTAGCTATGCAGACCTTAAGGAGTACAATGAAGGCTTCTGTTCTGTTAACAACCTTCCAACTCTTCCCCTGGGGTGGCTGAGGAACAGCTCCCAGGGATTCACTGTAACCAACCATTATGCCAAGCTTAAAGTTTCCATATTTTCAACATGTGTTGTATTTCATACTATAGTCTTAATAGGCATGTGACCAAATGGTGGAGCAGACTGAAGAAATACACCTTGTACTCATGTTAACCTTGTACACATGAAATCACCCAGCACTCAAACACAATATACAGTGTTGCATTTGTGTTAAGAAGTTGACGTTAAGAGCTGAGGAGGATGGCCCAGTGAGTAAAGCACAGGGCCTGAGTGCAGATCCTCACTACCCATGTCCAAGTCAGACACAGCAGATCACTGAGGCTTGCTGGACAGCAGCCTCACCTACTGGATAAGATCCAGGCCAGTGAGAAGCTCTGTCTCAAAAAAGGGGGCTGAGGGCCAGAGAAACAGCCATTCAACAATTAAAAGAATTAGCAACAGACTGGGATTAGGTTCCCAGCACCCACATGGTGGCTCACAATCCATTGCAACTCCAGTTCCAGGGAATCTGGTGCTATCTTCAGGCTTCCAAGAACACAAGGCACACACAGAGCACTTACATAGGGTAAAAGACTTATACACGTAAAATAAAAATAAAGTTTAAGAAAATTAAAAAAGGATGGGCACCTGAGAAACACCCATAGTTGTTCTCTGGCCTCCACACAGAACATGCACACACACATACAGAGAAGCAATTTTAATGACAACAATACAATAAAAGCAGAAGGCAGAAGGTAGAGCTAATTAAAATACAGGGGGAGGAGAAGCGGGGGGGATGAAAAAGATAACACATTATATTTATAAAAGAACTGATTCCTACAAGGGTCTAAGGTATTAAAACAGACAAGCCTCTGGTTAATCATCAGAATAAAACAATCTCAGAAACGGATCACGCTTGACCGAGTTAAAACAAGGTTTATCCACTTCAGCAGTGTTGACATACTCAACCAACTACTACTCTACTGTGGGGTTCTACACCTCATCACAGCACTTTAAAAGCATCCTATCAAATCATAATATAACAACAGCATCCTACCTCTCTGCTACAGCTAGGGATGACAATCCAAATGCTTCCAGGTATTTCCAAATGTCCCATGGAAGCAAAACTGCTTTTGTTTGGAATTTACTAAATTTAAACTGTATAATGAAAAAAAGACGCAAAGCTTCCTAAGTCATAACCTTGACATAGAAATAAGAGCCTAAAAAGAAACAAAACCACTGTATAATCTCAGAGTCTAAGTAAAATTAGGGGAAAAAAAAAATCACTGTATCTATCCTAGCAATGTTTACTAGAAAAATGCAAAGATGATTCAAAATCAGGGCATTTTGTTACATAATTCACAAATAATCTTAGATATCTTCATTAGCTTCCTACGTACAATCAGAAGAAACAAGGCAGACTTCAAGTCCAGGATATACTGTAGGTAAAAACTTAAGACACTCTAGAAAATAAAAGTTGAACAGATACAAAATTAAAACCTTTTTCTAATCATCTCTTAGGCTCCACTAAATTACAAAAGAATAAACATTGTGTAGGTACAAAATATAAAAAAGAAAAGGGTCTATCAGGAGCAGTAAGACTCCATCGCCATTAGATGACTGCGAACAGGAACTAACCAATGGAGTTCACCAGTGAAGCTGCAGGTCAGGGGACAGCAATGACAAAAATACATCTGTAAAGCACCCTGAAGAAGATATCACATACACTGCAACAGGGACAGCAAGCAGGACAGAAGCCTACAGACTCACATACAAAGCATTCCCACCTCCACCTCCTTAAGCAGAACCTAGGAATATTTATCTGTCAGACAAAAGTGCACTCAGTACTAAGAAGTAGGAAAGTAGGGGGAAGAGTGACTGGGAATCAGCATAATGCTACAAGGTCTTGACTATAAGGAATGCCAAACCATTCATCTGATACAAAAGAAAAGTATGTAAAAAGCAATTAAAATGTGAATGAGCAAACAAAGAATACAAAAATATTTGAGGACAGGCTTTACAATGTACAAAACAAGACATGATTAAACTGAGTAATAGAAAATAGAGACACTGGAGAGGACCAAAGTGTTAAAACACACCTGGACAACAAATACAGACTGCTATGAAGAACGGGTAATCAGAAGCTCCTGATCTCAGGTTCACATTCAGAAACTAGAGAAGAATCACTCCCTTGGCATTCAAAGCCTGTGGTGTCCCAACCCACAGAGAACCTGGGCTGGTCTGAGACTTGCTTTAACTCACAGACCGCTGGATCTATTCCAGGTTGAAGCCTTAAGAATGTGCAGCAACGCCCACTCTTGTGTTCTTGGAGAGTTCCGAAGGACCCCTGAAGAAACAGAAGCCTTCTGAAGAGGCCATCAGGAATGACGCCACGTACAGAAAGAAGCCATGTGAAGAAATGCCAAAGATGCTAGATACATGAGGAGTGGGGGGGGGGAGGTTGAAGAAAAAAGAAGCCATGTTGGACACCTGAGTGCAGCTCGAGGATAAAGATCATTCTATTTGTCTACAGCCACACTATGCTGAATGTGCATAATAATAATTGCCAAATGAAGCGGGCAGACACTACCCAGCTAAGCCTTATAATCCACCCAATAGTAAGAATTACTATTTTAAGGCATTAAGGTTTGGTTTTGTTTTAATGTTTTGAGACAAAGTCTCATTGTGTAGCCCTAACTGGCCTTAAACGCCAAGAGATTTGCCTTTCTCTGCTTCCCAAATGCCTCATGGGATTAAAAGTGTGCACCACATGCCCAGCCCATTTTTGCTTTTTGAGACAGGGTCTTCATCTGTAGATTATCTTGGCCTATCTGTAGGTTAGCTTGGTCTCAACACACATTCACTCTGCCTCAGCCTCCTGAATGCTGAGGTTCTAAACTTGGGCTACCATATCCACCTCAAAACCATCCCACTTTGAAAAAATGCAGTAAACAGAGATATATAATAAAAACAAAACTGAGGGGTTAAAGAGGTGGCTCAGTGGTTAAGAGAACTTGCTGCTCTTGCAAAGGGCTAGGGTTTGATTTCCAGTACCCACGTGGGAGCTCACAACCATCTGTAATTCCATTTCCAATGGATCCAACAGATTTTTCTGATTTCTACAGGTACGACACACATACATGCACATACATATATGTAGGCAAAACATTCATACACATAAAAGCGTTTATTTAAAAAAAACCTTAAAAGTTACTAAAAATAATAAAAGTTGAAAGAACATCACGATTTTAAGAGAAAAAGTGAAATGGCTCAGTGAATAAAGGTATCTGATACCAAGCCTAACCACATGGGGTTGATCACTGGGACAAAGATGATGTACAGAGAGAAACAACTCCTGTAATGTGTGCACCAGTACATACACACATACACACACAAATAAAAATATAATAAAATTAACAAAAAGAATAATACAAAAGATGTAAAGATTCAAACTAAAAGATCTAAAATCTAAAAGTAGTCAGGCATGGTGGCACAAGTCTGTAATTCTATCATTTAAGGTGCAGACACAAGAAAGTCATCAGCCTCGGTTACATATGGTTTTTTGAGGCCAGCCTGAACTACATGAGACCTTGTCTCCAAAAAACGAAAACGAAAATTTCAAAGTCCAATCAGTAAATTCCAAAATAATCACGATGGAAAAGCAAAGTTAACATATAAAAAGATTGAGACTCAAATCTGAAAAGGAATATCCTTACTAATGCCCAGCCAATGAAAAAAAAAAAGACCCAAAGTTAAGGACACCATTGTAGTATTTCATTATACCAAAGAAAACACAAATTCCTTGAAGCTTCCAGAGAAAAAGGCATGCATAAGTAAGATTCCGGATGGCATCAGCCTCAGCAACAACACTGGCTAGAAGGCAACAGCACACTTTTGAAATTTTGAGGCAAAATCTTCATCCCAGATGTATGAACTCATCAAACATTGAGTAAAAAGAGAACATAAGGGCAGTTACTACTAAGGATGTCCCAGACAATTCTCATGTACTTCACTGACCACTTATTTCCAGGATATCCCACAGTGCTGTCAAACTACTATTAAAACTACTTTGTGCAAATGAGAAATGATCAGAGTGATTAGGAGAATGGCTCAAGAACCCAAGAACTTGAGCTAGTAAGCAGAACCAAGATTCAAGACCAGTGTGGGCTTGTTCTGAAATCCCAACTCTGAACCAGATATTCCAAAAGCTAACTCAGAAAATAAGCCATTCCTTCATGCTTTGACTCTTATCTGACAACGTAGTAAGAGACAAACAAGAGAGGGAAAGCCAACAGAGATGACATGAGATCCAGCAATCAGTGGATTCACTCTAGGAGAGTTTACAAGAAAGATCTCAAGGTGACAACTGTACAGTCAGCCCAGAGAATGGCTCATAAGAACTAATACAGAAGAGCCAATGGCTCCAAAGAGAGAAAACCATAAAAAGAGAATGTAACTTTAGAAGCTAAGAAGTATTATTATAAAAGACACTGAGAAACAAAACATGGTCACAGGTAAGGAAATGTCTTAACAGAAAACACCAATGTCCTGATGGCAAACTGATTGTTCATAGCTAAACATTGTTTGGGAAGCATTGGGTGGTTAGATAGGTAGTATAAGAGCTAAATCCTGATTTATTGTAATAAAAGTCAGTAACTGTTAGCTAAGCAGATAAGTCTAGAAGTCATGAGTGATTGCTCAATTGGTGAAAGTCTTCATTGCTTAGGAGAGGTAACTTTGCATTAGATCTTAGGAAGCACAAACAGACTTATGGACATGGTATATCAAGGGAAGGTAACAGACAAGCAAACAATCAAAGAAGAAACACAGAAATCAAAAATTTTAACAGAAACCAAAATAGTGGGGTCTGGGAGCAAGTGCTCACCTGTCATAGTAAAACACAAGCAACTCCAAGAAATGAAAAGGCTGTTTTAGTACCTAAAGCAAGGACATAAAACTAACTTCCAAATAGGTTGTATAATAATTTTGAATTATCCTAGTTAATTTGTGATTAAGACAATTGATTTCAGCTCAACACTAGAGAATGTTTACTTTACCTGACCCGTGGGTAGTGGTTGATCTAGCATCTCAACATCCAGGTGCTTAGGGAGGTTATATAATCTGCAGAGTTCACATATCAACCACTTCAATTGCTGACGAAGCTACAAAACACATTTCAGTAAATAAGCATTATGTTAAAGAGCCCTTAGAAGACATTGAATAATGCTACAACTACTGTTAGTCAATCCAGAAGGAAATGAAAATGTGTTCCTGCTCAACTGCAGCCTACGGATGAAGTAACAGTCTTTTACACATTTTAGAGTGGCTGGTATAAGAAAATTACTATTCTTAAAGAGTTACTACAGCTTAGTATGTCCTTACAACATGGTAACTAGAAAATAACACCAACAAAAAGGCACAGAAGGAAGTTTCAGACATTGTCTAATGTCTAGTTGCTAACATCTTGGAAACTTGCAGCTTTAGACAAGAGAACATTAATGCATTCAAAAGACTATAAAAAAACTATTAAAAACCTAAAGGAAGTGTTGCATGTGGATTATGAAATTACATATGCAACAGTCATATTTGTTTAAAACTAGAAAGACAAGTGTGACCTAGTAGATTGAGCCCTGAAATAAATAACCTTGTATACCTGGCTTTAGTCTCCCCATCTGCAAAACAAGGAAATAAAGGCTGTCTCAGGACAGACAGTAAGGAGTAAAATAAAATTAAAATTAACACTCTCCAAAAGAAAAGAAAGAAATCATTAGGAAAAGTGACATAATAGAATCAGTTCTTTAAATTTCCATTTTAAATTTTGTAGGTATATATATTTTAAGGAAGTAAATAAGGCAAACTATGTGCAGACATACTTTTTATTATTCCGGGCTTTTTCCCCACATAGAAGATGAGCAATACTTTGATTTAGATAGGAGCTTACTATACCGGACAGCTCGGTGTCTCTGACCAAGAAAAGATACGAAGAAGAAACAGGTCTATGGAGGACTAAGAAAACAGAAACGGGATTAGAATGGGTTAAACCCAGCAAAGAACAAGCCTTTCCAAAGTGGATAAGGACCAAGTGGACATGAGGAAGGCTAAACACTAAATCTGATCAAACAAATATCCTCATGCTTGAAGGGAAGTAAAGGGCCCACCACTGTGAATTTGCTATCCATCCAATAAGTTAGAATGTGTTTAAGTACATAATGAGATGAGACAGGGTGACCAGGACAAGCCCTGACCTCGGATCCTAACACAGGATCCTGCAGGAGTACTGTAGGCGGCAGCAGTGTGATGGCATCATACCAAGCAACAGGAAAAACAGGGTGTTCATCTTCCAGGAAGTTTATTTTTTAATACTTCCCTCCTCTTCAGGGACTGTGGAAGAAACTAAGATCATAGGGCGGGACTAAATACTTTGAAGGTAGATGGACAAGTCTTTGGTACTTACTAGAGAGTTTATGGTTACGGGAACGAAAGTATAAAAAAAAAATTCTTAAGTTCCCAGGGTCAGGCACAGATGACCAGTATCATTATTTCATTTCTACAAAGAGAATTAGTGAGGGAAAGCATTACGGGCTGATGGAGACTAATGTAAACTGATATTCACATCCCATAGCACATCCAAGCAAGATCCCCTGGACACAGAGGATCTATATACATAAGTGTATGGATTTCAAACTCTGAAGACAAATTATGGCTAGAGCTACAGATTTAGGAATCCCTGAGATAATAAAGTATGACTTAAGTAATGAGAGTAAAAGAGCTTGCACAGAGAAAGCACAGAATAAAAAGATAATAAAGAGACATATCAAGGAAGAGCATCTCAGGAGACCAAGACAAGATAATAAGAAATAGAGCCAGGGAATGGTGGTCTCATAGAAGTCCCCACTAGGTTAGCAATTTGCTCAGGACAAACACATTTGTCTTTGAATACACATCACTTATCACAGAGCTTCAGAAAAGCCAATCAATATTCTTAAAATATTTTTCTGTGTTCCATTAACAGCTTCCTAAATTATGGGAGGGAAGAAGTAGGCACAGCGAAAGCCAGCACTAATATGTATTTTACAACACTGTATACAAAAGGACAATTACACAATATTCTATGCCTTGCTTTTTACTTATTGTATCTTGGAACGTCCTATGTGTACTATGGGGAAAGACTGGTTGCACTCCATATTACAGTGGAGTATTTAACTATACATCACATTTTTAAATTTAACAAATTCTTTATTGGTTGGCATTAAGTAATACATGTTCAAGAAGAATATTTCAACCACAGAAAAATCAACTTGGATAATAAAAAAGGAGCCACTGGATTGGACAAGTAATAAATAAGTGTCCATAAAATAGCAGAGTCTAGACTCTAATAAGTAAATTAAAAAGTCAAAACAAAACCTCTAGAAACCAGGTTATGAGAAACTGGCAGAGGCTATGAGTGAAATGTGTTGCTTTTTCCTTCAGTATTTACTTTCTATAATTAGGTCCAATGTTGAGTCCTGTTCCAGTTAACTTGACAAGTTTATTTGTTTTGTTTTGTTTTGATAATACCAGGGATTATGCCTTGGATCCTGCACAAGGTAGGTGAGCATTTTCCCACTGAGTTATAGTTTCAACCACCTTTTTACTTTTGAGACAGGATATCAACTGGTTGACCAGACTGGCCTTGAACTTGTAATCTCCATGCCTTAACTCCAAAGTAGCTGGGATTTTGGGCCTGTGCCACCAGGCCTATCTCAGAAGCAATCTGAGGAACAGGGGGCTATGTCTGTCTTTCTTTCCCATCACCTGTGCTGGAGATGTCAACACGTACCTGCCTGGCTTTTCTAACTTACCTCCTACTTTCACAGCTCTTAAGATTGAAATTCTTTTAAAACTTTTCAAACTTAGGTTCTTCATTTTTTTTTTTGTCTAGATTTTTTACACTTATGGAGGTTGCGGGGAGATGGACAGCATGTGCCACAACACATGTGTAGGGATCAGAGGACAACTTCTCTCCTTCTACTATATGGGACTCAGAGACTGAACTCAGAGTCTCAGTCTTGTAGGCAAGTGCCTTCACCTGCTAAGCCATTTCAATAGCCACAGTGTTCGGAATTTTAAGAACAAGTTCAAACCATCTATAATTTATTTTGACAAGTTAAAGAGTTAATGAGTCTAACTTCCTAACTATAGAAAGATCTTTCCTTCTTGAGTTAAAATAGCAGCTTTACTTATTCTAAATTCTCATTTGCATGACTATTTCTTAACTTCTATTGCCTGATGGTCTAGTTCCAATACTCAATATTTTATTTCATTTAGTATCTGTTTGCACAAATCTTTTACCTCTCTAAATTTAATTATTTATTCCTAGGGTCATTCTGTCAATACCACAAACAAATCTGTTGGTTTTGTTACACATAGTGACACAGCTTGTAATCCCAGTACTGGAAAGGCTGAGGCAAGAGGCTTACAAGTTCCAGGCCAGCCAGGAATACACAGCAAGATCCTGTCTTTAAAAGTCAAAATAAGTAATTTTTAGTGATACTACATTCGATTTATAAATATAAATACATGGAGGTAATGACATTTATAACATCTCAGACATCTGTCTTCCCATCCAGGAACATAATATCTAAATCGTTATATTCTGCTGGGCAAAAATTTGTAGTTTTCTTCATGTAAGTCTCCTAAATTTAAGTTTATTCTCTAGGTGTTTAGTTTTTATTGTAATCATCAATTAAATAACATTGTTTTTATCTATCTGGTAATCAGCGACATTTGGAAAAATATATATTTTTATAAAACACACTTCAAGAAAACAATTTAATTGCTTTTCTCTAGCTGCTCTCTTTACAGTTTATAGGGGTCTGAGAGGCGTATTTAAAAAAAAACGATATCTATAAAGAACAATTATTTTTTCATAAGGATTTAATGAAAAAAATAAAGTAACTTCAAAAGAGATGTAAGACTACAAGCTATGACCCCAACTATTTAAAGACATATGAAATAGTATATGTATTTTGCTAGCAAAAAAAACTGGCAGAAAAATATCTATTGTGTCAACAGTGGTTATATTAGGTAGAAAATTATAGGAACGTTAAATGTTCTCTTTTCGTTTGTCTACAACTTATTAGTTTTCTCACAATGGGTAACTTTTAAATTTAAAAAGAGTAAATAAGAATTTTTAATTTAAAAAAAAAGGATACTTTTTACAAGATTTGTGTGTGTGTGTGTTGTACACCCGAGTACAATGCCTATGGAGACCAGAAAGCATAGATCCCCTGGAGCTAAAGTTACAAGCAGGTGTAAGTGCCCAACTTGGGTGCTGGGAACTGACCGCAGCTCCTCTGCAAGAGCAGGAAGTGCTCTAAACTCCTGAGCCATCTCTCCAGCCCCAAAAGATACATCTCTTTACACAGCTGTTCCCCTTTACTCCCAGATAAGCATTCTACAATTTCAGTTTTCCAGGGGTAATAATCAAGGTTCACATATGCTAACTGGAAGGTGACAACTTTTAAAGTTTTTTTTTTTTAACATGGAGCCTGATATCACTGTTCTACTTTACTACTAATCTCTTAGTGCTCCGTGTACTGGAGAAAACATGTTTATACAGAGCTCAGAGCTACTTACAGACCTAGATTTCTATTAGGGGTCTTGGAATGTGTGGACAGGTGGAGAGACAAACAAAAACAAACAAGCAAACCTTTCTTCAATAAATGTGGTTTTTACTGCAGACTCGTGAGCTCTGTCAGCAAAGGAACCCCTAACACTAACTGATGCTATTCTCTCATGACCTCCCTTCACAGCCACAGTCTATCAAAAATATCTGCTTTGTTTAACAGTTAGAATGAAGGAAAAAAGAACCTCAATTCCTAATGTAAAAAGGAACTGTATCTATGGAAAGAGGGAGATGGACTTTAAAAGCTGTAGCTAAAATTTGTAATTACTAAATATGCCGTAACAACTTGTGTTACGATCTAAGAAGGGATGGAAAATATCAGGAAAATGAAATAAATGAAGTAAAGTATAATTTGATAAACTCTTATCATATTACCTCTTAATACTTAATTTCTATTATAAGACCATGGGAAGAAAAAAAGGAAAGACTGGTTCATCTCCTTACCAAATTGTTGTTCTTAGTGTCTTCTAGGCGTTCCAGAACTGATGTCAAATTTGGGTCATCAGAGTCCACAAACCATATTGGTGAAGAAGATGGGTAAGATTCCTGTTATCGAGACAGCAGGTGAAACACACTTACAAACAGACCAGCCCAGATATGCAGTTAAAACCACACCACTAAACACAAGGAGATTATGATCCACACAAAATGCATCAAAGGAAGAAAGGAGACACTGAAATTCATGTGGAGAGAACAGACTCCTCTGTGGAGTTTAAAAATTAACGTTGCAGCCGGGCGGTGGTGGCGCACGCCTTTAATCCCAGCACTCGGGAGGCAGAGGCAGGTGGATCTCTGTGAGTTCAAGACCAACCTGGTCTACAAGAGCTAGTTCCAGGACAGGCTCCAAAGCCACAGAGAAACCCTGTCTCGAAAAAACAAAACAAAACAAAACAAAAAAGCAAAAAACAAAACAAAAAAAATTAAAGTTGCTAAGTTTAACAGTTTAATCTTGCCTAGTCCATGTTATACAATTTGCAAGTTTAAAATCAGACAACAGAGCTTTACCAAATGAGCAGGATGACTAAAACTCAAATATACCTTAAGCGTTCCTTTTATCAAAGAAGAGAAAATGTATCCAAGCACCACTGAAGACTTGCAATAGCAGGTCAATCCTGACCTGAATTCTCTAGCTTTCACCTTTTTTCCAGGACTTGAAAATATGAAATCACAATAATTTCTCAAAGTGAAAAGGCAAGTTAAAAAAAAATCCCAACTTTAAAATTCAGTCTATAGATCCGAACAGTACTTTTTACCTTTTAATAATGCTACATTCCTAAATTTTATCTAGATATCTAGTTCTGAATTTTTAAATAAATACAAGGAATACATGTCTCCAAATCTTCACAAATGCTCTAAACATTACTTTTCAAGATGCTCTCTACTCACAGTGTTCTGACCTTCTAAGCAGTGTAATTACAGAACCTACTTGGCAGTTTTCTTTATCCTCCACCAGTATAAAATGTATTACACTCCCAGGCTTAGGAGTGGAAACCTTAAGGGGTTGGGATAGGAAGCCCATGAGTTTGATGTATACAGACGGATACATACAGAATCCCTGTCTTAAAAAGGGAAGTGGGGGTGAGCTGGAGAGATGGTTCTGTGGTTAAGATCATGTACTGCTCTTCCAGGGGACCTAAGTTCAATAACCAGCACCCATGTCAGGTGCCTGTAACTCCAGCTCCAGAGGATATGGCACCTCTAGACTCTCCAAACACGTGTACTCATGTGCATATACCCGCCACTCCACCTCCACGCACACCACAAACACATAATTAAAAATAAAGAAAATGAAATCTAAAGGTGGAATTTACTCCATTTATTTTTCCATCCCTTCTTAGACTATAACAGAGAATGTAATTATTTCTTTGGCTTTTTCCTTTTGTTTTCTGAAGCCAGGTCTCAATATGTAAACTCAAATTTGACCATCCTTCAACCTCAGCTTCCTAAGTGCTAGGATTACAGGCTGGCTTCAGAATACAATTTTATAAAGAATAGACACATTAAATGAAGATTACCTTCATCTGTTCTTGCCTAACCCTTTTCTTGATGCTGATAGTTTCTCCTACCTGTTTTGTTTCTGGGGATTTGAGGATCAAACATAAAGTCATGCCTAGGTTCGTGCTCCACCACTGAACTCCATCAGCATTAAAGATTGCTTTTAAATAAGCAGGTGTTAGAAGCAGAGTGAACAGCAGCACAGGGCTGCCACAATCCTCATTCAGATTTCACCTGCCACAGAAGTGGCTTTCTGAATTAGCCATTTTAATACAGATATTTGACATTTATTCATGGACATCATCAATGGTATTCCCAAACACTCTATCAGGTAGCCTCTAAATACCAGGTAAGCCCCAATTAATTCTCACCTCTTTGTATTCACACCCCTGTAAAAATCCCCTTCCTTGGACTTAGCCACTCATTTCTAAATACAGCAAAAGTACCAATATCACTTTTGAAATCAAGTTACAAAAATACAACTCTTGTCTTGCTTATCTCCCAGTCCTGCAATTAATCCTGGTGATGTAAATCAGTGCCACATGGTGAGCTACCCTATAGAGAGTTCTGAGTCACAAGAAATTGAAAACGAGCTCTAAGAATGAAACCAAAATCCTCAGATTAAGCCAACAGTCTATGAGAAGAATCCTGCCAACTATGACCTTTCCAGCCTTCTGATCACTGTAGCCACCACCAAGTTCCTGCACCAGGAAAGAGCATAGGCCAGAGAACAAGGGAAGTGGTGCACAGATACTGATCCACAGAAACTGACTAATTTAGGAGGCTGAAGCCATGGTTCCGTGGTTAAAGAGCACTTGCTGCTCTTTGCAAAGGAGCATGGTTCAGTTCCCAGCACCTACAAGGCAGTTCACAGCCAGCTGCAATCCCAGTTCCAAGGAACCCAGCACCTTCTGGTTTCTACAGGTTCCTGAACACATATGGTATACTCATGCAAGCAAACACATACTCCTTTTTTTTCCCAAAGGTCTTAAGGGCTCAAAGGTCTAACTGGCTCAGCAGTTAAGAAAACTGACTGCTCTTCCAGGTGACCCAGATTCAGTGCTCACAGCCACCAGTAACTCCAGTTCTAGGAGATCTGATGCTCTTCTGACTTTGCAGGCATTAAATACGTGGTACACAAACATACATGCACGCAGAACACTTATTCACATAAAATAAATTAAGTAAAACAAACTTCTAAGTTTGTTAGAAATACATCTATTGCTAATCAAATGATTAAATTCTAATATCCTATCACACAAAGTACTACTGAGAAATGCTACTACTATTTTTTTTTAATTTTAAGTTTTTTTTTTTTTAAGTGAGTTAATGAAGGAAGCATTATGCTTCAATCCACTAACAGACTTTTTTTTCTCCTTTGTACTGTTTTCTACTGGGACTCTGGAAAAATACATTATTGGTGGATATTAGCTACTGAATACACTTTTGTAGTAGAAAACTGTATTACACAAATAGTTCTTTAGCACTATATAGGAACTATAACCTCATTATAACAGAACTAACAGCACAAAAACTAAAAATTTTTAAAGCATTTTACCAAATCCTGGGGGGGGGGGGGAAACAACAACTGAAATTAGCGGTCATTCGTAGTATCTACATGTATGCCCAGCAATGGCTGGTTTATTTTTGTGTTCTCATTCATTTCTTTCTGCCCCCCCCACACACGCCTTTGGTTTTTCGAGACAGGGTTCTCTGTAGCTTTGGAGTCTGTCCTGGAACTAGCTTTTGTAGACCAGACTGGCCTTGAACTCACAAAGATCCACCTGCCTCTGCATCCCGAGTGCTGGGATTAAAGGCATGCTCCACCACCACCTGGCTCTCATTCATTTTTTATTGGCTCCAAATCTCTTCACAGGCTAAAAGGTAAAGTATCTTCAGAATTAATCCTGTTCTTAAAGAAAGACACTTACTGAGTAGTGTAATTTCACATTCTTCCTCCTAGTTTGGGAATATAGCATCTATACCATTTTTACTGCTTGATTTTTGTATTTTCTTTAGCTTTTAAAAATTAAAAACAGATCTACAAGTTCACTGTATAGATTAGTGTTTATCTAATAAATGTCCAAATGAATAAGTATATGAGCTATTGATGTAGCGTGAAATACCCACACCATATTAAGAGAAATTTAGGGAGAGGAGATCAGTCCCCCTGAGATGTTTGTATTTTAAATCCTATACATGAAAAGACAGGCTAGGTAGCAAGTCTAAGCACTCATTTCAGTGTTTCTCAGCGGCCTTAGACCCCTCAGTACAAGAAGACTACACCGTTGATGGTCTTTTTTATTCTACTCAATTTTCACTAGGGCACAAGAAATTCAGCAGAGGTAAAACTGCTGCTGCCTTTGCACAAGCAAAGATCCTAACTCCAGTCGGCCGGAATCTTGCACTGCTAGTATTTAAACAGACAAAGCTGTGAAAAGATCAGGTTTTACTTCAGAATGCCTGTGACGAAGCAGTGAAAGTGATATCCACTACATCATCTATACCTTTACTATTGTGCTAATAAAACAGGAGTAGACCCAAGCACCCCGGACACTTGAGTAGGCAAGTGTGACTCATCTGAGATGAACTGACATAGGCAGACACTTTTATTTGAAAAGATGACGGTGCAAGGCTTATTCCAACTTGGCTTTTGGGGAGATGTCTTCTCAAAAATAAGAGACAGCCTGTCACTTCCAAAACAAAGGATGGTACATTTTCCCAATAGTAAAGTCAAACTTTAGAGAAAAACATTCAAACCCTTGAACACTTACCCACCAGTGTAAGCTAGAAGTTTTGCAGAGTATTATGAAGAGATTGGTGGTGAGATTAGATTTTAATATTGTATAGTGAAACTTATCAATGTCTAGAAGATATGTCAACCAAATATTTTCCCAATGATCAATGAATGATACTATAATGGCATGCAAGAATAAGATCAAATTTTTGTGAAGTATCACACACACACAAACATTCACAAGCTGGGAAAACTGCTCAGTGGTAATAACACTTGCTTAGCATGCTTGAGGCCCTAGGTTTCACTCCCAGCAATAAGGAGAATAGAGATCCCAATTATTTAAAGAGGCTATTGCTATTAAAGTATTTCTTTTCCAACCAGGTATCTGAGGTTGAGTTTTGTTCACATTAATTCAATTAAAGCATCAAAAAACTGGGTTGGAGAGATGGCTCAGAGGTTAAGAGCATGGCTGTTCTTCCAGGATCTGGGTTCAATTCCTAGCACCCACTTAGTGGTTCATAACCATCTCTAACTCCAGTTCCAGGAAATGTAACACTCTCTTCTGGCCTCTTCAGGCACCAGACATGCACATGATACACAGGCATACATAGAGGCAAAACATATATATAGAATATAGTTAATAAAGTATATTTTTAAAATTCAAACAAACTAAATGTAGAAATAAAGACAGAACATGCACCAAAGAAACATGCAGTATGTAAGACTGGTTTTAGTTGTTAAAGTTTTAATAATTTCTAATGATAAATACCAAAAGTATAACTGATAAAAATGAATTTAAGTAAGTCCTGGCCCCAAAATATTGAGAACTGCTGCTTCCCACCTTCTCTCCTGCCAAATCCCTTATCCTTCACCAATCCTTTCCTCCTTGGAAGAAGCATATCCTTTTCCCCATTCTCCATTAACCTACATGTTCCACTGAGGCAGGCTTTGCTACCTCCCTCCCTTGACACAAGGTCTAGCCAAAGAACTCTAGCATTCTGTCTTAGTTTAGCATTATTACTGCTGTGATAAAATACCATTACCAAAATCAACTTGGGGAGGATGGGTTTATTTGGATTAATATCCCAAGTCACAGTCCACTGAAGGAAGTCAAAGCAGGAACTCAAACAGGGCAGAAAACCTGGGAGCAGGAGCTGATGCAGAAGCCATGGAAGTGTGCTGCTTACTGGCTTGCTCAGCCTGCTTTCTTATAGAACCCAGGACTACCAGACCATGGATGGCACGACCACAATGGTCTGGACCCTCCCCCAATCAATCACTAATTAAGAAAATGCTCTACAAGCATGCATACAGTCCGATCATATATATGGAGGCATTTTCTCAACTGAGTTTCTCTCCTCAGATACCTCTAGCCTGTGCCAAATTGACATAAAACTAGCCAGAACGCAATCCAGCCACTCCCACCGATGAGCTGCTCAGGTGGGAAAGCCACAAAAATCTGTGTCTTCTCTCAGACTAAAAGTCTTTTTCTGGGACAACTGGGGTCACAGGTATAATTTTGGCTAGCCTGGGGTAATCAGTATTCACCTTGCCCTAACTGAGAGAATTCACAAGGTCAAATTTCTTCCCAGAGGACTATAGATAACTATGTCTGTCATGACATGTGGTTATGTCTGTGGTGACTGTCATGACTGTGGTGATGTTCAGTCCTTACCCAATGCTAATATTTTTACCAATCTGATAACTAAAAGCTGGTAGCTGGAAAGAAAAGTTTCTATATAGTACAATATAATTTGTTCTACCTTCAGAAACCAAATAAGCAACAAGAATTACAAGCAACCACATCTAGGAAAATTTCCAAGGTCGTTTTCTATATACACAAGGACTCCATCTACTGATGCTCAGAGCATTACTTAAAATGGGGGAGGGAGAGAGAAGAAGCCACCACCTGCATGTCCAATACTAGGAGACAGAATTCATTAGGTGATTCTGTCAATATCACAGAAGAGGAGACACTGGAGAAGGACCTCAGGAAACAAATCCACTAAATGAGAAAAAATGTCACAAAACAATCTCATTTACTATTTTCCAAAATAATAGTCAGGTATAATAGTATATATACTTTTAACTGCAAATTCAAGAGGCAGAGATCTCTGTGAATTTGAGGCCAATCTGGTCTAAACAGAGTTCCAGGGCTACACAGAGAGACCTTGACTCAAAAAAAATTTAAAAATCAGCATGTAACTGCTGATTTTTAAAGATAATCAGAAAGATAGGACACCAAAATTCAGAGCAATGGGTGCTAAAATTAGAGAGGAGGATTTTGGGGTGTCCCCCCCTTCTGCTGCTCTGGTTTCTAAATTTCTCACAATAACAATGGTTTGTTTACCATGTTACAAAATATCCACCACTGGAAACTTTCAGCATAAACTCTGCATAGTGTTCTAAAAACTGCTTCAATATCCAAAGTAGAGAACAAACCACAGCTACTTAGAACATCTTCCAAGTGAACTGAGGCAAATAAAATAATGAAGATGGTCTGAAATCAACTGTGCTGCAAATTCTCTGGATGATTTCAGTAGTTCTGATTAGGCACTGTTTTACATAATTATCTTTAGAAGCAATTAGAGACTTGTAGTACAAAAGACTTGAGGGTTAAGGGGGAAGCCTTGTTATGTTTCTCTCCAGTAATGTTTTATATTTGGCAATGTATTTCCATTCAATCTCTACACCTTACCTAACACTACCCCTTCCCAGGTCTAAGCTCAACACTACATCCTACAGACACCACCAAGAAAAAACTTACTAAGGTATATACCATCATTCACAAAAAGGAAACCCAACCTCTCCATAATTTCATTTCTCTCAAGTAAGTGCATAAAAACAGAGATGGAGAAGCCAGATAACCACAAGGAACCTGACCCTATATTATTAGCTGGTCAAACAAATGAAAACAATGACTCTTTCTGGTCTGAAAGTAATATTTGGGAGTTTTACATGACAGCTCTGGTATTTCCAACAGCTTCTCTACAAATTCAATGTGAAAGGTAATCTGTTGTGAGATAATAAGCCAAAGAAAGATTCTTAGACTCTGCAGTCATTTTGTTCATTATTTCCTTTGTACAAGTTTGACTGAACTACTTTTTATCAGTATAAAGATCAGAAAAACAAAACATGAAGTTAACAGCACTGCCTTATATCCCATGAATAGATATTACAAAGCAGATAATGTATGTCCTTCCTTTCTTTGTAGCTTGGTCTTGAACCCAGGGCCTCACATATGCTTGGCAAGATGGAGTACTCTACCCCTGAGCTATTGAGCTCAAAGTATTTTTAAAAAAATGGTTATCACTTTCTCATTTGTATGGTATAGTACAGTACTGTTGACAAAAAGCTTTCCAATAATATTCCAGGGCAAAAGGGACTGTTTTATGGAGAAACACAATAAGTGAAATGATTTAAGATCCTAAAAATTAAGTAATGCCTAATCTCTCCCTCCCAGATTCAGAGCAAACATTTGTTAATTTAGTAGCTTGCTGTTGGGGAGGGGGGACGGCTTTTAGAATAATGAAATAAATTAGCTAAACAAAAATTATTCACCAAAACTAGGCTGACAATCATTCATGAAGAAACACCAATCTATGTATACAAGTAATATAAAGAATAAAATTTCAATTTTATAGCAACTAATTTACTCCCTGTGGGGGATTTTTTTTTTTAAACTCTGAAACAGCAATTTACTCCGAAGAGTCTCCAGCTGCTGCTGGGAGTGTGGTAGAGCGTGTTCCTACGCACTTGAGGGGAGGAGTTTCATTTACAAAGCAAGTTCAAGGCCAGCCTGAACTATATTGAATAAGAAAGACTCTTAAAAAGGAGGTGGAGGAGGATGGACAGCTCAGATGGTAGTTTGCAACAAAAGCTTGACAGCCTGAATTTGATTCTCAGAATGCACATAAAGCCAGATAGATGTGGTGGTACACTTGTATAACCCCAGTGCTGGGTAGACAGAAACAAGTTGGGCCAATTATCCAGCCTCACAATAGTGAAAACCTCTCTCAGCAAGATGTGAGCTCAGCAGGTAAAACTGCTTGTCATGCATGTCTGACCACCGGAGTTTAGACCCCAAAACTAGGTAGCACCTTGCCTATATAATCTAAGTCAGCATTAATCTGGCAAAATGGGAGGTGGAAATAGGAGAATACGCCTATATACTGGTGTACCTAGTGAAGCAGCAAACAATGAGGCTCTGCCTCTAAAAAGGCAGAAGGCAAGAAGAACCAAAAGTCAAGATTGTCCTCTGACCTATATACACGCACACAGTACAAGGTCTAGGGAGATGGCTCAGACTATAAAGTACTTGCCACACAAGCATGAAGACCTGAGTTTGATTTCCAGAATCCGTGTTTTTTGTTTTTTGGGGTTTTTTTTGTTTTTAAAAAAAAAAAAAAAAAAAAAAAAACGTGGGAGGGAGCATGTTGACATACTCTATTAAGCGCAGCACTAAAGACGTAAGGATAGATGGAGCCTTGGAGCCTGCTGGCTAGCCACCAAACTGATTGGTGAGCCCCACCCAAGTCAAAGAAGAACCTTGTCTCAAAGAAGGTAGATAGCTCCTAAGAAAATACCACCCAAAGCTGATTTCTGGCCTCCACCTGTATCCACAGACACATGTACCCACATGAACACACACACACTCATACTCATACTCCTAAAATTCCAACAAGTCTATACAAGAAGCAATGGAGCCAGACACAATCCATGACCCCAGCACTCTAAAGACAGGTATGAAGTTTCAGGCCCAGCTTGGTCTACAGAGCAAGTTTCAAGCCAGCCAAGGCAATATAGGGAGACCCTATCTCAACATCCCTTTACTCCCCAAAAAGACTAATGGAACTGCCAGCTTAAGTATTTTTAAAAGACTAAAAGAAAGCCACATCCCAGCTCCCAAAACAGTCATACAGGTTATTAAAGAAGCTGCTTTGCTTTGAGTATGATGATAACAACTGGGTATTAGTACTGACTGACAACCAAGCCAGTTAACTGAAATGGAAAAAACAATACCTAAGTTTATATAACAGATGATCTTTCTTAAGTTCACAGAAAAGAAATAAAGACTCCTTGAGGTTCATATTCAAGAGCAGGACAAATTTATAAAACATGATAGGGAAAAGAAAACAAAACAGCCCAATTTCCATGGACTAAAAAGGAAAACACTTATGCCTGAGTTTTTACTTCTGACACTATTCTTCATATGCAGCCAAATTACAGATTTCCTATCAAGTCCTCAGTGGCATCTTAAGCATTTGTGTATTACTGCCCATAATACTTCTGATGTTCTCACTCTTTCTGATAAAATTCTTAGCAGTTAGCTTTCAAGATAGGGAAAATTCTCTTCTAAGACATAATATAATTAGAACAGTGATCATGGGTTAGGGATTTAGCTCAGTGGTAGAGCGTTTGCCTAGCAAGTGCAAGGCCCTAGGTTCAGTCCTCAGTGGTTATAGTCAATAAAACAAGTATGAATGGAAAGAAAAGATAAAGCATAAAATTATGATTACATGATATTCTCCCGACACCATTAAAAACTAGCTTGGAGAAAAGATAACCAGAACTATGAGAGAACATGAGAAACCATAAAGCAGAAATAAAACCTAAAGGGAGGAACGGGAAATGTTACCATGAACTGCACATGACCCACAAAGAGTCTTGAGGGGTAATCAACCATGGAACAGGCAGACTGGGAAGGGTACAAGGCAGGAGTCAGAAGCACATTTTACAAGAGGAAGAACAGCTGATCAGAAGGTTAGGAGGAAAAGTGGGCACAGTATCCTCAGAGGATTATTCAGAAAGTGTACATAAGTATATAAAAGTGAGATGCCATCAACCAAGCATCACAGAAACTGCACAAGGATGCTTTTTGGTAGCTTGGTGACCTGGTGTGTAGAGTGCTCAATAAATACTCCTGCTATCTAAAGAAGGCAAGTTAAAGAATGTGTCAAACTCATTATACTTAGGACCTACAACTTTTTACAAAATAACAAATCATAAACCTAGCAGACAGTCCTTGTATATTTTCACTTGCTATTTCCTTTCTGAGCGAAAAAAACCTAAATAAGCAGGTCCCATAGATTAGCAAAACACTATTTTAAAAGTATACCTTTTATAAGCACATACCAAAATGTTAACAGAAATAAAGTATGTCTGAAGCACACTTCAAATTAATTAATCCAACAGGAGTACACATGAAATAAGGTTGGAGTACACATAAATAAGCTGAGCCTGGGTACACATGTCTCTGTTTAGCTCTGGGTGTTTAGTTTTCCATAGTGAAGTTAGCATACACTCCTACTGAGAACTTTGTCTTTTGATAACGTCTGCTCATTACTCACGAGCAGCTCAATTGTGACAATGTCTACTAGCAACAACATTACACTAGTATACACCAATGCATCCTTTCACCTAGTATCTGAATCTTTATTTCCATTGCCACTACCTAATCCAAGTCATAATTATCCTTTCTCTGTCCTGAATTTGTCTCCAAAATGGTTCTCCATAGGATGCTGCTGGCATTTTAGGTCAGATAATTCTTTGACATGGCAGACTGCCCAACATTACACAACATTAGCATCCCTGTACCCATGGTAGTAAATGCCAGCATGCCAAGAGCATCAGCCAACACCCACTGGAATAAACAAAACCACACATTCATGTATTTTCTAATATCACACCATTATTAAGAGTTCTGAAAGCAGACATATTTTCTCAACTTACCAGAATGAAGGTGTGGCTCCCGGTCTACAAATTTAGTACCCTATCATTTAGATCAGTTGTACCTTTTCCTGGCCATACCTTCAACTTCTACCTGAATAATACTCTTCAACTGTTCAGGCCAATCTACTTAGCCACTTACTTCACAGTGACCACTACTTTCTACCTTCCATGTTTGGGAAATCTTCACCAGCCTACAACCTTGGGCTTCTCAAGTCTGTGCATTAACTGTCCACTCCTAAGATCTCAACTCTCTCAAGCTTCAGCATCTCATTCAGGTGGAGTTTCCTCTGTCGGGAACACCCTTCCTCTAGCCTTCCGAGTCTGGACTCACCTGTCCAGCCCCTCCAAGCTTCCTGAGGCACACCTTCAGTTCCTGTCTAAGGGTGTCTGTTGCTATGATAAAACAAGTTGCCGGGAAGGGGCCAACACTGAGGGAAGTTGGGGCAAGAACTCAAACAGGAACTGAAGCAGAAGTCCTGGAGGAAGACGAGCACTTCTTACCGGCTCCCTGGCTTGATCTCTTTGTTTAATACATTACAGGACCACCTGCCCAGGAACACCACCACCACAACGGTCTGGGCCCTTCCAAGTCAATCATTAATGAAGAAAATGCCCCCACAGGCTTGTCTACGGGTCAATCTTAACCAGGTATTTCTCTCCATTGAGGTTCCCCTAGGGCTCTACCTTTGCCAAGTTGTCAAAAAACTAGTCCGCACAGCTCCCTACTGTGGGTACTGGTGTTCATAACACCACAGTAGTTGTCATGGCTTTATAAAACTCTCCAAGAAGTGTGAGTTCTCCAATAGGCACTGGTTTGCCAAGTTCGAAAACACCAATACCCACAACAACATAACCAGATATTCTCTCCTCACTAAAGCACACTGAGGCAGGTTTTTGTTTTTTCGGACAAAACAGTAACTAACAGTACAAACAGTAACCACCTTCTCCTGTAGAATCTGGTAACTATGTTAAGGTCAATTATCATAATGCCAAGGCCTTTGCAAACGCCCACACTTGGGAGTTAGGTATTGAATTAACAGAAGGAATCTTAGCCATATTTAAACTTCCACCCTAACTCCTGTTGCAATACAGTATATTCTGCACATAACATCGAGTCAACAATAAATAGCCAGCCTCATGATACACCTCGATGGGGGAGGGAGGTCACTGAAAATTCGATATTTCACCAAGCTGTACGTTTCTAATGAGCTTTTCGCTTAACTAGAAAGAAGTTTCCACGTGTCTCTCCAGCTTTCTAATACAACCTGATTCTTTCCGGGTAATAAACTGGACAGCATCTCCTTTCCCCTCCAGGTAATGTCCAAGCTTCCGCACAAGTGGGACAGCTCGCACACTCGCCACACCACCTGCCGCGTGGAAGGTTCCATGAGCTTTTCGAAAACGCCTTAGCGCAGAGCCAGGTCAGGACTACATGATGGTTCACACCATCCCCGGGGCTGCGTCCTAAACTTTTTCCTTAAATGCATAAGCTTTCGGCTTCATCTGACCTCAGAGACCAACACAGAAACAAAAAACTGGTTCAGCAAGCAAGGACGAGGGGTTTGAAACCTGACGGGGAAATGAGCTAAAAAAAAAAAAAAAAAAAAAAAAAGACCTGAGCGCCTCTCCACCTGGGCTGCCGACCGGAGCCCACCTACGAGCCGCGGTCCCCAGAGCAGGCCGGCTGCGGGCGGCCATGGCGACCTCGGGGCCCGACGGGGGCCGCGAGGGGCCAACAGCGCCAAGCCGGCCCGCGCAGAGCCGAGACGCGCCTCCGCCGCCTCCCGGCCAGGCAGCCCCGAGCTCCCGGCCGGGCCCGGGGCCCAGCCACCAACCGGCCGCTCCCGGGGCGCCGGGGGTCTCCAGGGCAGGCGCCCTTTGTCCCGGGACTGCGGCGCCCCCCGTCCGTCCTCGCCCGGCCCCGAGGGGCTGCGGCCCGGCGCCTCACCGTGATGTTGCAGTGGAGTGTGAGCGGCGGCGGCGGCGGCGAGTGCGGGCTGCCCGGCGGCGGCGGCGGCGGCGGCACCAGGAACTGGCAGTGCAGCTCGTCCAGCTTCCAGCTGACGATGCGGAATCGCTCGTGGTTCTTGTCGAAGATGGACGCCAGGAACTTCAGCTCGGCCTTGAGCCCTGACACGGACATCTTCCCCTCATCTCCGGCGGGAGGGGTGAGGAAAGGGAGCCGGGGCCGGGAGCCGCCGTCACGGCCGCGACCGCCCCGCGGGGCCGGCCCGGGCCGCGCTCTCGCGGCTCCGCCTCTCCCCCGCCGCCGCGACCCGCGTCGGAGCGCGGCTGGAAAATGGCGAGGAGCGCGAGGCCTCGGCGGGCGGACGGGCGAGCGAGCGGACGAGCGTGCGGGAGCCGGGACCGGCTCCTGCCTTTGTAACCGACTCCACCCGCAGGAGGCGGTGGCCCCGCGGCTTAAAAGGGCAACAGCGACACCGCCCCCGCCGCCGCCTGCGAGAGGGCTGCCCCTGCCCCGGCGCGCGCCCGCCAGCTCCGTGCGCGCTCCCGACCGCCCCCTCCTCTCATGACCCAGCCCCCTTCCGCCCCGCGGCGGGGTTCCTGCGCCCCGCACCCGCAGCCCGGAGGATCTGGGCCCGAGGCACCACAGGCGGGCGGACGAGCCTGAAGCCCCCGCGCGCCTCTGCGCCCGGGCCTCCGGCCAGACACGTGCGCGGCCTATCGCGCCGGCCACGTCGGCTCCAGCAGGAAGCGCGCGGGCCCCTGGAGGTGGCTCCTCCGCGTGGTTGTCCGCGGGCCACCCACTCACCTGGGCTGGGCGCGGCCAGGATGGGGAGAGAAGGGATGTATGCACGCCTCGCTGCTTCACCTCTGCTGCTCTCGCTCAGCGCTGAGCCACCCACCACTTTTCTAAGTGTGGCTCCTGAAAGGTCCTTCTCGCCCCACTTGTGCTCCCTCCTTCGCTCCCGTTTGCCAAAGGTGATGATGATGGAGCCTGCGTGCTTCTGCTTCATTATTTCAGTCTTTCTCAGAAACGTTTCTGTGCTCACGCTACCACAGAGGCTCGGCGTCCTGAGTTCCTACTGGGCTGCACGGGCTGGGCCGCTTGTTGACGTCGCAGCTCAAATGTGTCAAACTGATTCTTCCTAAAGGAGCCATGTAGATACCTTGTTACTATGTTAACTTGTTTCAGTTTATTGCTTGTCACTTACTTACACTGAAATCTAATTCAGAGCCGCATTCCCAAGATGGAGAGAGCCTAATAGACACCAGTGTCACTTAGCGAATACTCGCTTTTATCCAGATTTCCCAGTGCTTGACACAGTTCCCGGCACTTAGTGAGGTGCCACTAAGAGAAGAAAGACTACATTGCAGTCTAAAGGAACACCATATAATTGGGAAGGCAGTTAATAGCACATGTAGATGTAGTCATGTGTTCAGAGGTAGGACCAGCTTCCTGGGCATGCATCCTCTACAGTACCCAAGGCTCCTAGCTTAGTAAGGCCCTGGGCCTCGTTTAATGCCCTGCTGTCACCATCTTGAAATTCTGTTTTTATTTTTCGAGACAGGGTTTCGCTGTGTAGCTCTGACTGTCCTGGGGAACTCATTCTGTAGCCTTGCCTTTGCCTCTGGAGTGCTGGGATTAAAGGTGTGACCCACTATGTCCAGCTTTGAAATTCTAATATTTTAGATAAGGGACCCTGCTTTTTCCCTTTATAGTGGTCTTGAGGAACCTAGCCTTGCTGTCTAAATGCCTCCTACTTCAGACTTCTTAAATTATAAGATAACAACACAGAGAGATATTTTGGGGTGGGGGTTATTTTCATTTCCGAGGTACCATGTTGTAGTGCTTCAGAAGGGTCATGGTTTCCACTGAGTGTTGGAGGAGGAGAGCCCGCTTGTTCATTCCAGCCACATGGCTAGCTTAGCCCCGAAATAACCACACAGAAATTGTATTAATTAAATCACTGCTTGGCCCATTAGCTCTAGCCTCTTATTGATTAACTCTCACATCTTGATTTATCCCATTTCTATTAATCTGTATATCGCCACATGGCAGTGGCTTACCAGGAAAGATTCAGTATGTCTGTCTCTGGCTGCTCCATGGTGTTCCTCTCCTACTCTGCCTCTCTTCCTCCCAGCATTCAGTTCTCTCTTCCCCGCCTACCTAACTAAGTTCTGCCCTATCAACTAGGTCAAGGTAGTTTCTTTATTCATTAACCAATGAAAGCAACACATAAACAGAAGGACCTCCGGTACCAACTGAGGACCTAAAAAATGTTGCAATCTTATCTTTCTAGAAAATTACTTTCCCCTGTGACACTTGTAGAGCCTTGTGGCCGCAGCACCCACCATCCGCCAGGCTGAGAAGGGTTTCCAGTCCTGGGTTCTGAGCTAGAAGTACCATGCTGCGTTGCTGTGGCTTCTGCCCTAAGCACAGATGGAACCTGTCATTTCATTTCTTCTTTCAGTCCCTGGTCCTCAAGATCCTAACAGACATAGTAGTTATAAACAAGGGTTGGAGGCAAAGGGGACCATTCTGGTCAGAACCAGGTATTGCTAAACAAGCTAAGGTCTATTTGGTAATCTCTAAGTGCTATAACATGATAAAAAAAAAAAGCTTCTATACTGTGACTGATCTTACCTATGATGAGATATGTACAAATATTTATCACATAATTATTTTATCATAGGGATCTGTGTGTCCCAAGCCCTAACAACATAAGATGAGGAAAGTGTCTCAACTCAGGAAGCTTAGTATAAAATATCAAAAGGAAAATACTGTCTCCTGGTGTGTTGTAATGCAAATAACAGAGTGGGGTTGAAAATGGCATAAACAGTAAAGAAATATATTGCTTTATGTAATGAAATATCAAAAAGCAAAGTTGTCTCCAGTATTGGTTGGGTTGGTGCTTAATAATATCATCAAGAACTCAGGTTCTGCTTGGTGGTGGTGGCGCATGCCTTTAATCCCAGCACTCGGAACTGCAGAAGCAGGCAGATCTCTGTGAGTTCGAGGCCAGCCTGGTCTACAGAGTGAGTTCCACCACTGGCTCCAAGGCTACTGGGAAACCCTGTCTTGAGAAACCAAGAAAGAGAGAGAGAGAGAGAGAGAGAGAGAGAGAGAGAACTGTAAGAACTCAGATTCTTTGAAAGCGGTAAAGGAGTCTACCAGACTGAATGTAAGCAGGTCATATCTAGACAAAGTATCCAGAGATAGAAAGGTTTATTATCGCATGTCTCCTTCTGAGACATGGGAACCTTGTCAAGAACCCTCCCAGTAGACATCCCTCCTGTGTACATTACAGTCAGGGGCCAGGAGAAAGATCAAGCTGAGATATGTCATTTGTGACTAGATTTTGGAGCCTTGGAATATATGCCAGGGACTATAGTTTCATCTGGTGAGAGTCACCACTTTTAAAGTAGTTCGGTGTGGGCTCCAACAACCGCCAGCCTAGCACAGCCATGGCTTGAATACAGCTTGGTAGCTGGAAAGCTAGCAACTTAGAAAACAAAAGGTGAAAGGCTTGGCTCCAGCCTTCCTTTTCTCATGTAGATTGCCCGGGAAGAAATGGCTGGCTCCAAAGCTGGTGAGATATGTAGGTGTGGTTGAGAGTGTGGGGTCCCCGGAAAAGGAATGTGAATAGAGAATTCCTGAGGGTGGAGAAGCAATTCAGGCATTCAGAGCTTGGGGAAGAAATAAACGCAAGGTCAAGCTGTAAAAGACAAAAGAAGTCCTAAGCTGCCTTTGAACGATGATAGTGTGAAAGTCTGTTTTTTCCACGTACCTCCGAGAACACATTTAGGGAAAACCACCAGTTTCTATGTTGGGGCAACGGTCCCCAACAGTTTGGCATTACTATACACAAGGATTGATGTTGGCCCGCGCAGAGCCATTAAGGGGAGACAATAAACCCAGATTCTCTAGATTTGGTCTGCCCCTAGTTTGTTTTTTTTTAATTATTGTTGTATGTGTATGTTTATGTGTTGTGTGTGTGTGCACATACACACATGCACACACCGAGGTCTCAATCTCTGGTGTCATTCCTCAGAGATGTCCATCTTGCTTTTTGAGATAGGGTGCCTCACTGGCGTGGGACTTGCACATGCATGCTTCTAAACTGGCTGGCTGGCCATTAAGCCAAGGATCCTTCTGTCTCCAACACGTGCCCAGACTTTGACATGGGCTCTGGGGTTCAAACTGAGGTCTTCATGCTGATGTGACAAGCACTTCTCCTAGTGACCTAGCTCCCTAGTTTCCTATGCCTAATCCAGCGGAGTAGTTTATACCCATCCGTGAGGCTCTCCAGCTCCAAACAACACTGAGCCTTTGATGGCAGAAATTCTGACCGGGGTGAGTGGAAGACATAAAAATAGAAAAGAGGATTATGGAAAAAGAAGAAATCCTAAGGTAGGGCAGGGTTAATAGAACTTATGGAAATAGGAATGGGAAATTCTCAGGACTGGGAGTTAGGAAGAAGACAAATAAGAACAAAAATGCAATGGCACATGAATGAGATGTCATCATGGAGGCTGGGGAGGTGGCACACTTGAGAAAGTGTACTTTGCAAGGGTGAGGGCCTAAATTTGATACCTAGAACCCCTCAGGGGGAAAACCAGGTATTGGCCAGCAAGATGGCTCAGCAGGTAAACATACCTGCTGGCCTTGCAACCTGACAATTCCTGGAACCTATGTAAAACTAGAAAGAGAAAACTGACTCCTCAAAAGTTGTCCCGTTCCCCACCCCCACCCCACCTCACTCCCTGACTCTGACTCTGTCTGTCTTACCTCCTCACCTTAACCCCACCCCACCTCAGGTGTCCTCCATGGTTTGTGCTTATGCCCCTGACCTGTTTAGCTTTGTTTGTTTTGTCAACTTGATACAAGCTAGAGTCCTTTAAGAGGGAGTCCTCAGCTGAGAAAATGTCCCCACTAAGTTGATGGTGAACAAACCTGTGGGGCAGGCTTTGTTAAGGATTGATGCAGAGGGCCTAGTCCACTGGGGGTGGTTCCACCCCTGCTGAGAGTCCTGAGTGGTAAAATAAAACAGGATGAGAAAGTCATGAGGAGCAAGCCAGTAGGCAGCACTCCTCCATGGCCTCTGTGCCAGCTCTTGCCTCCAGTCTCCAGTGTCCTGCCTCGAGTCCCTTCCCTAACTTCCCTGGGTGATGGACAAGCTGAAAGCTGAAGTAAACCCTTTGATCCCCAAGTTCCTTTCGGTCATAGTGTTTTATTACAATAGAAAGCTAAGATACCTCCAAAACCAAGTTTTTGTTTAAATTAAAAGCTAGGTATAGTAGTACATGCTTGTAATTCCATCACTAGGGAAGCAGAGACAGGCACACTCCTTGGAGGTCACTGGCTAGTCAGCCTAAAGTACCAGGCCAGTGAAAGACTATAAAATAGTGGACAAATCCTGATGAACAACATCCAAGGTAGTCCTCTGGCCTCTACATGCACACACACACACAGTTCAGAGAGAGACAGAGACAGAATGCTAGGGTGAAACTATTACTTTATACGCTAACTAAAACCATTTTGGTTTTTTTTAAAAAGAGGATTTGGATCAGCCCAAGTCAGTAGTGAGAAAAAACTGAAGCAAGTCGAGTGTCAGTGAGACTAGAAACTATCACACCAATTCCAGAAATGTCTTTTATGATCCCACTGGATCTGAGAGACAATAAGAGTCCATAGAGAGCTTTATTCAAAGTAACCTTGAAAAGTCTGGAAGACGTGGTAGGATGGCAGTGATGTCCGGACTCAGCCTAAAAAGGTGTTGGATGTGTCCGTGGGCTTAGGAAAGACTTTTGACCTCAGGCCTGGAGTTAGTTAAACCTTTAAAATCTGGGCTTGATAACATGAAACTAATCCCAGCATGGAGAAACAAATGAAAGGATCCCTGGGGCTTCCTGGCCAGCCAGAACAACTGAGTCAGTGAACTCCAGATTCAGTGAGAGACCCTGTCTCAAAAAAAGGTGTAAAGCAATTAAGCAAGATGTCTGGTGTTGAC
The DNA here is from genome assembly GCA_028555095.1 of Dicrostonyx torquatus. NCBI lineage: Eukaryota > Metazoa > Chordata > Mammalia > Rodentia > Cricetidae > Dicrostonyx > Dicrostonyx torquatus. Next base: position 15,675,513 of record JAQHUG010000003.1, on the reverse strand, counting down.
TTCTCATCTACACACAGCACATGCACGCTCTCTCGCTCTCTCTCTCTCTCTCCTCTCTCTCTCTCTCTCTCTCTCTCTCACACACACACACACACACACACAAATATATGTATAGAGGAACACTTTTATTATTGTAAAAGACAAAAAAGGAAGCCAGGTGGTGGTGGCACATGACTTTAATCCCAGCATTCAGGAGGCAGAGGTAGGAGGATCTCTGTGAGTTCGAGGCCAGCCTGGTCTAAAAGAGCAAGTTCCAGGACAGCTAGGGTTGTTACACAGAGAAACCCTGTCTCGAAAAGTAAAACAAACAAACAAACAAACAAAAAAGGATCCAGAGTCTTAGAACTGGACCTTTCAAACATTTGGGTCTACCTACCCAGTGGAATAACTGAGAGCCTTTAGCAAAGCTGTATGTATATCTGGGAGAATGCGCCATCATAGTACTAACGAACATTTCTTGGCAATCATTTTCAGACTATTTCAATTTTCCATCTGCTTATTTATATTTACCAAGATATTGGTATGTCAGTAACATAAATACATAATTTTAAATTAGTCTATACATATATAAGGTAAAGAGATGTCAGTCATAGAAGAATTTTGCAAAGAAGTTTTTCGTGTTGAAAGACCCCAGAGACCTGGGTGCCTTCAACCCACCGTCAAGACGCAAGACATCAGAGGCCAGCTGGATGCAAAATGCAAGAGGGTTCATTTTCTCAGACCTGAGGATGCTCAGCATTCGAAAAACTGAGCATGCCTTTACAGACTAGAGTCAGTATTTATATGATTATACAGTTTCTATTAGCTACTTTGAGGCAAGAGAAAAGTTCAGTTATGTCAGCTTGACCTTGTCTAGGTACATCTTGTGTTCTCTATTTATCCTTTATCTCTTTGTTAGCTAGGCCCGACCTTCAGACTATAGTCCTACTGTTGCCATGGGTCCGAGTGGCCTTGCTTTAAAGATAGCAAGGCACCTGGAATCCTGCTTCTGCTAGCAGGGAATCTTGGCTGATGTCCCTATTTTGGGTTAGGAGAAGGGGGGTCGTGGCGTTACCGCTGCTGTTAACCCATTTCATTTCAGTGTGTGGTTTTTCGAGAAAGGGTTTCTCTGTAGCTTTGGAGCCTGTCCTGGCACTTGCTCTGAAGACCAGCCTGGCCTTGAACTCACCTGCCTCTGCCTCCCAAGTGCTGGGATTCAAGGTGTGCGCCACCACCGCCCAGCTGCAAAGAAATTTTAAAGAGCCAATACATAGTGGTTTGGTTTGGTTTCGTGTGTATGTGTACTTGCTGGTGTGTGCATGCTTGGATGCATGTGCATGTGGAAACCAGAAGTCAACAACATGTCTCTCCCTGTATTACTCTTCACCTAATTTGGGGGTGGTAGCGGTACTGGGGTTTGAACCCAGGGCCTCATAAGTTGCTAGGTAAGCACTCTGCCATTGTACCACCTTCCAGCCCCACCTTACTTTTTTGAGGTTTCTCACTGAACCTGAAGCTTGGAGATTGAGCTAGACTGGCTCACCAGCAAACTCGGGAGAGCTCCTGTATCCGCCTCCCTTGCTCTGGGGTCACAGGCTTACACCACTACACCCATATTTTCTATATGATTGCTGGGGATCAAATTCAGGACCTCATGTTTACACTGCTGGGCACTTGAATCACTGAACTACTCCCCCAGCTTCTGGTTTGCTCTGTTTTCTAATCACAAAAGGACACTTGAAATAGAAGTGACTCAGTTGAATTACAAACACCTGAACTTCAGGCTCCTAGACAAACAGCTAATTCACTGACACTTCACGAGTGTTATCCTGTTTCAGAAAAAGTCCTTCTCCCTCAACCAAGCAGAGTAAGGGCCCTTGATGCTTTGGGTTTGGGTTAGGGGATCTTCCTCCTCTGGCATCAGGGTCGAGGAGGCATCAAGAGGTGTGATTTCCAGGAGAAATTCTTGGAAGCAAGAGCTTGATTCTGCTTGTGATTTTCCATAATCAATGAAGGCATTATAGGATTTTGAATAGCTTGAAATCAATAGATCACCTCCCTGGTTGCATTTAGGTCTCATCTTGCAAGATATGAAAAATTAAGTAGTAACAAGCACAGTTCTTCAGACCTCATGGCCAAGAGGAGACGACTTAGCTCTCTCAGGGTGGAGGCATCTTTACCAGTTACAGACATGTTCCAGCTAAATGCCTTGAGCTCCTCTTAAAGGGTAAAACAAACCTGCTTGTGGTAGAAAACCAGATTGGCACTGAGCTGGCTCCCCTGGTCACTCTCCAGAGAACATGTGGCCAGTCACATTCTCTAATGCGTGGTTTCTTTGTATGTCAAGAGGTGTTGGACAGAGTTCCTATTTTCCACCATCCAGATATGCTTAGTTCCAAGAATGTGTGAGGGAGTTTGCTGGCTCAAAGGTCTGAAGAGTCAAGGAGCCCAGAATCGTGCAGGCAGAGCAAACATGAGTACCACAACAGACTGGACCTGTGAAAGCAGGGTAGTTAGTCATGCTTCTTGGCATAGAATGGAGAAGGGCAGGGAGAAATACTTTGTGCTAGTTGAAGAACTGACTTCTACTTTCTAAATATGACAGTTATATTATTTAGTTTCCCTCTGGATTTCAAGGGATCCCAGATTTGGTCTTAGACTGTATTGTCCCAGAAGTAAGCCCTTGACCAAGGATTCCAATACAAGTATTTTATGTTGAAGTTGATCCCAGGAAGCAGGTAGAAAGGCTTGGAGGAGTGAGAGAGGAAAGCAAATCAGGTTATCATGCAGGCAACTGGAGTTTGATCTCTCTGATAACTCTAGGAACATTCTAGAATGCCTCAGGATCCCAACCGTGTGAGAGAAATCTGAACTTTAATCTGCTTTCATGGGTGTCGGGCACATTATGCTTGTGTTGTGCATGGCTGGCATACCCCCATGTTGAAAGACTGAAAATGTTGACTGTCAAATCTCTGACTCTTACTCTGGGTTACTTATGTTCTGTTCTGGGTATTTATATGCCCCCAGTTCCACCTATTTCTCATTTTCAAAGAGTTCTCACTGGGCTTGGGGACACCTAACCAAATGCTGTCTTTTCCAACATCCCTGTAAGACTGTGGGGCCAGGTAACTAAAATGGAAAATGGGATACACCTGGAGGAGATGAACAGCACTTCCATGTCCCCTCCTAGTGATGGGGGATCACAACTGCCTTTCTGCTCCTGAACTCACTTCCTAACTGCTGTGTAAGAGAAAAATAAGCTCTCTATGTTGGGTTCTTTGTTCTTCTCCTGTTCCCTTACCAGTGTGTTCCTCTCAGGACCGTTTGGCTTTCCTTCTGGCCTTACTGTATTACTCTTTATGGATTGTGTCCTTCCTGGAAAGAAACAAGACACAAAGTGAAAGAAACAGAACAAATAAAGCTCTGTTACTGATGTTTGCCTTACCCATCGCTGTCAATCATTCTTTAAATAATCTCTTTATTTGGGGGAAGGTTCTGACTATGATAGATAAAGCTGCCAGACAGTAGTTAAAGTGAAGAAAACAGGTTTTATTCAGTAACTTCTGACAACAGTAGAAAAAGCCGAGCTCCATTCCAGCTTTGCAGAGGTGACTGGGCATGTGAGAATGGAAGATAAAGGGGTGGAGGAGGGAGGGAACAGGTTCTAAGAGGAGATTTTGCTGCGGGCTATGTAAGTGTAATTGTGTTGGCTGTATCTGTTGGCTGGTCACTATCAAAGCTAGGATTCTCTCCTCCCTGTCTATTCTGTGATTACATCTCAGAGGAATGACTTTCGGGTCCATGAGCAAAACACTACTGGGTTGAAGGCTACAAACACACACACACACACACACACAGAGAGAGAGAGAGACACAGGCGCGCGCGCACACACACACACAGACACAGGCACACACACACAGAGACACAGGCGCGCGCGCGCGCACACACACACACACACACACACACAGGCACACACACACACACACACACACACACACACACACACACACACACACACACACACACACACACACACACACAGGCACACACACACACCTATCTCAGGTGTTGGCCAGAACAGATGATGCTGTTTCTTTTTGACATTTCTGAGCTGTTCCATTAAAAAAAAAAAAAAAAAAAACCCTCAAAAGAAGACTGGGAGGATAACTCAGTTAGTAAAGGCTAACCATAAAAGCATGCAGACTGATACCCAGCACCCATAGGGACCTGAATTTGATACCAAGAACCCATGGGAACCTGAGTTTGATACCTATAACCCACATTTTTGTTTCTTTTTTTTTTTCTTTTTTTTTTTTGGTTTTTCGAGATAGGGTTTCTCTGTGGCTTTGGAGCCTGTCCTGGAACTAGCTCTTGTAGACCAGGCTGGTCTCGAACTCACAAAGATCCGCCTGCCTCTGCCTCCCGAGTGCTGGGATTAAAGGCGTGCGCCACCACCGCCAGAGATGGTCAGATTTCTGTAAGCCCAGCTCTGGGAAAATACAGACAGTTGAAGTCCTGGAGCTTGTGTCCATCCAGTCTAGTCTAGCCTAATTGGTGAACTCTAAGCCATTAAAATACCATGTCTCAAAAAACAAAGGAGGCCAGATATGGTGACATGTGCCTTTAAATCTAGCTTTTGGGAGTCAGAAGCAGGCAGATGTCTATGAATTTGAGGATAATTTAGCCTACATAGTGAGTTCCAGGCCAGCCAGTTAGACCCTTCCTCAGAATAATAATAACAAAAACAACACAAAATAAACATTTTTAAAGCAAACAAGTAAAGGGTAAGAGAAAAGAGGACTGGGCTTCCCAAGGGTTCTCTTTTAGGCAGCCAGAAGCCATACTCAACTTGAGTTAAGTCCCTTAGTGCAAGAGCTGGAACAGAGTCTGGAGCTAAGAGTTCTTGCAGTTCTTAGCTCCCCTGTTATAAACCCTACTTCCCTAGAGTAAGGGACCTCACACCTCCCCTATTCGCTCACTGGCCTCCTTACAGATAGGGGAAAGACATTTGACTGTTTCCGCTCTGCTCTTGCAGGGAGGCCTGGTGTAGCAACATGAGGAAGAGGCTAGAGGCTCAGGGAGAATGCCCTCTGGAGAAACATGGTGGTAAAAATGCTGGAATTCAGGGGCAGCCAGTCTGGTGTTTCTAGACAATTTGGCAGGAGTTCATGCCTACCACAAATGATATCATCTGCCGCCCTTGGAACCAACTGCCCCGCTGGAACGAAAGCCCTTTGTTGGACAATACCAACAGGAGTGGTGGATGAAAGCAGAAAAAGAACAATACATTCTTCTTTCTCCAGCCTTCTAGCCTCCTTTGAGCAACCCTAGCTGCCTGATGAGCAAAGGGAAAAGATGAACTGTAGCCCAGCTCCCCAAGGCGAGCATAGAAGTACAGGATAATACGGAACAACGTAAAGCCACAGGTTCAAGAGCAAAAGTAGGTTCTTAGATGTGCTTTCTTCTTCACAATTTATATCTCCTAGGTGTGTATGTATACATGTATTCTAGTATGTACTTGCACATGTGTGCATACATGTAAGGCCAGAGATTGATGTCAGGTGTCTTTCTCAGTCCTCTCTAAGTTATTTTTGGAGACAGGATCTCCTCCTGAACCTGGAGCGTGTCCATCTGGCTAGACCAGCTGACCAGCAAGCCCAGAGATCCTCTTGTCTCTGCCTTCCCAGCCCTGGGATTACAAGCAAGCACCTACCATGCCTAACTTTTATTTATTTATTTTTTATTTTTTTGTGGATTCTAGGAAATCAAATTTTGGTTTGCATGCTTGCCCAGCAAACACTTCATCAAATGAACTGCATCCCTAGGCCCTTCCTTCATTCCTTCATCTCCTTTCTTCTTGGCCTTCTCTCTCTCTCTCTCTCTCTCTCTCTCTCTCTCTCTCTCTCACGCATGCACGCACGCACACACACACACACACACTAAATGAGAGGGACAATTCACACACAATTCCCCATTTGCTATTTCCAAAGCAAATCTCTCCTCTGAGCCTCAGACCTGCACCTCCAGCTGCCTACTCTCCCCGTTGGCCACCATGCCTCTCAGAATAACACGCCTACCCGTGACTTCTCCGTCAAGTTTGTTTCAGAAATTTCCCATCGCATAACAACCCTGAGAGTCACTTCCGATGACGCCCCTCCTCCCTATTTTCACATTCATTACCAAGTTTTGTTCTAAATATCTTATATCTTCTTCGCTCCTCGCCATCTGCCAGCCCACCTGAGGCGCACCCTCTTCTTTCTCATGTGAGCTGTTGCAGTCACCCTTGTGACTCCTGGCATCCTCTTTGGCTCCCCATAGGGCACTCAACTCAGTGGTTATAACTGGTTATAACATTTGGGCTTGAAAACCCTCCAGTGGTTTCCCATAATCCTCTGACAAAATCCAGAATCCTGACCACAGTTTGCCAGACTTTCAATGGCCCTGATAACTCCTTCTATCTTCCAAACCCATTTCATTTTCCGAGACCATCTGTAGTTTAGGCCCCAGATCTGTTTTCTGTTATTTCAAAACTCCACCTCTTTACTGCTTCAGACCCTTTGTGTATTCTTTCTCTTGGCCTAAAACTCTCTTTCTCTCTCCCTTCACCTCATTATCTTCTGGTCACCACCTGAGTCTCAGCTTGTGGATCACTTGTCTTGGGACAGCCTCCAGGAGCTGGATGTCTTAGTCAAGTTTCTCTGCTATGACAAATACTGTGACCAAAAGCATTTTGGGGAGCAAAGGATTTATTTGGTTTACAGGTTACAGTCCATCATCAGGAGAAACCAAGGGAGGAACTCAAGGCAGCAACACAGAGGCATGAATTGAAGTAGAAGCCATGGAAGAACAGTATTTACTGCCTTGTTCCCCACGGAACAGCACGGAACAGGATTTGCTCAGCCTGCACTCACTTTCTCTCTCTCTCTCTCTCTCTCTCTCTCTCTCTCTCTCTCTCTCTCTCTCTGCTCTGTACCCCCTGCTTTGATTTTTTTGTTTGCTTTGTTTCTGTTATTGTTTTGCTGGGTTGTTTTTTTTCCAGTCAGGTCTCACATGTACCTAACAGTAGCTGACCTGGATGGAACTCACTACACAGGCCAGGCTGGCCTCGAACTCACAGAGCTCTGCCTGCCTCTGCTTCCTGGGAAAGGTATGAATGTACCACTACACCCTGGCTCAGCCTGCATTCTTATAAAACCCAGGACAATGCCCAGGGTTGGCTCCACCCCCAGCAATCTGGGCCCTCCCACATCTATCATCACTCAAGAAAATGCCCTACAGACTTGCCTCCATGCAATCTGACAGGCAATTGAGGTTGTCTTCCCAGATAACTCCAGCTTGTGTCATCTTGACAAACAAACAAACAAACAAAAACTAGCCAGTATACTCACTATCACCTCCCCAGGGCCAAGCTAGGTCTGTGAGTGGCTGAGAGGCTTGCAGGAGATTGACCTCCTGACCTCCTGCAATTTGGCACACTCAAATTCATTGTTTATTGTTTAATCACCTGCTTAATGTGTCTTATAACACCTAAACTTTATGGCTCTAGATCTATATGTTTATATCACAGGATCAACTCATAGTAGTGTTCAATAAGTACTGGGTAAGTGAATGGATGGAAGAATAAATGATACATTGTATGCCAGCAGAGCATTCTAGAAGTCACACTGGGCTAGCAGCCGTGAGACCTGGATTCTAATCCTGACTTTATCATTTCCCGGATAATCTTCAGCAGTAATACATTTCTTTGCATTTCAGTGTCCCAGTCTTTAAAACAAAGGGGCAATGGTCTCGGAACTCTTTTTAGCTTCCAAGATGCTGAGAATTCATTCCTTTCCAGTGCTGTCTCCAGCGGCTGCAGGAAAAGGTGTTTCTCTGCAGGCCCCAGAGCCAGCCCTTCACGCTGTCTCCCAGATGCGCCATCCTATGTCCTCCCAGGGTCACCACTTTTGGTTTAATTACAGAGTAAATATTCCTGTCATTACCAGCGAACCAACAGTTGACCAATCTGCTTAAGCAATTAAGAAATAATAGAAACTAAGGTGTGTTAGCTGCCAGCAAAGGCAGGGCACCAGTTCCTCTAAAACAGCCTCCCCTGTTGAAAACTAAGGGGTCAATCTCCTGCAAGCCATATTTCATGTGAACTCTCACTGATGCTCTCACGGGGATGTGCTGTTTATTGCAGAGCAGGAAGTGGTACTGAGAGCAGAAGCCACTCAAGCCCTCAGCTAGTTAACAGAAGGTCCCTGGGATGGGTTGAGGCCCGCTTGCTTGTGGGTGTGTCAGGCATTCTGGGAATTCATGTCGACCCAAATCACTCCCTCTACAACTGGAAGGTCTGAATCACAAGGCCCTGACAGTTGTTCGGTTTCCTCACCCCACTCTCCTGAACACCTCCTTTCTGCTCTCTAGCCCACTCCTGAGAGCTACACACCCACTGTGGGAGTGATGCAGAGTTCTAGCCAGAAAGAACTGGTTTACAGTGCCAGTTCACCCCCACTCTGTCCCCTAGAGCAGCTCTTAAGCCACAGACAGGCAGCACAGGGTTGTTTGGGTGATGTGGGAGTCCCCTCTGTATGCTGTGAATATGCTTTATTACCATTGGTTAATGAATAAAGCTCTTTCAGCCAATGGCTTAGCACAGCAAAGCCCGGTGGGAAGTCCGAACGAGATATAGAGAGAGAATAGGCAAAGTCAAGGAGACGCCATGTAGCTGCCAAAGAAAAAAGACGCTGCCAGCTGAAACTTTTCAGTAAGCCACCGCCTTGTGGCTATACACAGATTAATACAAATATATTAATTTAAGATGTAAGAGCTAGCTAGAAATATGCTGGAACCTTTGACCGAACAGTGTTGTTGTAATTAATATAGTCTCTGTGTGATTTTGGGGTCTGAGCAGCCAAGAAGCAGAAGAGTAGTCTCTGGTTACAAATGGTGTGCCAACGTGGAGCAACTACATCCACATAAAAACTGAGAGAGCTTGGGAAGGAATTCCAGACCCAGAAGCACAGCACTACGCACAGCTTCTTCACTGCTGCATTTTTTCAGATAGGATCTGTTTTCTGGCAGCACGCAGAGGCGCAGCTCCTTTAAAAGATTTCCTGACTCAGCTTTACTGGAAAAAACTGCACTGGCTTCTTTATGGGAAGGCTTCCTGGTTTGTGCTGGCAATATGAACTCTGCCTTTTTTGGGGGAGGTCCTGCATTTAAATGGGGTTTGTGAGCAGCATGTTACTAGTTGCTTAATGGCAACATAGACCTGCTTTGTCCCTGGAGCTGGGGGAGTGAGCATGGCTCACAGAGCTGTTGGTGAACATACCTCTGCCATGTTGGATGGGGCAGAAAACAGGCAGTGCTGCAGAGTTGGTCATAGCTGTGCCTGCTTAGCATTTACAAAAAAAAAGCTTTCCTGGTCAGAAAATTATTTCAGATATGCAATAAAGACA
>JAQHUG010000003.1:15641873-15652726 GCA_028555095.1 Dicrostonyx torquatus | reverse complement strand
TTTGTGTGTGTCTCTGTGTGTGTCTCTCTCTCTCTCTCTCTTTCTTTCTCTCTCTCTTTCTTTCAAGACAGGGTTTCTCTGTTACCCTGGCTGTCCTGAAACTTGCTCTCTAGACCAGGCTGTCCTGGAACTCAGAGATCTGCCTGCCTCTTCCTCCCAACTGCTGGGATTAAAAGCATGTGCCAACACTGCCTGGTGAAATGCTCATCACTTAATCCAAGCACAGTTGGCTACAGGCTGATTATTAACTCAAGATCTACCAGTAAAAGACATTCACAAGAAAGCCACTATCTTCCTCATCTCTGATAGTAGCATCATGTGGCTTTTGTTTTATGTTTTTCAGAGATCCTTAGTTTTTTTTTACTGTTCTCAGATAATCTCAACCTCAAAGGCTTGTCTGAGTAGAATTCTTCCAAACTCACAGTCCCCACTTTAGATGTAGTTGAAAACACACACCACCTCTAATTTTGTGTAGCTGAGTTTAGAGTTTTAATGGCCAATGGCATAGGATCTGGGCTCAAAGGTTGGCTCCACACACACAAGCTGTGACATACACAACAGTTTATAATCTTAGTTTCTTGATATGTGAAGGGGGGTTATTAACTGAGATAGGTGTGAAAAACCAGAACACTTCCTGGTTCACAACACAGCTGTCATTTTGGCTGATAAATGAAGTGGACATACTGTCCTGCTTTTTATTTATTTAGTTTTAGCAGGAAAGTGGTTCGTTGGGTAGAGTACTTGCTATGGAAGCATGAGTGTCTGTGTTTGTATCTCCACCACTGAGTAAAAAGCGGGACATGGTGGTACTCCCCTGAAACCCCAGCACTGGGGAAGTGGAAACAGGATGATCCTGGGGCCCCACTGTTGAGCCAGCCTGACTAGGGAGAGAGTGAGAGAAGGTACATGACGTCAGCACAGGTGAACACATCTGGGGACGGGGACACACACACCCCAGAAGAAGAACACGTCTCAGTTGGCTCAAAAGAGCAATCCACCTTGGGGAAGAATAGTGAATTATCACGTTGAAATGTGGAAAATAAACACCCAGGGTAGGGGTCATTAAACCAAGAAAGGGGACTGGTGTAGTTGGTTGTTTTTTAATCTTTTGGCTCTTTACTTCTGGGGAGACCCACTACCCAGCTCCCACACAAATCACACACACGGAGGCTTAGTCTTTCCTTTAAATGCCCAGGGTTAGCTAGGCTTGTTTCTAGCCAGCTTTTTTTTTTTTTTAACTTAAATTATCCCATCTATCTTTTGCCTCTGGGCTTTTACCTTTCTCTATTTCTGTATACCTTTCACTATTTCTTACTCTGTGGCTGGCTGTGTAGCTGGGTGGCTGGTCCTGATGTCCTCCTCCTTCTTTTCTAGTTCCTTCTCCCCCTTTGCTTTTTTTTCTCCTACTTATTCTCTCTGCCTGTCAGCCCCGCCTGTCCTTTCTCCCGCCATGCTATCAGCTCTTTATTAGGCCAATCAGGTGTTAGATAGGCGAAGTAACTCAGCTTTACAGAGTTAAACAAATGCAACATAAAAGAATGCAACACATCTTTGCATAATTAAACAAATGTCCCACAGCATAAGCAAATGCAACACATCTTAAAATAATACTTTACAACAAATTGGAATTCCTCATGGAGTTAGCCCAGCCCAACCTCTGTTCCTCCAGGCACCTCTCTGAAACTAAGCCAGACCCCAAGCTGCACATCTTAAGGGACCACTGGCAGTTCCAGCCATCTGTGAGAGGGAAGCAGAGGGCAACATCTGTTTAACCAGAAGACATGCTGGGACATGGCTTGGGGCTGCATGTACAGATGGCATACTTGGGCTCTGAGACGGGGGGGGGGGGGGGGGGGAGGAGGCGTGTCTGCGATAGCGCTAAAGTTAGACAGTATCTCTGCATCGCCTGCTGCTTAGGGAGTCTTTGAAAACAACAGACAACCAGTTGAAAAGTCAAGTGGCCTGTTGCGATGGTGATGGCCAGGCTGTGCTGTGCTGCCTCTGACCCATATCTGAGGACAGTGCTGTAAGCCTGAAAGCCACCTTGGGAAATCCTTCCGTACATGGACACACCAGGGCCTGCAGAAACAGATGTGGAGGAGGGCTCTTTTGGCTTGGAGCATTGCCCTAGAAGCTTCCCTTGAAGCTGCCTGTGAAGAGGAAGGGCTGCTGTTTTGTTTGCTGTATAAAAGAAGGGCATTTGCTATTTTTAGGACATGCAGAGAAAGATTTACTGGTAGCGAACTAGCCTGAGCCCTCAGACATTGCTTGCTTTTACTAGGGGACCAGTTTTGGAGTCCTGGGTTTTAATGCTGTCTTAGCTATTCTCCAGCTGTGTGTCCTTTAAGAAATTACGCGACCATGCTGAGCCTTGGCTCCTCATCTACACAGCTGGTTGGGGTACACTGTCATGAACTCTTGCAGGATGATGCCGATGAAATGAAGTAATATGGCATAGCACACTGTCAGGTATGGTAGATGCTTGATAAATGGTTACCCCAATAATCTCAACAGGGTTTTGAGGGGATAATTGCCTCTTGGATTCACCTGAGTGTTCATGAAGTCTGATTTTTCGTGTGTCTGTATTCTAGAGGGACCCATTTCTCTCTATCTTTATTGTTCTCCCCCACCTAGTAGCTGGCCATTTGCTCAGTGTGTCCCAGGGGACCCCCATCTGCTTTGTTCTTGTTTGGGTCTGTAGCAATTGTCCCACAACTGAGCATGAGTGTCACCAAAGTACTGATGTCAGCAAGACTCCTGTCCTCAAGCTAATTACAGGAAAATTCCTGGCATTGCACGACTAAAGGAAAGGTAAGAAGAGGAAAAGCCTCCGGCTGAACCGCAGTGCAGCCAGCTGCTCTCGGTTGACCCTTCTGCTACCACCGTGGAGCTGTTAGGGGCATTCTGTAAATGCATCTCTGGTTTCATGCAGGCAGGAGCTTCCCCGTGTAGAGAAGCAATGCCAGATGTGTGGGGTGCAGAGACACTGACCTCCTGAAGCAGAGACAACTAGCTACTTTTCTGAGTGGCCACACCAACTCGTACCCAAGCAGCAGTGTGAGCAGCCTCGGGCTCTGCACCCTCTGGTATGTCACACAGCAATTAAAAAGAACCCACAGAGCAAGAAGTAGGGACCTTAGCAATGACAGCTAGTGGAAAAAAGTGAAGTTCCTCAAGGAGGAAGAAGACGGTATTCTTTTTAAAACCCAAGAAACAGTGGGAGAGGGTGCGTGGATACACACAGATAAACAAAACTGTATCGAAAGAAACTCAGGAGGACGGAGAGTGGCGTGTCCACCCTCACGGCAGAATACCTTACAGCTCCGTGTTAATGCTTTTACTTTCTCTTGACGCAGAAGGCATATTCAAAATAGCTGAGAGGTGTAAGCAAGCCGCGTGCTCTTGATGGATGAATAAACAAAGGTGTCCAATTATACAATGGGCTATTATTTGACCGTAAAAGGGAAGAAGGCTGTGACCCATGCTCTAGCAAGGGCAGACCTTCAGAATGCTGCACTAAGGATCCTTACGAAAAGCCACATCCTGTGTGATTCACCTTATTTCAGATGTTTAGTCAAACACAGAAAAGCAGAACGGCTGGCAGGTCAGGGAGGAGGACTCAGGATTGTTTACCAGACAGTTTCGGTTTCACACGAAGATGGTTCAAGAAACTGTCTGCGTAGCACTTTTAGCATATGTTATACTGTCGCACTGCACACTTGAAAATGGTCATAATGGCTGGGTAGTGGTGGCACACGCCTTTAATCCCAGCAATTGGGAGGCAGAGGCAGGTGGATCTCTGTGAGTTCAAGGTCAGCCTGGTCTACCAAGTGAGTTCCAGGGCAGCCAGGATTGTTACACAGAGAAACCCTGTCTTGAAAAAAGAAAGAAAGAAAGAAAGAAAGAAAGAAAGAAAGAAAGAAAGAAGGAAAGAGAAAGAAAAGGGAAAAAAGAAAGACAGTAAAAAGAAAATGGTCTGATGGTCAGCTTTCCAATTTCATATATTTATTTGTGTGCATGGTGGAGGCTGATTGTATGTAGTGTGTACACACATGTGCATACGGATGTGGAGGCCCAGGGTCAGTGCAGGGTGTCTTTCTGTATCATTTGCTACCCTGATTTTCTGCGACAGGGTCTCTTATGGAACCTAACTCATCAGATTGGTGAGGCTGGCTGACCAATGACCTTCAGGGATCGGTCTGTCTCCATGTTACCCCTCATCAAGACTGAGGCCACAGGTGTGGGTTTGTCGTGTCTTCTGGGGATCCAAATCCAGGTCCTAAGGCTGGTAGAGAGCAGGCCCTTTGCTGAGTCATTTTTCACCCCAGCTTTTCAAGCCATAGTAAAACACCTGGGATGGTCATCTGAAAAAGTGAGAAGCTTGTTCTGGATCGTAGTTTGTAGTCAGGAAACTTCATGGCAATCAGGATGCAAAAGAGACAAGGAGGAGAAACTGGGGTCCCCGTGTCTCTGGAAGGACTTCCTCCCACTAGCCTCCCCCATCATAGATTTCCATATCGAGGAACACCATACACCAGGGACCAGGTCTTTAACATAATGGACCTTTGGGAACATTTGTTAAATGTTAAACATTTGAGCCTATGGTGGCCATTCTCATTCAGATCACCACAAAATATGTTAAAATGTGCCTGTATGTACCAATAATGAGATTCCATCATGAACCAGGTAATTCCATAAATCTGATTCTTTATTAGTAAAGAGGAAAATATTCACTCTCAAAATTCTCTGCCGGAAACTATAAACTCTTAAAATTTGTAGTAAAGCTGAAAAACATCATCTCTAATAACTGTTTTCTCCTGTTATTTTCCTAAAGTCCCAGTTTAAAGACCCCTCCTGGGGCTGCAGCTGTAGCTTGGCTGTGAGACTGTACACTTAACATGTCCACTTCCCAGCACCAAGCAAGCAAGCAAGTTCATAGCACTTGCAAGAACTGTTGCACCTAGAACCGGAACTGAGAAAACCCTGTTGCAATTGCAGTCAGATTTGGTACCTAGACAATTAAAAAAAGATCTTTGCTGAAAAGTTTGTGTAGGAGATGTTTCTTTGGGTAAAGGGCTTGTCAGGTGAGTATGAAGACCTGAGAGTGGGTCCTCAGCTTAAAAAGTTAGGCAAATTGTCACATGTCTGCAGTCCCAGGGCTGAAGAAGTAGAGGCAGACATTTTCTCCAGAGCTGGTAGGCGTCTGGTTCATGCCTTGGTCTCCAAACCTATGCCCATGGCAGGCATTGTTAATCAACCATAGTATACTATACCAGTAAGCCTGGTCTACCTTAGAATCCTTTCTAGCATGGTTCTGTATGTAGCCACTCTACCAGAGCCCAGGATGAACCCTAGTCAGGATTCTCTAGAGGGACAGAACCAATAGAATATATATATGATAAAATTTGAATATATATATATATATAAATTCTATAAATTCTGTATATATTTATACACACACACACACACACATATCAAAGGGGATTTCTTAGAGTGTCTTACAGGTTGTGGTCTGGCTAGTCCAACAGTGCTGGGTCCTGACAGAAAGTCCAAGAATCCGACAGTTGTTCAGTACCTGAGACTGGGTATCTCAGCTGGTCTTTAGTACACATTGGAGTCTCAGAGAGGTAGGTTCTAAAACCAGGAAGGAACGCCTCAGCTGCAGGATAGATGAACCTGCCAGTGAGATCAAGGGCAAGCAGGAAAGAAGCAATCTTCCCTGCCCTTTCATATAAGCTACCACTTGAAGGAGGGGCCCAGATTTACCCTGGGTCTTCTGAACGCCATTGATCTGGATTTAGGATATATCTTCCCATCCCAATGATCCAATCAAGAAAAGCCCCTCAGCTGTGCTTAGCTGCTTGGGTTTTAGTTGATTCCAAGTGTAGTCAAGTTAATGGCAAAGAGTATCCCGTCACGGCGTTGACTGATCCAAGGTCACACAAGAGCCATTATTTGCCTTCCCGTCGCCTAAGTTCCAGACAGTTCCCTTGAGTCCACTCCTCCTCCAGTGTTGCAGTTAGAACCTGAGCCAGGGAGATCGCCCTGTTACTGTTTCCATTAGCTTCGTGGCACTGAAAATATGGACAAGCAGAAGTCTCTTCTTCCCAGAAGCTGGAGCTTACAATGATTCAATAGGACACTATTAGGGGACTTCAAGGGTCCACTTTTCCTCCACAGTTCTACATAGACTGGATACTCCCTGTCAGCATAGGGATGGCAGCCATGTTGTCCCAGGGAGCAGAACTCAGGCTCCGCGGTGCAGCCTGCCTGTGGACAATGCCCATTCTGGAACTTGTGCCCTCTGTCCTTCCAGTCAGGATTGCTGCTGCTGCTGCTGAGGCCTTTCCATGATGGAGGTGATAAAGCAGCCATGAAGTTCTTCTGGCACCTTTCCCAGTCCAGCCCTTCTCAAAATGGTGGGAACCGCACTGCTAAGCCCAGGTCTCTTGGCCAACCTAGAGCAGTTTCCATGTTATTGCCTAAGGAGGCTCCTCCCACCATCTGCATCCATGAATGTCTAGAGCAGTATTCTTTAGGCAAACCTACAAAGTCCAAATTGTTGGACAAATGAAGTGCGATAGAATTGTAGGAATCTGAGAACCAGTCCCTGTGCAAGAGCTGCAGAGGCTGAAGGGAAGGAAGATTTGGTACCTTTTGAGATTGCCTTTAAGGAGGATGCTATCCAGAGCTGGGGACGGCCAACTTTAGTGCCCCAAACTGGCAGCCTTTTACCTCTGAAAGGTCATGGGGGAGGAGAAGGCTAACATCTAGCTCCTCCCTGAATGATGGGCGGCCACATCATAACCTTGCCAGCTGCCTAGGTTCAACTTAACATCAAGTGAACCAGCTTCTCTTCCAGGTGGAAACAGCATTCCTCTGTTGAGAGCCCCTGGGGAAGGCTTGGGAAGGAGCTGGTCTGGTCTCATTCTTTGCACAAGAGGAAGTAGGGCTCAGGTAACACTGGTCATAAGCATTGAGGTAGTCGGAGCCTGTGGTGTGTGTTCAGGCTCTTCCTCAACACGCATGTCAAAGACAGTGGGCCTTGTTCAGGTGCCCCCAGGTAAGACAAATACTACATAGCATGAAGACACCTCCAGCTTGAATGCTAGCATACTGGGGACACTCTGCTGCTGGTGACTACCAAGAAAAGAATGATCTTACTGGAGAATGAAAGGCCTGGAATCGACAAGCCTGCTGTGTGCTGACATGGTGCATGCCGTGTAGGCGTTCCCCTTTCCGGCCTCATTAGAAATGAGGCAGGGGCTGGAGAGATGGTCCGTGGTAAGAGCACTAGTTGCTCTTCCAGATATCCTTAGTTCAATTTCTAGCACCCACATGGCTGCTTACAATCATCTGTAACTGTAGTCCCACAGAATCCGATGCCCTTTTCTGGTGTGCAGACAAACACCCTTACACACAAACTTAATAAGTCATTTTAAAAAGAAAAGAAATGTGGCAATTGTACCCACTTAATGGATGATAAGGGGGAGACTTGGGGACAGTAGGTAGCTTGTCTAAGATGGCCTCAATAGATGATGGCTATGCTATCGAACCTCAGGTTAGTTCTCAGGGCCTTGGTATTTCTACCCAATGTTCTCTCATATCACTCCCAGGCCACAGAAGTCAAACCACATCCCCAGAAACTCATCAGAACCTCCAATTTAGGTAGGAATATGTCTGGACACTTTCAGGAAGACCCCAGGTGAGCAAATACTTTTGCAGGTAGGCATGGGAGATTTGATCTCATTCTATGTGTGTGTATGCACATCACATGTGTGCAATGCCTGCAAAGGCCAGAGGGCGCATCAGATCCTCTAGAACTGGAGTTACAGACAGTTATGAGGCACCATGTGGGTGCTGAGAACCGAACCCTGGTCCTCTGTAGGAGCAGCAAGTGCTCTAATCTCTAAGCCATCCCTCCAGCTCTGAGACCTGATTTTTCTAATCCTCTCAGAAGAATAAAATGTTCCTGAGTCACCAGACAGTTGCTATTTTTATAGACTTATTCTATAATAAGCTATTGTGACTATTTCTCTGACCTATATATTCAAAAAAAGAAAGCTTTGTGTTTGATGGTTGAAACAAAATACCTATTTTTAAAAGGAATACTTTTTATATCTTTTCACAAATTAGAGGGATATAGGAAACTGGGCATGCTCTGAAAGCTGTAGGGCAGGAAGACACACTTTAAGCTGTTCAGAACAGGACAGGGAATTGTGAGGGGGCTGAATGCCCCATACACTCAGCAGTTACTTTGTTTGCGGATGTGTA
Source organism: Dicrostonyx torquatus (assembly GCA_028555095.1). Lineage (NCBI taxonomy): Eukaryota > Metazoa > Chordata > Mammalia > Rodentia > Cricetidae > Dicrostonyx > Dicrostonyx torquatus. Next base: position 15,644,452 of record JAQHUG010000003.1, on the reverse strand, counting down.
CATTGCTTTCATTCTTTAGACTACTGTTAACTGTACTGTAACAGACATCTCCCATTTGAGTTCTCTCTGGCATGCAACAATAGATTGTTAGTAGTTACTGGTTAAATTTCATATATCAACAAACTATATAGGAAGTACAGAACGCTAGTGTTTACATTTGTACAGCAGGAGACAAATGTCCTTTTTCTCAAACCCTCCTGAAGGTTAGGCTTGGTTTTCCCTTTTATTATTACTAGTGAAACTGAATACTGCTGGTGTGTGTGTGTGTGTGTGTGTGTGTGTGTGTGCACGTGCGTGTGCGTGCATGCGTGGCATGTACATGCTACAGTGGGCATGATAAAATCAGATGATAATCTTCAGTTTCCAGCCTCACCTTCCATTTTGAGACAGGGACTCTATGTTGCTTGCTGTCACATAAGCCAGGCTTTCTGGCCTGTGAGTTTCTTGGGATTCTGTCCACCATCTTCCCATAGGAACTCTGGGATTACAGACACTTGCATTACACAGCTGGCTTTTCCATGGGTTTGGGGATTTGAACTTAAGTCCTCGTATTTGTATAACAAATGCTTCTACCTACTGAACCAGCCCCTCACTGCCTACATGCGTGTGTGTGTGTGTGTGAATGTCTTCTTTACTGAATTGTCCATTTCTTTTCTTGATCAAATTTTCATTAATAGACCCATCTTTTCCCCCATCAGTTGATAAGTATTTTTTATATTATAGTGGGAATATATATATATATTATTACATAAAATCCAAACTTCTCTACATGTTGTGAAAATAACAGAAGAAAGGGTAGAAGAGACATTGAGAGAAAAAAAAATGTGACAGTGGTTTAACTTTCCTTATAATTCCTGTTTTGAGTATTTAGCATAGAAAGTCTCTTATCTTCTCCAGTACCATATAAACACTCATTTCCCCCTTCTGCTGGTTGGTAATGCATTTACAGTTCTGTGTCAGCTACACCTTCATAATAGAGGCTGTTAATTTGGGGTATGCAGCTTAAGGCAATGATGATTCTAACTTGATTTCCTTCCAGGCAGTTAAAAAATTGCTTAATGGCCGGACGATGGTGCCGCACGCCTTTAATCCCACCACTCAGGAGGCAGAGGCAGGAGGATCTTTATGAGTTTGAGACCAGCCTGGTCTACAAGAGCTAGTTCTAGGACAGGCTCCAAAGCTACAGAGAAACCCTGCCTCGAAAAACTAAAAAAAAAAAAAAAAATTGCTTAAATAGAATGTATTGACCAATTTCCCTTCTCAGTGATCTTTTGGGGGAATTTGTGCATGATGTATGTGGGCATATGTGTTTGTGTATGTGAAGGCCGGACGTCAACCTTGTGCCTTGTGTATGTTGTTCCCTGGGTGCAAGCGATCTTAGATTTTGAGACAGGGTCTCTCATTGGCCTGGAGCTCACCAGTTAGGCTAGGTGTTGGCCAGGGAGCCCTAGGGCCCTGCCTGTTTCTGTTCCCCAGTGCTAGAATTACAAGCATGTGCCACCAGAGCAGGTTTCCTGTGTGTGTTCTGGGGACTTGAACTCAGGTCCTTGTGGGCAGCAAGCACTTTACTGACTGACCATCTTGCCCTCTTCACCAGGGTTTTATGCCCTCTCAGCCCAATATAAATTCTTCTACAGATTCAGGTTTGCTTCTGGATTTGTACCTCTTGATCTGTGATCTCTTATTACTTTTAAAGCTGTCGCTGTTTCAACAAGGACCCAAATGTCCAGAAACAGTTTGCATGACTATGGGAATCTCTGCTCATTTATGCCTTCTGCACCAGAAAGCATCGTCCTTCAGGCTAGGGTCCTACTTTATTCCTCGTTGTGCTTAGAGAACCTAGGATAGCGTGCAGTGGAGGTTAGGAATGGAGCAAGCCCCAGCGTGAAGACTGACAGGTTGAGCAAGGAACAGGATGTCCAGCTAAACTAGAATGGTGAGTAAGCACCAAGTCATGGGGGCGGGGGGCGAATAGTGGCAATATGTGGGACACACTTGGTCCTGAAAGATAGTCAGGGGCCTCCACTGGAATGTTCAACCTCCTCATACCCTGTCACCCCACTTGCCCCAGATTCAAGTTGATGAGCAAGGGGTTCATCTTTTACTCGACTAATGCTACTGCTAATGTAGCTCAATTTTGAGGTTCCAGTGACTGAGTGTGAGGATGAGAGGTAGAGGTAGAGCTGTAGGCCCTGGAGGGTGACTCACAGCCCATCCCCAGGCCCCAAGAGCCTCAACTAGAAAGGAGCAGGGCAGACATTCTGCAACCCTGCATCTGAATCTTCATTCTCTTCTGCTTTTTCCTCTCCTAGGAAGGGAAAGCAGGGTTTAGCCCCCAGCTCTTGACACCTGCAGCTCCTGACACGTGCAGCTCCTAACACCTGTAGCTCACGACACCTGCAGCTCCTGACACGTGCAGCTCCTAACACCTGTAGCTCATGACACTTGCAGCTCCTGATACCTGCAGCTCATGACTCCTGCAGCGCATGGCACCTACAGCTCCTGACACCTGCAACTCATGACACCTGCAGCTCACAGCATCTATAGTTCATGAAACCTGCAGCTCACGACACCACACT
>JAQHUG010000003.1:15610352-15624045 GCA_028555095.1 Dicrostonyx torquatus | reverse complement strand
GGGGGTCCTGCAACATTTTTAATTTTTTATAACATCCTCAACTCCAAACAATGTGATGTGTGCCTCTTCCCTTGCTGTCTCCCCTTTTGTGACCAAGCAAGGGAAATGAGATCCAGTCGGAGCTATTTTTAGGTACCTGCACAGAAAGGCATCCTCTAACTCAGCAGGAGCTGTCAGGGAAACTCCCCCCATTTACCATTGTATGCCTAGGCATGATAGGTGTGCTGATGATTAAAATTAGATGTATTGTGGGAAGAGACATGCACAACAAATAAACTCTTATATAATCCAAGTCTGTCAAAACAGGAAATCACCTCTGTCCCACCTGTAGCAGCTCTCATCCTCCTCCTGAGCCTTCAAAAGGAAGCCTTAAGAGGTTACCTAGTGCTCCAGTAAATCTCACTCCGAGCCTGCTTCTGGATGCAAACCCTTGCTGTTTTGCTATTTGTGTGTGCATCTTCAGTTTCTTCTGTTCTTTAAACCCAGTACCATGAACTTGAAACACCCATTCCAAACAGAGACCACCCAAGACACACCTCTCCAGGAAGATCTGGACCACATTCTCATCACTCAGAAGGCTTCAATGGAACAAGGGAAAGAGAGTGATGGAAAAGAGGATGACTCCAGACCAGGGAGAGAGACCTTAGGAGACCCTGGCAGCAGGTAGTGAGGGCAATAGGAATAGAGGAGGGAGTCTTCTAGGACTGAATGTCTCACTATGGGATTTTACTGCAGCTTAAAGCTCCGTTTGTGACATGTAGAATTAACATTGGCTTTGAGAAGCAACTTGGCCTCTCAGTGAAAGACTACCCAAAGGAGAAATAGATATTAATGTGTAGTCCAAACACTCAGAAAGTGTCCAGCTCTGAAAAGGTAGCTTTACAGGAGATCTCGCTCTCACACACCCCTCCTCAAGCTGTGTTCTGAAGAACCCCCACCCCATCCGCCAAAAGTGGTGTGTTCCCTGGGAAACAGGGTTGATGTAGGCTACCATATCCTACAAACTGGCTTGTTGTTGAACTCCTTATTCTGTAATCTGTGTCACTTCACTTGTTTCCAAAGTCATCATTCCAAAGTCATCATGGGTTGTGATGGTTAAAATTGTCAGCTTCTTAGAGCAATTAATAACCTTAATTACCTTAAAAGATGAGCTTCTGAACATACCTGAGGGGCTGTGCAGATCAGGTTATCTTCTGGGTGCATCCAGCAGATTATCTAGATTAGGTTAATTGGTGGGAATCCCCATCCTAACAGCTGCATGGAATAGAAAGGAGAAGGGAGCTGAGCACCAGCATCTGGTCTCTAACAGCTTCCTGACAGTGGATACTACATGCCTCAACTCCTGCCACCCTGACTTCCCTGCCACAACAGACTGTATCCTGGAACTGAAACCCAAATAAATCCTGCCTTCCTTAAACTTGCTTCCTACCAGGCACTTTGTGAGAGCAAGAGCACAAATCACCAATGCATAGTGTCATGATGCAGAAGGAAGAAACAAGGTGGCTGCTTGGTGCTCTGGCTGGTTTTGTGGGTCAACTGGAGACAAACTAGAGTCATCAGAAAGGAAGGAGCCTCAACTGAGGAAGTTAGTAATTAATGGGGGGAGGGCCCAGCCTATGTTGGATGGTGCCAACCCTGGCCTTGTGGTCCTGAATTCTATAAAAAAGAAGTCTGAGCTAGCCACTAAGCAGCACTCTCCCCTCCATGGCCTCTATATCTGCTTCTGCCTCCAGGATCAATAGTTAGCTGTGGCGGCGCACACCTTTAATCCCCGCATTTGAGAGGCAGAGGTAGGCGGATCTCTGTGAGTTCAAGGACATCCTGGTCTATAGAGTAAGTTCCAGGGCAGCCAAAGATACACAGAAAAACCCTGTCTCATAAAACTAAAAATTAAAAAGAAAAAGAAAAAAATAGAGTTTAAAATAAAACCACATAAAGATGGAAAATACACAAAGAGTCTGGATACTATATGTTATTGTGTTGTCTTTAAATTGTTTGATGGCTGAGGAAGGAGCAAAAGCTGCTAAAAGATATTTGATTATAAATGCTGCTGGATTAACACAACATACTGGATTAATACGCATATATTGAAAATGACTTGACTTCAAAATTTAAGTCAAAAGGTATGTTACTTTGGAGAAGAGGTTTTGCTTTTGTTTCCACAGAAGATAAGACTCTGTGGATTAATTCCAGACTAATGTGGTTTGTAGCACCAAGACCCCCAAAAGGTCTCCATGAACATCCCCAAAAATACTTTGCCCAACAAAAAGCAGGAAGTAGTTTGGAGAGAACTATGCCCAAATTCCTTAAATGATTGTTTATAAATGTTTGTTTACTTTTAATGGGTGATATGATATAGAGATGAATACTTTGCATTGGTATGGATCTTGATTTATTGATACAAATTTAGGGTCAATTTTGTTATATGTATATTTATGCTCTTAAGGTATTGTGTTTGTGCAGCTCATGTAAAATGTAATGTATAATTAAGAAGTATAGGTTAATAGACAATCATCTACAATAGTTAGGTTTTCTAGATATATAGAGATATATTTCAGTAGATAGGTATTCTTCAAATCTTTCGGAGTCCTTCACAATATGGCATTTAAAATGTTTTAATAACTTTTCATGACAATGAGACACATCTGCTCCTGGCAGCACCAATTACTTCAAGAGGATGATGGGCATCAAAGAGGCTCCTTATGGAGTTTGTTAGTTATTTGGGCAAGAAACTGCTCTTGCCTGGACTGCTTGATGAACTGGATATGCAGTACCCACAGAGAAATGATAGCTGAACTTGCCTAAAGGTGAGACATTCCTTAGAGGTTCCTGTTTCATGAAAGAGTCTGCTAGACATTCAGCAGGACATAGAAGAAAGTGACTGACAAACTGCCAATATAGGCAGAACTGTCTCTGAAATTTCCTGCTTCATGGAAAAGTCTGTTAGATACTATGAGCCTGTAGGCTGAAGATGGATGCCCCAATGGTACAGAACTTTGGGTGACTGTCCAGGTAGCGAGATGACTCTGTCAATTCTAGTTTTGGAAGTTGCTTACAATGCACTTCCTGTTTACTTAGGTAATATTATAACCTTTTGGAGTCTTTTTGTTTTGTTCTTTTGTTTTTTGAGTCAGGGTTTCTCTGTAGCTTTGGAGCCTGTACTGGAAACTAGCTTTTGTAGACAAGGCTGGCCTCAAACTCAAAGAGAGCCACCTGCTTCTGCCTCCCAAGTGCTGGGATTAAAGGCATGTGCCACCACCACCCAGCTTCTTCTGGAGTCTTTGATGGAGGTGAAGAATATATAGTTATAGTTTTTCTTAATTATGATGAAAGATAAAATAGATATAAATATTGTAACTATAATTCTTGCTTGACAACTGTTTTGTTATATGTAATTTTACTATGTTAAAGTTAAAACCTTCCTTTTTATTTAAACAGAAAAGGGGAAGTGATGTGGGATTTCCCTCTATATGCTGGGAATATGCCTTCGTCTGTGATAGGACAGAGTAGAGCTAGGCGGGAAAAACTAAAATAAATACTGAGAGAAAGAAGGTGGAGTAGAGAGATTCCATGGAGCCACCAGAGGAGAAAGACTCAAGCTGTCAGCTGCAACCTTGCCAATAGGCCACAAGCTTCATTGGAAAATATAAAATAATAGAAATGGATTAATTTAATATGTAAGAGCTTGCTAGGAATATGCTATAGTGATTGGCCAAACAGTGATTTAATCAATACAGTTTCTGTGTGGTTATTTTGGGAGTCTGGGCAACTGGGAAATGAACAAGCAGCCTCCTACAAGGATCCTGCCCTATTTGAGTTCTAGTCCTGACTTCCTTCGGTGATGAATAGTAATGTGGAAGTGTAAGCCAACTAAACCTTTCCCTCCCCAACTTGCTTTTGGGTCATGGTGTTTTGTCACAGCAGTAATAACCCTAAGACATTTGGCTTGTCAGATCTCAGGAAGTACTGCTGCCATCCTGGGACTTAGACTTCTCTCACTGGGGGCTGCAGTGAGCATTTCCTTGCCTCTCTGTCCACTCAACAAACATAGGGTGCACAACTGACACTAGGACCTTTGCCCCACATTGAGTGATGCCTTTACTGGGAGACCCTTGCACCCTACTGCCCTCTAATTATAACATGAACCTTGGCATTTGAGTGGCAACTTCTTTCTTCATGATTCCCAGCATCAATGAACACACACACACACACACACACACACACACACACACACAAATCTTTACAAATTCTACAAGCCAAACAAGGGGAAAGGGATGAACAGTTATCTAATGCAAAAAGACCATGAGTTTGAAGCCATTTGATTGGACAGCAAGAATCTATCAAAGAAAAGCAATAGATGAGGACAGTTATGACACTGTGAATGACTGAGGGGAAAAAAAAACAAAACAATCTAAGTTTATAAATAGCAAGATGGATAAATGATGGCACATTCATCTGGTAGAATTATCTGTAATTGCTGAAAAGACTGAAGTAGACCCAAATGCGGAGAAAACAAGCCTCAAGATGCTGTCAGAAATATCAACAAGATGCCAAAAGAACATGTCTGGTTTTTCCACTCTGGTGTGAATATGAGCTTACAGATGCCGCATAAACGTGTGTGCGGAGTGCCCAGACACTCAGAAAGGACACGGAATCCCAGCAGCTGCTGTTGTGAGAGGGGAGCTGAGGCATGGAGGGCAGGAATGGAGAGATTTGCTCTACATGCTAGGTCCTCTGCCTCATCTTGGTTTATGCTGTTGTGGTGTGTGTGTGTGTGTGTGTGTGTGTGTGTGTGTGTGTGTGTGTGTGCATGTAAGCACACGTATGCATGTGTGTATGCATGTGGAGACCAGAGGTCAATCTCAGATGTCATCCGTTGTCCATCACCTCTGAGATAGGGTCTCTGGTCAGACTGGAGCTTATCGATTAGGCTAGACTGGCTCTGGCTAGTAAGCTCCTCATTGTCTGGCCTCTTTGTCCTCCATGTTGGGATCACAGGCGAGTGCCACTACACCCAGCGTTTTTGCATAGGTTCTGCTATCAACTCAGGTCCTTGGCCTGCAAAGTAAGCACTTGACGGATGCACTGCCTCCCAGCAGTCCTTTGTCTCTTCTGACTTTTGAACTCTGTGTGTCCGACTTCTCTCGGAACAAACAGTGGCGTATTACTTGGCTTTGAAAAAGAAATCTTGATACACCCTCAATATACATGGGTCTTAAGAACAGCATGCTAATAAAATAAGGATCAAGACAGAGTGCTTCCCACTCAGGGGAGGCAGAAAGTTAAACAGTTAGTTAGCAGCTGGGGTGGAAGGAAGTCAGGGGTTGGTGTTGAGCTGGGAGTTTCCTTTTGGAATGATGAAAGTTCTGGAATAGGACAGTGGTGATGGCTGCATAGCCACTTAATTGCCCTCTTTAAGATGTCTAAATGAATCATTTTGTGAATGTTTTATGACAAAACTGGTATATTTTCTTTTAAAAAAATACATTTCTCAACTTCATCTAATAACCTGAAGCGTAAATCTATTTAATCTTATCAATTAAAAAAAAAAGATATCAGGGTAAAGACCTGAAAGACCAGAAGAACAGGGGAGCAGTCACCAGTGACTTCCTTCATCTACAAAAAGGGGCCTAGAGCCTCTCTCTGCCCTGCCTTATCGCTTCCTGTCAGAATATAAAATATCACACAGCAATAAGCATGGTTTAAAAATCTCCCCCACACCCACTAAAGTGTACAACATCTGAGACTATATCTTCCAAGTCTGACTGAACTACGCTGGCTTCTGCTCTAGCATTTACTAGTTTTATAACCCGTGGAAACTAAAGGCACTTTCTAGATCAAGATCAGCAAGCGTGTTTTGTGAAAAGTCAGGTGGTAAATGCTGTAAGCTTTAAAGGTCATACATGTCTGCTACACACAACTGCTTAGTGCCAATGAAGAGGCCACCCATGGCACAGACCTGCCCGAGTGTAACTGTGTTCCCAACAGGCAGGCGGCAGCAGCCCCAACAGAACATGTGAAAAGGGAGGGGGCATTATATTGGAAAGCTGTCAAAGAAGCCTTCCCTCTCCAGCCTTGAAAGCGGGCTATGGAAGGGCCTGTGGAAGTTCTCTGAGCAGCCCAGTTACGCAGCTTACCACCATCTGCCCCTTCTGCTCACCCACCAAGACCTAGCTCTGACTGCCTTTCAAACCCAACAGCCAGGGTGACAAATGAGCCCAGGAAACAGCAGCTGCCCTTCCCCTCAGGGTTGTGTCCTAGAGAAAGATGTGAAGCGAAGCAAGGGCTTCAAACAGCTTGATGGGGATCACCTGCCGGTCAGGCCTATGGGAGGGGAAGGGTTAACCATTCCTTTAGTCCAAATGTCAAATTGGAATTAATCCGTATACACGTCAAGCCTCCTGTGCATTCAAGGGGCAGATGTTTTTCTCTGCAAGGCTATGATTTCAGCCTTCAGCCTGGCCCCTGCCTCTTGATATCTCGCAACTTGTGGCCTTAAATCCGCAATGGTGCATGGGTGAGGCCATCCTCAAACTGTCTGCAAGGATCTGGATGCTTTTGCTGGTCTGTCCTGTAAGCCTCTGTCCACTCAACCACAAATAGACAACAGAAAACCGGCCAGTTGTGCTGACATACTCCTTTATCCTAGTGCTGAGGAAATCACTTTCACCTCTGGCTTCTGCACTTCCATAAGGCTGCCAAGCTGGACATTAAAATGCTGCTCTAAAGGCTGGATTAGATTTACCATGTAAATGGCAGGTACACGGTACTTGCCTGTTTTGATTAGAACTCTTTCAGCTACAAATTGGTTTAAGCAGGAGGAATGTGTAGACTGGCCAGTAAAATCTGGCAATGGGTCAAAGTTTGATTGGGACCGGGGGAGTGTTTCATGACTTCCCCAGGGATTGATGCTCTTCTGAATAACCATTCACTTTTCTGTCCAGCTTTCCTCACAGCCCCACAATGGTGGAAGCTGCTTCAGGAGTCGTTCCTTTCACCCCTTTCCTCCTTCGGCATCTTCTAGACAGGTCCCTCTACACAGCACTGGCAGTCCTGGAACTTACTGTATAGGCCACTCTGGCTTCACACTCATGGTAAAGCAGGCATGTGCCACCACACCTAGCTCAGGTCTCATTTCTACCCTCTGTGTCTTCCAGAGTACAGCGTCCCAAACTGAGTGAAGAAAACCCCGTATGGGAACACATTGCTAAATATGGGGGTTGCAAAAAGTTGACAACGATGGGGTTTTTGAATGTAAAACAATTCACATTGCTAATAATGCAAATTAAAATCTATAATGAAGCCATAGTGGTTCTGGATATATTTGCCCGTGACCTATTACAGACCTTCACCGCAACTTTGGTTCTGAATGCATGTGCCAATAAATGCTTGTTAGCATCCGGCTCACATTCAAGACTATTATATGTTACGATTGTTCTTACTGTACATACAAATTTTTCTACTTTTAGAAAATGATGTTTTTTAAAAAGCAAAGACTTATAATGTTTTTCTACCAGCATCCCTCAGCATGTAAGTATCAAATTAGCCTATGTTTGGGCTTTACTGTATTACAATTTTGGCGTTGAAAACTGCTGTTTGATGGGCTGGAGAGATGGACAGCAATCAAGAGCACCAACTGCTTTTCCAGAAGATCAGTTCCAGTTCCCAGCACCCTCATTATAGGACTGTCGATCACTACAGTTTCTGGGGGTCTGACACCCTCTTTTTGATCTGCACAGGCACCAGGCATGGAAGTGGTGCATATTCACGTACGCAAAATACTCATACTTGTAAAATAAAATTAAATCGTTTTTTTGAATTTCTGTTTAAGCTGGGCATAGTGGCATATTCCCAGTACTCAAGGCATAAAGAAAGGTAGATCTCTCTGAGTTAGAGGCCAGCCTGCTCTAGTAAGTTCCAGACTAGACAGGGCTACTTAGTGGGAATCTGTCTTAAACAAACAAAAAAGCAGCTTAAAAAATTACTGATAGAGTGACTGACTTGAATTTCATAAAATATCAAGTGAAATTAGGTTTAGTGTGTCGTGTCATTGACATGCCAGTGAGGTATGAGAAATGAAAGAATTCACTAAGACAGAAAAAGACACAAGTAGAGAGTTTATTTGATCCACTGTGGCACAGCCACGGAGGGCAAGATAGTAGAGGGAAACTCTGCAGCCACCTTCTGAGCATTGTTTATGGGGTGGGGGAAGGGCTGAGAGTAGAGCAGATAACAGAGTCAATGTTTCCATGTCAGTATCCTAGCTAGTTAGGTCTTCCTGGGTGGACAGCAGTGTTTATGGGGTGGGGGAAGGGCTGGGAGTAGGGCAGATAACAGAGTCAATGTTTCCACGTCAGTTAGGTCTTACTGGGTGGACACCTGTGGAAAGCTCATAGCTGGGTGCTTAGATGGACATCTCACTATTTTGTAGAGGAATAGGTTTAATTTTATGTTTATTTATTGTGTGTGTGCGCACACACATGCACATGACACAGAGTTCGTGTGGGGTCAAAGGACAACTTGTGGGAATAGGTTCTCTCCTTCTACATGGAGATTATAACTCAGATAGTTAGATTTGAAGGCAAATACCTTTACCCATGGAGCAATCTTGCCAGCCTAGAAAGACTTCTCATAGTATGGGTTGTTTCTTCTTAGAACTGGCGATCTGTGTAAGGCACCATGGGCCACTAGGGACCAACCAGATAATCCAAGCCTGCCCATTAATTAACGTGTGGAATTCTCTAAGGTAGTGCTGTGATGCTCAAAGACCGATCATTGTAAAGGCTTGTAAAGGCAATGTCTCTTGGATCTTGCTTAGAGTACAGACCCCTTGCTCTGAACCCTCCTGCAGAATCTGCCCCAGAATAGCTCCAATAATCACAACAGTTTCCAAATTTTGTAATGAGCCTAAACATACTGCTTCCATTTTTGCACTGAATATTTATGTAAAGTGGCATTCTCAGCTTTGCAAATTACAGAATCAAAAAAATACCAACCGACTCCAAAACTCATCAAAGATGCTGTGTCCTGCAGCATCAGTCAAGATTTAATTCCTTATATAAAAATAAATAAGCAGATTTACCTCATGTGGTATACGACTTTTCTTTCATCTCTTATAGCTGCTAAAACTGTCTATATATTAAATAGTTGTTTTAATATAAATTTCTTTGTAATTTATTATCAGTAAATGTTTGACTTATATACCTACCCAGGCTGCATAAAACTTCCTCTGGTGAAAAGGTTCCTAGTGGGAAAGACTTTGAGTCCTCATCCAAAAAAGGAAACTTTCATTTTCCTTTAACTATTAAATGAATATTAGAAGAATATGGGTGTGTGTTCATTTTCTAAACTATTAAATGAAGGTTTTAGTTTTGACTCTGACAGAACACTTCAGGTCAAGAACCTACTTCCCAGGTGATCATTAGAGCTGGGGGTATGCCAAACTCTGATTGGCTTAGCTATAGACTACAATGGGTGAGATTTGTGTATCCTAAGGTACCCTAATTTCTAGGCTCATCCATGTGGACTCCTGTCTTCATACATGTCCTACAAAACCTATTGATGATGTAAACACTCAGGAGATACTGAAGCAATATCATTAAGTGAGGATTGCAGAATCTAAAGAGAGAATATGTGTGTGCATTCATTTTCTAAAGCTGTTGTGCAGTTAGTGGCAATTTCCTAGTGAAGGCCAACAAAGCCTTTGCCTTTTCCCAGCAAGCTGATTACATCTTCCAGCAGCATCAGTGAAAGCCTCACGAACCCCTTGCTAGGCACCACGCTGCATTAGGAGGCTGCCTCGTGTTGGCTCGACATTGCTCATTTTAGCCAGGGAGGGTGAGAATTAAAATTCCAATTTCAGTTTTAGTCATTGAGTCCAAAAAGAAGATTAAATTTATCTTGAAGTGGTCTTTTTTATGGAAATGAAAAAGAAATTGAGATTTGAAAAGGGCAGGACTTAGTTTTTCTAATCTAATGGGTGGGGGCTGAGTCCTAGTTTTCCTTTCTGAGACCCTGGCAGACTGGGGGCACAGAATCCAGGGCAGCAGAGCCACAGTGCCAAGCCCCAAGCAAGGACACTTGCTCTGCTGTAGGATGGAGAAGCAGAATGGCTTCACATCTCCTCTTCTCTGCCTGGCTTAAGTAGGATGCCAAGGACCTCAGTTGGTACCAAACATCACTTAGCCTCTCCACTGCCATCATTGAGCATGGGGTGAATGAGATCCCCAAATAAAGAATGTAAGCCTGAGATTCTGTCTGACTCATCAGCCTTTCTGGTTATTTCCTGCTGCATTGCTTCTCAGGCGCCCCGTGCTCAAACGCAATCCCATCACCTTTTTCAAACCCACTGTGAGGCCCTTTCCTAGTCCAGTCCTCAGAATTCCTATTAGGGCATAATTCTAGAGCACTCTCCCATCAGCCGCGGCCACAGTTTACGTGACTGTTGGCTGTACCATCCCAACCTCTGTGATGAGTGTCTTCTCCCATGCTCCCCTAGCCCTTAGCACCTGGTTTGGATTTTTGGGTGTCAGCCCCTCTGGCCTTCTCTCCATGGGGTCTCCGGCTCTGTTACCTCCTCAAAAGTCTCCAATGACTCTCCATGGCTAGCAGAGGTCTGCTTTCTTTACTGGGTGCCTAACGCCCAGGGCTCTTGTCATTTCTGACACATGAGGATTCCCTCGCAGGAGATGTCCCCTGTGTCTAATCTTCACCTGTGTGGCTTATACACTAGGCCAGCCTTCCTTCCTCTCCTTCCTCCTGAGGCCCTGTTCCTTCCCCAAGTTCCTGGTTCAGGGGTGGAGGTGGGAGTGTGTATGTGACTGTTTCCCCTTCCTCCATGTGCCCCTTGCTGGTGACAATTTCAGAATGTTAGCCATTTTTCCTACAGCAAAGAAGGCAGTGCGAGTCCATGAGTGGAAGACTAACTTTGTACCAGCTCTGGAGAGGTTATATACACACAGGATTTTATTCAGGACTCAGCTAAGAGAGGTAGCTGTACCCCGCAGACAGACAAAGATGTGTGATATGGCTGTATCTCTGGCAGGAGGCCAGTGAAGTTGATCCCCCACTGCCTGTACAAGTCAGTCCCTGGGATGGGAGGGCCCCCTGGAAGCTCATCTGTTATCAGTTTTATTTAAAGGGCCCTTGAGTTTCAAAGCAGCTGGCAGGACACACTCTCATGATCACTAATTCATATTTGTCCTCCCTTTCAGGCCCTGGCCTCGGAGGCCCACCATGAATCAGGGCTGTAGACCCATGGCTGAGCAGGTCTGCATAATTTCCTGAATGTCACCAGACCCATCTGTCATCCCCTCAGCTTCCCAAATGCCATCCCTGGAGAACCCAGGAGGCACTGAGCCATATGGCCAAGGAACCCCACTGTGAAATCCCATTACTGCTCTCAGCTAATTAGCTTTAAAGCAAGCAAAGTAATTAGGAAGGGGCTGTGGGAAGCACACCATAGGGAGGGCTCTGGACTTCCCGGTACCCTCCCCATTGAGACTTCATGTCTACAAATACCTCCCTTCTGGCCCAGGAGGGCCACTGCTGCGGGGAGGTGGAGGGATACTCAGGGAAACAACTCCACTCCCACATGGACTTAATTGTAACAGGATCATGTCCTGAGATATTCGCTTTTCTCTCTGCTTCTGTCCTCTCTTTTGTCCCCCAGGCAGGGGCAGCTCATCTCACTGATAGGGATGGGCTGGGAAACAACAAAATAGAGGGAGGGAGCTAGAAACAGGGTGGACTCCTGACCGTAGGACCAGCATTACCCTCCCCTGCTAATCAGCAGCAGTGTAGTGTATCAAGCTCCTCACAGAATAGAAATGATGGATGAAAATATGGCTGTCTCAGTAGCAAGCTGGGTAGAGAGACAAAGGTGTCTCTTCTCTGCACTCTACAGCTCCTGACCTTGTGTTGGACCACAGACTTAAGGGCCACCTGACTGCCCAGGGAAAAGAGATTTTGTCCCAGAAATTCAAAGGCTTCATTTGAGATCAAGGGTGGGGGCTGGGGAGATGGCTTGTCAGGTAAGGGTGTAAGGTACGCGTTGTGCAAGCAAGAGAACCTGAAGTCAAACTCTGGAACCCAAGCAAGAAGCTGGACATGATCATGCACGCTCCTGTAAGCCTAGCACTGGGGTCGGGGGAGCAGAGACCAGAGGATTATTGGGAGCTGCTGGCTAGGCAGTCTAGCTTCAGGTTCAATAAGAGATACTGTCCAAAGGAAATAAGACAAAGAACAATGGAGCAGGCCACCCAATGTCCTCCCTGGCCTTTAAGAGTGCCTAGGCATGTATACATGCATGTATGCTCACACACACACACTCACACACACACGCGCGCGCGCGGCCATATCAGCTGTGCACCCAAGTTCTGGGTTGGCATTTCAAGGCCCCATTGAACTGAGTGTGGGGCTACTGTATTGCATCTGTTCTCTCTGTCCTCCCAGCAGCCCACAGAGGAAGACATAACTGCCTCATTTCAGAAGTGGCCAGAGGCTGTAATGAGGCTATTGAGAAAAGAAATAGGCTCATTGGCTCTGATACTGAGCTGTGATTAGGCCAAGGACCCACATCTTCCCAGAAGGTCACATTGGCAGGACTAGAGCTGGCTGGAGTGGACACAGACACAAGCCTGATGCAAGGAGACCGTTTGGTCATTCCTGGCTGCTCAGCCCTGAAATAATTACACAGAAACCATATTATTTAAATCACTGCTTGGCCCATTAGCTCTAGCTTCTTATTGGATAGCTCTTACATCTTAATTTAACCCATTTCCATTAATCTGTGCATCACCACGAGGTCATGGCCTACCAGCAAAGTTTCAGCACTTCTGTCTCCGGCAGAGGCTCCATGGCTTCTCTCTGACTGCCTCCTTTCTTCCAGCATTCAGTTTAGTTTTCCCCACCTAGCTCTGTTCCCCTATAGCTCTGCTATAGGCCCAAAGCAGTTTATTTATTAACCAATGATATTCTCAGCGTACAGAAAGGAATACCATATCACCTCCCCTTTTCTGTTTAAATAAAAAGGAAGGTTTTAACTTTAACATGGTAAAATTACACAAAACAAAACAGGTATTAAGCAAGAATTACAGTTATAATATTTATATCTATTTTTTATCATAACTAAGGAAAACTATAACTATCACTATAAATTCCTCAACTCCATCAAAGACTCCAGAAGGATGTAATATTACCTAGGTAAACAGGAAGCACACTGTAAGCAACTTCCCAAACTCTAGAATTGACAGAGACATCTCACTGCCTAGACAGTCACCCAAAGTTCTTCTGTACCATTGGGGCCTCCATCTTTAGCCTACAGACTTATAGTATCCAGCAGACTTTCCTATGAAGCAGAAAATTCCAAAGACAGTTCCACCTATATTTGTAGTTTGTCAGTCACTTTGTTCTGTGCCCTAAAGAATGTCTAACAGACTCTTTCATGAAATAGGAACCCCAAAGGATTGTCTCACCTTCTTTAGTCAACTTCAGCAGTCTTTTTTCTGTGAGTTCTGTATGTTCAGTCAAGCAGTCCAGGCAATAGCAGTTTCTTGCCCAAATAGCTAACCAACTCCATGAGGAACCTCTTCAATGCCCATCTTTGTCTTGAAACAGTTGGTGCTGCCAGGAGCAGATGTGTCTCACTGTCATGAAAAGTCTTAAAATATTTTAAATGCCATATTATGAAGGT
>JAQHUG010000003.1:15598604-15609025 GCA_028555095.1 Dicrostonyx torquatus | reverse complement strand
GCCACCCAGACTGAAATAATCACAGAGAAACTATATTATTTACATCACTGCTTGGCCAATTACTTAAGTGTATTGCTAGCTAGCTCTTACATCTAGAATTAACCCATTTCCAGTACTTTATATTTTACCATGAGGTGTGTGGCCTACCGGCAAGGCAGCATCTCTGTCTCTGGCGGCAGCTCCATGGCTTTTCTCTGACTCTGCCTCCTTTCTCCCAGCATTCAGTTTAGTTTTCCCCACCTACCTAAGTTCTGCCCTATCAACAGGCCAGGGCAGTTTCTTTATTCACCAATGGTATTCACAACATACAGAGGGGAATCCCACATCCCAAGCCTTTAGTGTTGCTGGAGTAATGCAAGCATCCCCACATGGAGGAACTTTTTATACTAAGGACATCTATCCTGCTGGTCCTGGTAGCCTGTTCCTGGTTGGAATCCTGTGACTGCCACAGTGACCCAATATGCATAAGGACAGGCAGAGAAAGCTTTACACCTGTTCTCCAGCAGGTATAAGGAAACCTGGGGAAAAGTCCTGAAGTCCAGGAAGTAGGAGCCTATGGATAAGGGACAGGAAGGAGTTGGCAGCATAGGTCCCCCTTCAGTTTATCCTCTGGATGGAATGTCTCTCTATTTAGGAGACCCTGAACTAGGGGAATGGAGTTCTGGAGGTGACCTGTAAGGTGTCTCCCCTGCAGACAAACTTTTAAAGTGATTAACACAACCTGCAGAACAGGAAACCCAGTATCTGCCAAACTGAGCAGCGACAAAACCTACTAAAGAGGCTTCTGTGTAATTTAGACAGAGCCAAGCCAATACAATACCAGAAAAAATAGCCAACCCAAGAGCAAAAGTACCAAACTGGAACAGAATTTCCCAGCACTGGCTTCCTGGGGATCTACAGAGGAGGGACTGATGTCACGCACACTGTGCAATCCAACATTCCTCACATGTCCTCTAAGTACTGCTGTCCCCAAGCCTAGGCCTTCCAGAAGTGTCCAAATCTTACTCTCTCTTCATTCTTTTCACTGAAACTTAACACCCAGCCCAGTCATGTAATCCTGTGCTTGCCCTCCCCCCATTGGACCCTGTCCTGTCACACCAGGAGAACACCTTCTCTCAGGCCAACCCCTATCCTCCCAGCCATCCTTTAGTTCCCCTCAGATGGACTGGTTTGGCCTCTCCCAGCTTCTGTTCCGCCCCCTTTTACCACACAGTAATATCTAGGAGGCCAAGAACCACAAGCAAAGGACCCTCCTCTTGCTGAAAGTGAGGAGGGAGATGATGACAAATGTTTATTTGTGGTTTGTTTTTTTTTGCTGCACCTGTTTACACAGGCGGTAGAGAGCCTCAGTCCCGGAAAGAGCACAGAACCCAGTTTCCTGTGCCGTAGTAGGAAAGACCGCACTGATCAGGAGGATGGAGGGTCGTTCATGCAGCTCTCATTGCCTGCTTTAAGGTGGGGGTGTGGAAGACCCAAGAGACTCAGCTGCCTTCATGATAGTTCACAGGCCTCCTAAGGTCTAGACTAGTGTCACCTATGCGGCACAGGGATGAAATCACACCTAAACTAGAGGACAGCCGATGGCCTGTGTTGTGGAAATGAATGAAATAGAAAATGCAAATTCTGGGTCTTCTGTGGTTATTTGCATTTTAAATGGAACACAAACATGGAAATGTCTTTCTGACTCAGGCAAAGCCACCGAGAGACTGCCTGGGGGAGGGAGTTGGGGAGTGACACTTCTTTGATTTGGGTTTCTTTTGAAATGATAAGAAGGTTCTGGAGCTAGATGGGGCGGTGGTTACCCAACAGTTTTGTGTGTATTTTACCACAATTAAAAAGAACTGTCTTGAGCTGAGCATAGTGATGCATAATCCCAGCACTTGAGAGGCTAAGATAGGAGGATCTGAGCTTGAAGTCAGTTTTGGCTAAAGTCCTCACACAGTGAAATCCCAATTCAAAAACCAACCAGCCGATCAACAAACCAACCCTGTCTGACTAAAACACACCCACACCCCACACCCCCAGTCCCCACACACATCTTACACCTCCCCTCCCCACAACCCCAAGTGAGAGGAAAGGTCAGTTTGTTTTGTCTTGTCCTTTCTCTCCTTTCTGACCTCACCAGATCTACCCTGGAGCTCCAGGTCTAAGGAAGGAACCCCACCAGTACACAGGACAAGCACTAAATGATCCATTCCCGGGTAATGTGCTAAGAAACAAAGGAAAATGCCTCAGAGTTTCTCAGATGGGAGGGAGCCCAGATGAAGCTGCCCTTCTATGATAACCATATAAGCTGGGGGCTACTGAATGCAAAGCCATTATCAGTTCTGGGGAGTGAGCCTCTGAAGTTCACCTACACTCCTCAGCTACACCCCTATCTTGTCCTGCCTCTCTCTCCTCCAGCCTGCGCCCCCACAATTCTTGTTCTTCTTAGTCCTCTTAGTTAGAAGAACACAGGGCCAGGAAGCTTTGGCAACATTTACCTGCCTTCTCTAAAGGTTTTACTTAACACCAGGCAATTTACCACCTGTTTAGTCTTAAAATGATGATTCTTCTTCCTCTTCCTCTTCTTCTTCTGCTCCTCCTCCTCTTCTTTTTCTTCCTTTCTCCTTGTCCTCCATCATCATTACTAATATTATTATTATTATTGCTTTTAGAAGCAGAGATGGCGTCTCTTCTCCACTCCCCTACTATACTTTGCACCACACCTAGAACTGCATTCTGTCCTCTGTGATGTGTCTGGTGAGGGTCTGGTGAGTCTTGTTGTTCTTTTGTTCTGGTCCCCGGCAGCTTGCTGCAGGTCAAGACCACGCAGCAGGTCCCCAAACTAAGATGGCTGGTCCCCAGCCATGTGGTGGTTGGCTGTTCCCTGGTGAGTGAGCAGTGAGGGCAGGTGGCGGGCCCTGAGAGCAGCCAGTCCCAGCCAGAGACGACTACTGGCCCCTGAGTGGTGGATGGTCCCAGGCAGGGAGACACGTGGCAGGCAGGAGACAGAGACATGGATAAGCACACAATGCAGAGTAAAGCTGAACATTTATTAGGGTTATGGAGGGGAAAGGGAGAAGAAGAGGAGAGAGAGAAGAGAGAAGAAGTAGGGGAAGGGGAGAAGTGAGGAGAGAGGCAGAAGCTGCCTCTCCGAGAGGAAGATGGAAAAGAGAGAGAGCTCGGATGGGAAGCTGAAAATCAGCCTGCCTCAGCAGATGGGGAGGGAGTGGGCATGGCTTGTCTCTTAAAGGGACAGAAATCATTACAGATCTGATACCTGCAGACAGTCCTTGGGGCAGGCCATGCATACTGGAAACAGGAGAAGGAACAGGGCTGGCAGAAGGCTCTGCCCACCCCCAGAGACAGAGTTCTTTAGTGGATAGATGTGTGATGCCAGGTGTGACTAGCACACGGGACAATGTCAAGAGTCAGATGGGAAAGTCACCACAAACAGACAGAGCTTGTCCACTCATGGAGGCCTATTCCTGAGATCAATCAGCTGTGCCTTCCTCCTTCCCACTCCTTCCTCCCCTAAAGCTCTACTATCAGACCAGGGACTGGCACCCCTAGGGTCCAGAGCTCTGGAGCTCTCAAGGAAGGCGACAGGTCTAGCTTTTCTTGGTTTCTCCACATAGTGTCCATGGACCACATTGGCACACTGAGCAGCTGTCTGCTTCCTCCTCCCTCAGGGTACATCTGCATCTCCTGGTAGTTTCCTGGCTACTGGTGGATGGCCATAACTTGTCTCCCTTCTTTGAACCTGTTTTCCTGACTGTGTGGTGGGGCGAGTGGACGTAGTAAACTCTTATTCTGTCTAGAGTTTGCTGTCACTCAAATGGCCACTCCCATCTGTGGTCAAATGAGGAGATTTGGGTGAATGACCTTTGGAGACTGGCCATTCCTTGTTTCTCAGCTGGCTCTACTTCACCACCACTCTGCCACTGGTTACCTTCATGCCCCTGGACACTAAATCCTCCAGGGACCAGGCCCAGTGACCTGCTTGCTAATGACACCCTCAGCTGACCACGGAAAAAGCTTTTACAATAGTCTGTAGAAAGCACTTCCTTGGAACTCTGCAGTCCATCTGGGAAGAAGTATGACCTCTTTAGTTGCATTAGCCATTAGTTCTGGAGGTCTGGACCTTGTAGGCCTGGGCAAGGCTGGGAGGGTGAAGTTGAGTAACCAACTGCCCTCTAGAGGCTCTAATTAGTTTTGCCCAGGCCTAGCTTCTGGGAACTGACCACACTGGGTATTTTTCTCTGAAAGTGAGAGAGCTACAAATGCAATGCGAGAAGCTATTGAGACTCAGAGACAGGAAAGAACTTTCCGAGGCCTTTGTGGTGACAGTGATTTCTACCTCAGTACCAGTAGATACTCAGGCCTGAGCTCTTAGAACATTAACTTGGGGTAATTCAGGGCAGAACCAACCCCTCTGCCTCCCAGGGAGTGGATGTATCAACAGGAGCATAGTGGGAACCCTGAAGAGCCTCTCTGAGAGGGAAGAACAATCTCCCCTGGGCTAGCGAGGTAAAGCATGTGGAGGTATAGAGGGTACTAGCCATCACCCTGCCCTCCTATCTGTCACACCCCAGCTGAAGCCAGCACTTTGGGCCTCTGTCAAAAGTATCCATGGTCCCTCCCTGACTCAGGAAGCCATGGCTCAGGAATACCAGGTCTTTGTTAAGTGTATGCATTCCTTCACAACCTCATGTCTATATACTTGGCTCAAATCCCCTTCAGGGTGCCCTTCCCCCTCCTGCCAAATCTCCTCTTCCCAGTAAGTCCTTCATCTACTTTCATGGTTTTTCTTTTCTTTTCTTTCTTTTTCTTCTTTTTTTTTTTTTATAAAAAACGTTTTAGGTTTATGTACTTTATTTTACATGTATGTTCTGTTACAAATGTACGTGCAACAGGCCATGCCTGCAGAAGTCAAGAGGGGGTGTCAGATTCCTGGATTTGGAGTTACAGATGGTTGTGAGCCACCATGTGGGTGCTGGGAAGCAAACCTGGTTTCTCTACAAGAGCAGCAAGTGGTCTCAACCCCTGAGCCATCTCTCCAGCCCTCTCCTTGTCATTTTCTTGCCACCCCACCAAGTGGCCCACTGCATTTAATTAGGGGAGCTTGCATAAGCACGGATGAGGTTTAATTAACACTTACCAGTGGGTACACCCCTGAAGGATGATTTCCCCTTCTGCAGCCACTAACTGCTTAGGTCTCCTCAGGGAGGAGTAAGGCATTCTGGAGCTCCTTCTCACCAATGATGGAAAGTTGATGGGTCCAGTCTTCTGGGTTTTTTGGTTTTTTGTTTTTGTTTGTTTGTTTGTTGTTGCTTGTTTTATTCTTGTTTTTGTTTTTTTTGAGACAGTATTTTTCTATAACTCTGGAGCCTGTCCTGAAACTAGCTCTTGTAGATCAGGCTGGCTTTGAACTCACAGAGATCCACCTGCTTCTGCCTCCTGAATGCTGGGATTAAAGGCGTGCGCCACCAATGCCCAGCTGGGTCGAGTCTTCTGTTGGTCTTGATCAAGCAGTCACTGTTGTTATGAGTTTGTGGGTACAACAGCCACATCATGTCCAGAAAACAGTGATTTCCAGCATTCCCCCCCACCCTCCAACTCATGCATTCTTTCTGCCCTCTCAACTACAATGCTCCCTA
The DNA here is from genome assembly GCA_028555095.1 of Dicrostonyx torquatus. NCBI lineage: Eukaryota > Metazoa > Chordata > Mammalia > Rodentia > Cricetidae > Dicrostonyx > Dicrostonyx torquatus. The sequence continues at coordinate 15,603,383 of JAQHUG010000003.1, read as the reverse complement.
TTCCTTGGGGGAAGGGTGGTAGAGATGTCAGAACAGGGCCCAGCACTCAACAGTCACTTATTCTCAGCACTTTGACCAGTTGCCTACTGCAAACAGAAGTTTCTCCAACCAAGACCAAAGGCAACACTAATATATGGGCATAAGCATAACAATTCATTGAGAAGGCAGTTTGACACCATGTCCATTTAATAAAGCAACAGTTTTCCCTTGGGATGTAGGCCTTTCCCAGTCACAGGCAAGATTATAGCCCCGGGAAAGAAGTTTCTCTGTGGAGTGGGCCTCCACTTTCATCAGAAAGCAGTTGGTTATGCCCATAACAGTTATTCCATTGCAGCACCAGTGGGCACATCTTGCCTCAAAGGTTGGTATTGTTGCTCCTGGGGCCACAGCTTGGGAAGCTCATTGATGATTTTACTTCCAAGCATGGCATTTTCTGACACTATGAAAGATTGCAGGATGCTTCCAGTTCAGCTCCAGGTCTATTTCTGCGTGTCATAAAAAGTGTGACATTGGTTCTTTTTTTTTTTTTTTTTTTTTTTTTTGAGACAGGGTTTCTCCGCAGCTTTGGAGCCTGTCCTGGAACTAGCTCTTGTTGACTAGGCTGGCCTCGAACTCACAAAGATCCTCCTGCCTCTGCCTCCCGAGTGCTGGGATTAAAGGTATGTGCCACCACTGCCCGGCATGACATTGGTTCTAAATCCTGAGTGTACATTAGGATCCTCTGGGAGCTTTTAAAAATTGCTGAATCCCAGACCACACCTCAGATCAACTATAGCAGGGTATCTGGGGGTGGGATTCTGGTGCTGGCAGCCTTTAAAACTCCCCAGAAGGGTCTGGGGTGATGGCTCAGTGGATAAAAGCACTGGTTATACAAGCAATAAAAACTGAGTTCAAATTCCTAGAACTCCCATAAAAACCAGACATATAAACTGGAAGGTTATGGAGCTGTGTGTCAGGAGAGAAGTTTAGGCCTGCAACACCCCTGTCCCCAGTGCTATGTAAAAATTAAAAATGCTGCAGGATCCCCGGTGGCAGTAGGCAGCAGAAACACTGTAGGTCCCCAAGCAGTGGTAGCAGGCCATGTGGTTGCAGGCAGTGGGCCCTGAGAGCAGCCAGTCCCAGGCAGAGATGGCTGCCAGTTCCCGATCAGTGGCTGGTCCCAGGCAGGGAGACACGTGGTGGGCAGGCAGGAGCCAGAGACATGGATAGGCACGCCATGCAGAGTAAAGTTGAACATTTATTAGGGTTATGGGGGGAAGAAAAGAGGGGGAGAAGAGAGGAGAGAGAGAGAGAGAGAGAGAGAGAGAGAGAGAGAGAGAGAGGAGATAGAAAAGAGAGAGACAGAAGTGGGGGAAGGGGAGAAGTGGGGAGAGAGGAAGATGGAAAAGAGAGAGAGCTCTCAGGCCGGAAGCTGAAGATCAGCCTGCCTCAGCGGATGGGGGAGGGAGTGGGCGTGGCTTGTCTCTTAAAGGGACAGAGATCATTACACCCAGGAGCTCCAATGCCTGAGAGGACTGGTTGCTATGGGGTAGGAGAAGGTCACCCGGAGTAGCACGTGGATTGGGATAGGGTGGGAACCTGTAAGCAAGTTGCTGGAAGGAGTAGGGTTGGACAAACTGCCTACCAGAGAGCCCTGAGCTGTGCTCAGTCACTCTAGGCTCTGTGGGCCCGCTCCCAGGGAAGGAGGACCAGAAAGAATGACAAGAGAAGTTTTAGGTGACAGAATAGGACACAGAAGAACCAAGAGTCTCCCTGCAGATTCCTGAATGAAGAAATAAACAAAAAAGGAAGGCCATGACTGTTCCTAGGTGTGGTGGAGGAGAAAGTTTATTTAGATAAAAGGAGCATAGCCAGAGGCAGGGACATCTGGGAAAGTCCAGAATGAATTTGATCTTAAACTGTGTGAGGAGAAAGGGGAGGAGTCAGGAGACCAAGAGGCCAGGAAGGTAAAGAGTAGACAAAAGACCAGCTAACCAAATGACTGGATTAGACAGGGAAGGGCAGTTGGGTGAACGACAGCCCAGCCCCTGGGTTGGGTGTGGGGGGGTGGGATGGAGTATGCCAACCACACCCTGTAGGGACTGAGGGATGCTAGCCAGGTTCACATGTTAAATAGGCACCTTAGTTAGCCATTGGTTTTCCCACTTCCTCTAGGAGGAAGGACTAGCTGAAAGTGCTGGAGAACCCATTAGGACTAACTTTGACTTTACATGTCAATCAGAACTATGGGGATAATATGCAGGCTTAAAGCACCTGTCCATCCTAGCTCTGATAGGCTGAGTCAAACCTTGCCACCTACATCAAAATCTAAGGTTCTGTGCCCAGGGAATAAAGCAAGTGAGAGAGGTAGGAAGACAGAATAATAGTAAGAACCCAAGAATAAGGAAATGCAGCTGTTTAAAATCTTTATTAGTCTTGATTGAGGCAGGAAAAGTCTTAAAGAATCCTCCAATCAGGAAGAACGTTTGCCTACTGTGCATGAAGCTTGGGGTTCAATGCTCAGCACCCCAGGGGCAGAGATAGGAGGCTCAGGTCACAGAGAGGTCATAAAATTTCCACTTAAGCAAAGTAATGGCTGTCCTGTGTCCTTGTGCCATGGCCTGTAGTGGATTAATCATTCCATACACTGTGAATATGCATTATTCTTATTGGTTAATAAAAAGCTGTCAGGCCAGTAGCCAGGCAGAAAATATAGGTGGGACAGCCAGACACAGAGTACTCTGAGAAGAAGAAGGCGGAGTCAGAGGAGAGCCAGCCAACCACTAAGGAAGCAGGATGTGTAGAAAATGAGATAACAAGCCATGAGCCGCGTGGTGAAGCATAGATAAGAAATATGGGCTAATTTAAGTGTAAGAGTTAGCTAGGAACAAGTCTGAGCTGTGGGCCAAGCATTTATAATTAATATTAAGCCTCCATGTTGGTTATTTGGGAGCAAGCAGTCAGGACAAGGAAACATCTGCCTATATATGGTGTTCCAACATGGAGCTGAAATTTCCACATAAAACCTGACGAAGCTTAAAAAATAATTCTGGACACCCAAGAATGGATTCTTGGTAGCTGCATTTTCAGGTGAGCTCTGTTTGCTGGCAAAGGGCAGAGGTTCAGCTCCTTTAAGAGATAGCTTCCTGGCTCGGGCTAGCGGCAAAAATGGGCAGTTCTTTTAAGAGGCCCTACTACCAAGCACTTACATGGTGTTTGTGAGCAGAGGTGGCACACTACCCAGTGGCAGAATGGACCCAGAAGCTTCCCAGAGTTGGTGGTAAACATGGTTGCCAGAGCTGGCAGTAAATGTACCTCCACCATAAGACTAGCCTCTCAGGGAACTGAGGGAGAGTAATGAAAAGTATAATAAGCCATGTAAAGTGGAACATACACAGAGTCTGGAAACACGTTATTGTGTTGTCTTTAAATTTTTTGGCTGTTAGGACATACTGGATTGTGAGGACTGCTAGATTAAACCAACCTATATGCTTTAAAAAAAACATCTTGACCTCAAAATTTAAGTCAAAAGATACGTTTCTTTGTGGGAAAGGTTACACTTTTGTTTACACAGAGAATGAGAGGCTATGGATTCATTCTGGGTTAAGGAAAATCAGGTTTGATTAAGAAAGACCCCCTGAAAATCCTGACTACAAAGAAAAAAATAAACCTAAAAGAACTACAAGACACACAATGTATATTTTACCTGCTCAAACAGCTAACAACAACAACAACAAAAACATCTTTAATTGGTTTGTATACAATGCACAATCTATACTTATACTAATACAGATATGTATATTACCTTTAAAAGTTTATATATTTTCAGAGCAAGGGGACCAGACACCAATGAAAATGATGGCTTAGGTGCTTCAACATCCAGATTAGCTTCCAGGCTGCTGACTGAGATGATCTGGCCTCACAGAATAATACAGCCAACACTTAACAGTTGCCCTGATTTTCTCAAAGTTTCCTCAAAGCTTAACAGCACTCCCAGTTAACAGAAAGTAGTCTAAAAAACTATGCCCACCTTCCCAAAAAATGGGTTATAGATATTTATTATCATTTAAGGGGGGTTGGTTATAAGTTATTAGTAATGGTCAGGAAAAAAAGCTAAACAAAGAAGATTAGATTCAGGGATCTCATTCTTAAAAGAAAAGGGGGTATATATAGAAATGATAGAATAAAAGAGTAGATGATTGAATCTACTTTAATCCAGAAAACATTATTAATGTTAAATGTTTTACATTGGCATGGATTTTGTTTATTGATACAAATTTAAAGTTATTATTGTTAGGCTATATACTAACTCTTGTTTGAGGTATTGTGCTCATGTAGCTCATTTAAAAATGTAATGCATATTTAAGGAATACAGATTAATAGTCATCTATAATAGTCAAACTTATGGTCATGTTAGGTTTGTTTTCAAGGTTATACACAGATATATTTAGATAGATAGATGATCTTTAAACACTTCAAAGACATACAGAATATGGCATTTTAATATGTTTCATAACCAAGACTTTTAATGACAATGAGACACATCTGCTTCTGGAAGCACCAATCTACTTCAGAGAAGGTGATGGGATTTGAAAAAACTCCATATGGAGTTTGCTTTCTTTATAGCAAAAGCTAGTCATGTAGGCAAAGAAACTGCATTTGCCTCAATTGCTGATAATGTACTGTCCAAACTAGACCAGCAGGGTGCAAGAAAGGCAACTGCCAAACTTTGCCAAGTTGAGGTCTTTGCCAAGACAAGGTAGGACAATCCTTCAGAATTTCCTGCCTCTGCAAAAAAAA
>JAQHUG010000003.1:15552212-15587099 GCA_028555095.1 Dicrostonyx torquatus | reverse complement strand
AGAGAGAACAGAGGGAGAAAAAGGGAAATGCCTGGGGCTAGCCAAGCAGGCAGCTGCCAAACAGATATGGAGTAGGACATACAGAGTGAAGGAAAGGTAAAAAGTGGAGGCAAAATGTAGATGAAGAGAAACATTAAAATAAAGTTATAAGAGCTAGTGGAACAAGCATAAGATAAGGTCGAACATTCTTAACTAATAACAAGTCTCCGTGTCATGATTTGGGAGCTGGCAGTTTGAGAAAGCCTGTGACTGCCGTCAACGCTGCAAATCTGTGGTCAGCTGCTGTGTGCTCCACACACTGATAAGCCTCTCTGTGACTGAGCTAGGCAGGAGAAAGGAGGGTACACATAGAGGAAACAAGGGGGAGAACAGAAGGAGAGAGGCAGGGCCAGGAAATGAGGGTCATGGAACCAACCGATGTGGCTATGTATTACCACTGTGGGCACATAAGGAGTTGAAGGGACCTAGGGGACTTGACATTCAGCAGTGTGGGCTCAAATGTCAGCTTGCTCTCCTCTTCCTTCCTTCTATGAAATGGGGACACTAACTTCTTGTGGATGGGCTGGAGAGATGGCTCAGTGGTTGAGAGCACTGACTGCTCTTCCAGAGGACCAGGGTTCAATTCCCAGCACCCACATGGCAGCTCACAACTGTCTGAAGATCCAGTTCCAGGAGATCTGACACTTCACAGCAATGCACATAAAAGTTAAATAAAGCATAAAAAAATTAAAAAAAAAAACTTCTTGTCGAACTACAGGAGAGAACCGGTGACAGAGTCTCTAGCTTCTAGTAGTGCCCTGAACACTATGGCTTCCTGTGCACCTGCCCTAGAAGGAGACAGATTACAGACAGGAACACTTTCACAGTCTGTATTACAAGCCACACTGTGTCCTGCATTACGGAAAGAAACATGTTATTACTAGCTTAGCGTGTGCACACTAGCAATGGTTTGCTTGTTTTGAGTTAATCTCCTTCTAGCCCTGAGGTCCGTGGAGGAGTTCAAGGTTAACACCAGAAGAAACTAACTAGACTCAGCATTTCAAGACCTGCCCAGAATCCACAGAATTGGGGAAGAGGGGTGACAAAGGAGAATCACAGATACCCATGGTCTCAAAGGCAGACCTGAACTCTGGAAGGATTGAACACAATTGTCCTCACCCACTTCTCCCTCTGTCTCCTCAGACTGTTGGCTCTCTGAATAAAGTGTGGTTTTAATATTTGTTTCTTGCCTCAGCTTTTGTAAGCAGCAGGTAGCACAAGCCAAATTCTGGTGCCACTAAGAGATGAAAATCAAAGGCCCTGCCTTAACCATGGAGAGTCGCAACTGAGCCATGGGCAGACTTAACTCTTTTTAAAGGTGAAAGGTTTGTGTGACCTGAAGATAAACCTGAGAATAAGCTTAAGTGATTTAACAAGTTAGCAATTCAGGACCAGTGAGATGGCTCAGTGAGTAAAGGAGCCTGACGCCAAACCTGATGACCCGAGATCAATCCCCAGGACTAACATGATGGAAGGAGAGAGCAGACTCTAACAAGTTGCCCACTGTGGAGTGTGTGAGTGAGTGTGTGTACATGCACAAATAAGTAAATACCACAAGTTTATTCTACCAAGAATCAGGACGAAGCAAGTACCCCCGTGGTGTGAGGTGGGAAGCAGGGGAAGGCCGCCTGAGGTAAGCTTGCACCTTCACTCTCCACTGGCGCTCAGAGCCCAGCACAGCCTTGCCTCTTCACCCGCCTTAGAGAAATCACCAGTGTTCACCAGGCAGCAGTAAAACTGTGTGAGTTATGCACTAAAGGACCTACCGTGGGAAGCAGACTTTACACAACTGTGGAGGGATGGGAAGTAGAGGTGGGAGGGAGAATGTGGGATGCTAGGGAGAGTCAGTCTTAGAAACCTGAACATGCCAAGTCATTGAGCTCTGGATCATGCATGAGTACTCAGGTCGCTGGACAACTGTGCCTCACAGGGTCCCTCATCTGGGGTGTGTTGATTAAATGTTTCATTGCTGTAATAAACACCCAAGAAAGATTCACTCTGGTTTATATTTTCAGAGGCTTCACATTGAGGTTTGTTGAACCCATTCTTAAGGCCTGAGCTTAGATGGAACACCATAGTAGCAGGACCCTGTGGGAGAAGCTGCTCACTTCATGGCCGACAGGGAGTGTAAGAACACACCCATGAGAAAATAAAGACGCTCAGTGATAAGGGTCAGCAATTGGAGGGGGCAGCCAGTTACAGGGCAGAGAATGAGACTAAGCTGGCACCTGTTGGTATGTGGCATCTCTCATGCTAAAGCCATGGCAGACAGTGGTGACCATCCTTCTTCTCTGCCTCATGAATCCCACACATGGTCCTCTTTCAGCCAGTTCTTCCTCTCTGGGGCCCCTCCAGGGGCATCAGCTCTGATAGGAAGGCAGGCAAAGGCCGTACAGAATGAAGACAAAAAGCCAGGCACTTTTAGGCTGGCGTCTGCTCAGTCCCTGTTGCCATGGTTTAAAGACAGAGCTCAGGACATGAGCTGCCCAATGCCCTGGGTTTGCCATGCCTCAGACCTCCGGGAAACAGAGCTGGATGACTTGTTGAAGAACATAACACCCAGCATTTTAATGTGTGGACTGAGGCGTCAGGCCCTTACCTCCTGCTAGACACTGTGGCAGACCCTAGACCGGCTGCCAGTGTGTATCTTCAGCCAGCACCCTGCAGCCAGGGCCTCAGCTGGCAAGCCGCTGGCTCCTCCCACACTCAGGCAACTGCAAAAAACAAAACAAAACAAAAAAGCATGCCACCATGAGCAGAGCCCTAGGCTAGGCCATCAACCTGCCTATCTGGTTATGGACAACTGCACAGCCTACAGCTAGGGTCAAGCCAGGCCAGCCAGGCACCAGGCAGAAAGCTGGGAGAGGGAGGCAGCCAGGCCATCTCCTGAGTACCATCACACAAGGAACTTTTTTAATAGAAAAGTTTTAACTATACAAAATATTTCAAATACATATAAATCTGTAGAAATCACATAACCAACACCTGGGTCCCAGCATCCAGTGCTACCAACATTTACATGTTTGCCTCAGGTCTTGTTTTATGAAGCCAAACATTTCAGATAGAAATAGAACTTCTCCTTTGGCTCACCCCACCTCCTGATGAATATAGAGCAATTGCATAGTCCTGTTACTTACATGGGTATCCTTAAGGATGCTTTAACATGTCAACTAATGTGTACATGTCCATATGTGTAATTGGAATTAGTACATCATTTATGTTTTTTCCTGTTTTTTTAAATATGTACATGTTCACATGTGTACGTATGCAGAGGTCAATCTTGTATACCATTCTACCTTGCCTTTGAGACAGGCCCATCACTGGGGTCTGGGGCTCATCAATTAGACTAGGCTGACTAGCCAACAAGCCCCAGGGATGCTCCTATTTCTGCTGTCTCAGTGCTGGGATCGTGAGTATGTACCACCACACTTGACTGTGGTTTTTTGTTTTTTTGGTTTTTTTTTTTTGGTTTTTCGAGACAGGGTTTCTCTGTAGCTTTGGAGCCTATCCCGGAACTAGCTCTTGTAGCCCAGGCTGGTCTCGAACCACACTTGACTTTTTACATGAGCACTGGGAATCTAACTTGGTTCTCCTGCTTTTGTGGCAAGGACTTTTCCAGTTGAGCCATCTCTTCCACCTGTTCCTGTCTCTTAGAAAGACTGTCCCTGTGTGTTACCTGTGACTCTAGATTAAGGATCAATAAATGCCTGTGTGGAAGGTCAGCCTGTAAAATGCTTGAGGTTTGGCAGGTCAAGATGGCCTCTGTTACACAGTCTTGTTTTGTGCTGTTTTGTCATTTGTCCAGCTACTTAATAACATAGGCAACATTCTATTTTAGGCTGCACAGAAACAGGCTGTCAGGCAGATAGGTGGGGGTTTGCCAGCCCCGCTCAAGGGCACTCTCCACTGTGCAGATATCCCAGCGCTAAATGACAGCCAATGACGGCCAGTGATGTCACTTCTCTTGGTAACAATGTGCATACTGCGTGAGGATGTGGAACTTATGGGTGGAAAGGGTGAGCCATGGGCATGAGCATGTTTTATTGAGCAGATTGACCAGAAGTTTCAACAGTTATAGATGTCAAGGTTTAAACCAAGTAGAATCTAACATTTTTCTTTTGAGTGTGTCCTTTTTGACGTTTGCTTTTGTTTAAGAAATTTCCTTCAGAGGCTAGGGATTTAGCTCAGCAGACTGCTTACCTAGCTTGCACGAAGCCCTAGGTTCTATCCCTAGCACAGCACAAACTGGGCATGATAGAGTCTTCTGTAATCCAGTTCTTGGAATTACAATTAAATTAATTGTATTAATTAAATTAATTAATGAATTAAATCAGTCATTCTCAGTTACATAGAGTTCTAGATCAGCCTGGGAGACACAGACCCTTTCTGTAAATCAAACAGACAAACAAAAGTTGCTTACTATTTTGTACGGAAAAAGTTCATACATTAAACCCTCAACCCCAAGTGATGGTATAAGGAAGCGGGACCTCTGGCGGTGGCTGGGGTACAAGAGTAGAGCCACTGTGGTGGAATTAGAGCCTCATGAGACAAGATGTAAAACAGTCCGCTGGCTCTCTGTCCTTGCTTTCCAACATGTGAGGGTACAAGCAATCCTCCTGAGCAAGGAGGGGGTCACTTACCAAGAGCCCAGCAGACTGACACCCTGGCCTTACGGAAAGGATAGCCTAGAATCTGTAAGGTTCTTGCCTTACCAGGCAAAGTTCTGTTTTATTTTGCTTTGCTGTGCTGGAGACAGAGCCCAGGTTTTGCACATGGAGGGAGGCCAGCTCTCTACCTCTCAGCTCAGCAATGGCCCATTTGTTTGTTTGTGTACTAGCCCATTTTATTTCTCATGGGTTTTATGATTAGTCTGTCATCTACCATGAAAAGTCCTATGGGGATTTGTGCAGGAATTTAATGGATGTTGTAGATTAATTTTGGTGAAAAGTGATACAATTATAATACGGAATCTTCCTATTCAGAATGTGTATAGTATAATTTCTATTGGTCATTCCCTGTGTAATTCTTAGGTTTGCCTCAATTCATTTATACTACTGTAGCAAAATGCCCAAGACTGGATAATTTATAAACAATTTATTTTCTCAAAGCTCTGGAGAACACAGAGTTCCAGGACCTAGGTCTCAGCAAGTTTGGTGTCAGGTGAGAGCCAGTGCAGCATCCTCTGTGGGGGTCAAAGGTGAAGTAGACAGACTCAGCCCCACCCCAAGCACTTCATAAAGCCCTCGCACCATCTATGAGGAATCTGCCCTCACAATGACATCAGTTCCAAAAGGCTCATATCTAAATTCTCACACTGGTGATTAAGCTTCAGGACATGAAAATGAGGAGCACATTCAGGCCATAGCAATATTGGTTATGAAAGGTCAGGCATAATTTTTCTCAATATATTCTAAGGATTTTTTATTGTTACTATAAATATAATCTATTTCCTGTCACATTTTCTAGTCTTTTTGTTTTGCTTTGGAGACAGGGCCTCATGCATCCTGAGCGGCCTGTATGCACACAAGGAAAACCTTTAACTTCTGATCCTCCTGCCTCCACCTCCCCAGTGCTAGTGTTACAAATATGCACCACCAAGCCAAGCTTATGCCTCATGGGGATCTAACCCAGGGATTCATGTTAGGCAAGTGCTCTGCCAATGAAGCTGTACTCCCAGACTTCCACTACATTTTCTAATATTATTACAGGTGTACAGGAATATAAATAACTTTTTAAAGATTTTATTATTTGTGTGTCTGAATGTGTGCATATGCACATGTGTGTGGGAACCAGTGGAGGCCAGAATAGGTTGTTGGAGCTCCTGGAGTTGGAGATACAGGCAGTGGTGAGACACCTGGTGTGGATGCTGGGAATCAAACTCTGGTCCTCTGTAAAAGCAGCAAGTGCTCTTAACTACTGAGCCACGTCTCCAGATGCCTGTGGGATACAAATAATTTTTAAGTTGATCTTGAACACAGCAACCTTCCTAGCTCTCTCACTAGTCCTAATAATTTATCTGTTTGATAATTTATCTCTTGGATCTTCTATAGAGCAATCATATTGTCTGCAAATACAAGTATTTTTTCCTCTCCAATTCTTAAAATTTATTGCCTTTATCTGCTTCTATTATAGGTTAGATCATATAAGTTGCTGATTTGGGGAGCTTGTGACCTAAAAAAAAATTGGCAATTTCATTTACTTTAACTTAACACATTGCCTAAGACCTCCACTGCAGGGCTAAATAAAAACGGTGATGGAAGATAGCCTTGTTGAAATCTGACTCGAATGGAAATTGCTTGTAAAGTTTCTTCATTTACCATGTTCCAGGTTTATTGAGTTAAGGAAGCAGTGTGTAAGGAAGGGTTGCATCAGATGAATATTTAATTTGTTAAGGTTGCATATCACATTAATGAATTACCTGACTGAACTCGCCCCTGTATTCTAGGGAGAAAGTCCACATTTCCATGAACCTTTCTCTTCTCTCTGTGCACTGTTGTGCCCAACTTGGTATTATCTTATTTAGAATTTTAGAATCTATGTTCATAATAGACAGTAACAGCTAACATTTATTAAGTTTTATGTGTTCCGGGCCTATTAAGCAGCATTAAAGTATTTTCCATGACTTATTTCCTTTCATCCTTCGAAGGCCTACTGGGAGGCTAGTTCCTCTTTTTAAATATGAAGGAATGAAGGCAGAGAGAAGGCAATCACTTCTTCAAGGTCACATAGGAGATTAGTATGTAGTAAAAGATCCCAGTTATCAGACTCAGAAGGTCATGTGGTCCCCTGGGTTAGAGACCCATCAGGCAGACTGGCCTACAGTGCACCTTCCTTATATGTCCTTGTTCCAGCTCAGTGCCAAGGTTATGTTATTTCCTAGAAGGTAGCTGGATAGTTCTATCTCTTTTTCTCATATTAAAAAAAAAATCTAGGTTTGAGGAAATGGCTCTGTGAGTAGAAACACTTGCTGCACAAATGTGAGGACCTGGATTTGAATCTTCAGCACTGTGTAAATATCTAGGCGTGGTTCCACGGTCCTGTAACCTCAGTCCTATGGCACTTGCTGGCCTTCAGACAGTTCCAAGTACAGACCCTGCCTCAAAGGAACACAATGGAGAGTTATAGAGCAGGACCTGAAAGCTTCCTCTGGCCTCCATGTTGATACATGGTAGCATGTGCATGTAACTGAACACATATGTCTGCATGTACCATACAGGAGGATGGACTCTTGTTCAGGCTTCTGTAGAAATATTTGCCTAGAGTGAATTCACCGATTCTTATTTTGTTGTCTGTCTGATTGCTTAATTTGCTTGTAGCTCTTTGTTTGTGGGCATATTTTGATGTTTTATACATCTGAGATTCATAGGAAAACTACAAGTACCACACAAAGAACTTATTTCATTGTGCCATTTAAAAATCATTCTAAATTGGGTTTTTTACAGTTTATTTGATTAACAAATTGAAAATCAGCAATCTAATCACATATGTAAGAAACCCTGTGACAGTAAAATGGATGTTTCTTGACTAGAGGGCTTTACTTTTTAAGAAAGTTTACATCTTGTGCCTTTTAAACTTTTTGTATTTGTATATATTAATTATTTTTTAGAATAAGTTTGAGCTGCTGGGTATAGTAGCACACGCCTTTAATCCCAGCACTCAGGAGGCAGAGTCAAGGGAATCTCTTGAGTTTGAGGCCAGCCTGGCCTACAGAGCAAGTTCCAGAACAGCCAGGATTACATAGTGAAAACCTGCCCCCTCCAAAAAAAGTGTTCACTATGACATTGTTATATATATGTAATGTATGTATATTATGCTTCAGTCATTGATCACATTGATCAAGTACTCTTTTGTCTCCTTCCCCATCCCTTTGGTCCTTTGTCTGTTTCCAGACCTCCCCCCCCCATATGCTCTCTCTCTCTCCTCCTCTACCCCACCCCACCCCTTACTGTGGCACATCAAAGATAATATACTCTAGACAGCCAAGGCTGTGGACAACTAACAGCAAGCACAGGCTTTCCACCCCTCCCAGCATCCCCTCAAGTTCTGGGGTGCACTCTGGCTTCAGCTAACAGTCTGCTAATTCCCCTGCATGTGAAGAACCTACTATTGCTCTTAGCTTCCAAAGTTGCCCAGGTCACAGGTGTCAGCCCTCTGCATCTCTTTCCTGGGTTTGGTTCCGGAAGATCATGGGCTTACTTTCAGTCCAGTTAGGTCTTTGGATTCACTTTATGAATCTCATCTATTGCTGCTGCAGTTTAAAGACCTAAATCCTCCCAACCATCCCCAAGGGGGAGGGGCAGTTCATTTCATCAACTTTGTTTTGCTTGTTCATTTGCTTTTGTTTTTAAAAACCCTGGGCCAACATGCCAGGTTATAGAAGCCACTGGTGAAGGTGCCTGGACCTCTGTCTTCTTTTGTTATTCTCTCCTTCCGACCCTGCTAGGCTCCTCTGTCCCTGGAGCTGCTGGCTACCTCTAGGGAGGAGGTGTGGGGCTGGGAGAGCCAGCCTTGGTTTTTAGCAAGCCTTCCTCCTGAGAGGGTGGTGGTGGTGGTGTCGGGGTGCGGGGGGGGGAGGGAGGGTGTCCCTGTGGCACTGACGCCTGTTTTGTTTTGTCCTCTAACTCTAGATTCTGAAACTTAGCTGTGGACCACCTAGAAGGGGAGAGATTGCTTTTTGCAGTCACTCAAGTTGCTTCTGGTATGACCAGTCTAAGCCAGTGAGGGAATGCAGCCAGCCCCCTCTGACCCTTCCTTAACCCATAACTCCCAGTATGCCACACACTGCCCAGCTCCTGAGTGTGGGAAAGTTTCAGGACCAACAGCCTTAGCCACAGGTCCCAATGGACACACCCAGGTCTCCCCTTAACTTGGGTTCAGTGCCCTGAATGGGCGGGTCCCACAGCTGCTTCCCAGGCGGGCGCGCACGGGCTCCCCTGGGTCCTAGTGCTGCTTGTCAGACAGACTGCCGACCCGGACAGTCGCTCGTTCGCAGCTCCAGTGCAGGGTGACCCGCAGCCACCGGGCCGGCCATGAGGGGCACACCCCTGCTCCTTGTCTTTCTGTTCGCCCTGCTTCGGTGGCATGGTGAGTTCTTTTCGGGGAAGGAGGGAGGGACAAGGGTCGCGGTGTGGGAGGAGTGGCCCGACCGACTGGAGCGTGGGCGGGGCAAGCCCTGTGGGGTTGCATGCAGGCCTGGGTGGTGGCCAGGTGAGGTTTGGGGTCCCCGCCACCTTCCTCTGCACTGCAGGTCACTGTCGATGGTGAGTGTCTTCAGGCTGGGCATTCCGCTCTGTCCCGGCGCTAAGAGGTCCCCACCAGGCCCACAGAGGATCTTTTCCTCTCCAGTGAAGTGACAAACTTGCTAAACTGTAAATGTGTGGGAGCAAACCTGCTGTTTGGCAAGAGAGGTCATCCCAATACCACCATCCCCATATGTGGGAAGTATTTTTGCACTTTTGGAAATCACATATATGATAGGCACTGCCTCCTCGGGTCCCCTAACCCTGCTTAGCTGAAGGCAGGTTAGTGAACTTGGGTCTGCACTTCACAAACCTACCACTGACATTGGAAGACAGACCTACTCAGCCCTCATCCCCAGGTTCAGCTCAGACATAGTGAGAGTTGTTTCTTTCAGACTCAGTTGCCCCACCTAAATTCCAAGGTACTGTGTAGCTTCTTCATCTCACCACACACACACACACACACACACACACACACACACACATACACACACACACACACACACACACCTGAGTCTGGACCAGCTTGTCTTCTGAGCCCCAGGGGACCCTGAGGACCAAGGCTGCATCTTCTGCCCACAGAGACCACCTCCAAAAGGTGAGCCATTCAAGATTCCCTACTCTTAACCATTGGCACCGTGTGTATTATGGCTTTGGGTCCCTGCTGGGTGCCCTTATTCCATTACCTCCTCTCATTTCCCCTATCTGTTCCATGGCAACAATCTGCCTTTGTCATATGGCAAACATTTGCAGTATTTCTGAAGTGCAGTCCCACTTGGCTGTCTGCATCTTCCTGTACAGACTCCTGGACCCTGAGCGCAAGGGATCTGAATCTCAGGAAATAGGACTTAGGACTCTGTTTTTGTATAGGCAGGTGATTCCTACCTGTGATTGGAGAAGCACTGATAGTCTATGGCAAATCTCTTCTAAGACAGCGTTTGGAATTTCTAAGGTGCTATCCTTTAAAAGCACACACCCTTACCTGAGGAGCCCTGCCTTTCAGATACACACTTGCCAATGAGATTCTATTAACCGTGACATGCCCAGACAGTAAGATAGCTTTCCACTTCTTGATTGGATATACATTCTCAGACTGGACACACCACAAATGTTCACAATTACACTACAGTCTCTATCAGATCCTTAACCCCTTCCATCAAGGGAGCCCTCTTGCCAAGGAAAATCTACAAAGGCAAGACCCTGGACAAAGGCCAATGGGACCACTTTTTATCAGCATCATTGTATCATGATGACCTCTAGTGGTGGCTTCTCTGCTTAACTGTATAAAAATTTGCTCCAGTGAAAGCCCTACTGAAAGCCCTGCCAATTCCTCAGAGGAACGGGTGAGCAGGCCCGTTCCCTGTCTTTTATCTGACAGATTCTATTGAGCATTAGGAATAGAAGGCAACTCCTAAGCATGTCCTATTGGGGTACCCCTCCACTTTGTAGGTGAAAAGACGGGGTGCATTCCAGCTGTACCAGCCCTGCTTGTAGCCATTCCACTCTCCCCCTGCCCCCAGTGTGTCTAACAAACACATGCACCAATGGTAGCCTTAGCAGGGCAGCCTCCCTTGGGGCAAGTTGACAGGGGTCAGGGAGGGCCTCTGTGTTAAAGAATTCCCTGGACATGGCTGGCTTGTCTGACTTGCTAGGAGTCCTAAGTGGTCTAGGGCAGTGGTTCTCAATCTTCCTGATGCTGAGATCCTTTAACGCAGTTCCTCATGCGTTATATATGGTGACCCCCAAATATAAAATTATTTTTGCTGCTACTCCATAACTGTAATTTTTCTATTGTAATGAATCTATTATGTAAATGATATATTATGTAAATAGCTGAAATGCAGGATATCTGACGTGTGACCTCTAAAGGAGTCATGACCCATAGGTTGAGAACCACTGGAGTCCATAGCAGGTCCATGAAATGGGAAAAGTCTGTGAGTCAGATGAATACTAAAGAGAAAGAGTTGAAGGTGACAAAGCCAAGTACTCCAAGTGGGCTCAGAGATCAAGCACAATCCCCCCATCACCTGCTGAGCAACCTGGAACCTTCAGTCCAGTTGCACCAGCCTCCTGGGGCAGCAGAGATGGATCCAACCTCCCCTGGCACTGCAGGACTGGAGGCTGGGAATTGCAGAGCCTGCCCCAGTGCTGCCAGAGAATGCCAGGTAGATCTAGACAAGTCAGATTCCTCTCTATGAAATGAAAGGTCATCTTAAATAACCCAAAGATTGTTGAGAGGGACCAGGTATCTCCTGTAGCTACAGATTGGCCCCAGGGGTATTTAAGTTGGTGGCCTGTGGAGAGGGAATTCAAGATGTGAGGAGCCAAATTCAGTCTCTAGTCCAGACATCCGCTGGATAGCCCTCCCACCCAACCCCCAACTTAGCCTGGGGGAGGGGCAGCAGGCAGCAGGTGTGCCAGGAGCATCTTTCTCAAGGCACTAAATATTGCATCTGTTCTAGATAGGCAATGAACTGGAAAGTGTATGGAGCAGGCAGGGCAGCGGCTGCTCATGTAAACATGTGGCTAGCCCAGCCCCCACCCAGAAGTCCACTTCACATTTGCTAGACTGGAGTGATTCATGTCCTAAGTACTCTGGCTCCATCCAAAGAGGGGCGATTTTTGGAAGATGTGAAGGCTCTTTAGGGAAGATATAACCAGACTCCTGAGCTTGGTGAGACAGGCAGCCCCTCACCAGTACCCCCATCCCCACCTCTGTAGCTGCCTCCTCCTCTTTTAGCCTTTTGCCTGCCCTCCTGCCCCAACAATGTTTCCTCTGTCCACTCATCTCTTTTCCTGCTCTTGGGCATCCTGCTCATCCAACTCCCATCCCCCACCCTATCTGACACAGTCTCCTTAAAGATACCATAGCACACAATCGGGTCCTTAAATTTCACCTTCCCTCCCAAGCACACGAGGGGCAGATGAAACAAAGACCCTGATACCACTCGGCAAGCAATCGAGGATGTACAGGGAAGATAGAGTGTGTGCTTCAAGGGATGACGACTGCCTGGGGCTCCCTGCAAGAGACTGTGCTGGAGCTGGTCCTGAATGCGGCTTAGAGCCAAGAACTCTGTCTTACCAGAAAACAGCTGCCAGCTGGGCCACTCCATTTGGTGTCTCAAAGAGACTTGTGTTCTATAAGTCAAAGTTCAGATCCAAAACAGCCTCCCCTAGCCCCACCCTGTTTTCTTTCTTATTTTCTTATTTGTGTGTGTGTGTGTGTGTGTGTGTGTGTGTGGTGTTGCAGATGTGTACTGGTGTCTTTCTCGAGCATTCTCCACCTTTATTTCTTTGAGACAGGGTCTCTCGCTGAACCCTAAGCTCACTAGTTTGGACTAGACTGGCCAGCCAGTAAGATTCAGGGACCTACCTAGTTCTGCTCCCCAGCCAAGGCTATTTTGTGTGGGTTTGGGGATTCAAACTTGGGTCCTCCTGCTTGTGTGTCAACTCCATTCAACTTACTGACAGAGCCATCTTTTCCAGCCCCAGTTTGGCTTTTTATCCCCCTTTGGGAAAATGCTACCACATGCCCAGTTCTGCAGACAAGCCCACATTTCAGGAAGTGTCCCGGGTACAAGATACCCACACGCCTCCCTTGGGGGCCAGGAACTGCTCCTGGGGTTTGAGGTTAGGTCATCCTCCGCACAAAGCACAGCACCTGATACAGACTCCACTTAGACCTTTGTGTGTTGGTGGACTGGGAACAATCCTGGCAGAAGAAAGAGTGTGCTCAAAGACCTGGAAATGAGATGGGCAGAGGCTAGCAGTGGTATGGCCAGAGATAGAGTCTGGGGTCAGTGGAGGTAGAAAAGTGAGGGGAAAATATAAGGTGAGTAAAAAGAAGCTGTTGCTAAGGGCAAAGGCCTCCGGTCAAGCCGAAGCATTCTTGATTTAACTGCCTTGAGCTCAGAGAGGCTGTGGGTGAGGCAGAGCCCCCACCCAGTGTTCTGGCTATGTAATAGGGGCAAGCTAGGGAAGAACAGGGAGACTGCTGGGACAATCCAGGGCAGGCGAGGTAAAGGAAGGCAGCCAAGAAGGGGAAACAGGAGGGCAAACGGGGAGAGTTAAGGAGTAGAACTGATAGGGTTTTGCGGCCCTATGGGGCGGGGGTGGGGGGGAGGGGGGAGGGGACGACAGGAAGAAACAGATGCCCACACTTGGGCCTGGATGTCTGGAGCATGGAACACCATTCACTTCCAGGAAGAGCTGGAGGAAGTGGTCTGGCCCAGAGGTGAGAATGACCCAGGCAGGCCTGCTGGCACCTTCTCCCCCACCACAGTCCCGAGAGCTCCTGCTCTCTGCTTCTCACAGCCCCCCTCTTCCCAGCTGCAGTAGGGTTCCTTCAGACAAGGGCCCAGCAAGTCTGACTGTACGATTTCCCAGGGGACTGCCGCCTGGCCAATGCAGAGGAGAAGCTGATGGATGACCTCCTGAACAAAACCCGCTACAACAACCTGATCCGCCCAGCCACCAGCGCCTCTCAGCTCATCTCCATCCACCTGGAGCTATTAGTGTCCCAGCTCATCAGTGTGGTAGGTGCCTGAGCGACTGTGGTTTGAGGCTTAGCAGAAGGGGCAGGGCTTGTTTCTGGTTGCCCTTGGGGATTGGGGAAAGCAGTGGATGGCTGTCAGGGTACCGGACTGGGAATTAGATGACTGAAATATTACTTCTGACCTTGCCAGATGGGTAATATCCCAGACTGCTAATCTTTTCCTCTATTATTTCTTAAAACATATAGTAGTATATATGTTTGATAGACACATAGTAATTTTCTTTCATGGGATACACCGCATTCATATATGTAAGAACCATGTCCAGGGTCATTGGCATACCTAGAACTTCAGACATTTATAAATTTTGTGTTGGGCATATTCCAAATTCCTTCTATTGCTATTTTGAAATTTCCATTTAATTATTACCAACCATCAGTGCCAACTGTGTGTCTTGCTATCCAGCTCCACTCCATGCCCATCTCTCCAGTCCTCCTCCCTGGCACAGCCTGTTGTAAACAAACACTCAACACTACTTTTCAGACAATCAGGCCTTTCCCTCATATCTATGACTTAAACAGTTACCTAAACTACGAAAGTGCTGAGCAGCCTTCCAAGTTAGGATCCTTTCAACCAAAACTATATTGCCTATCCACATGCTGTTCTTCTTCTCTGGGATGCCCTGCCTGCCTGTGCACCTCTCACTCATAGTTGAAGCCATTTGAAAACCCACACTCTCAATAGCAATGAAAAACATCTTGGCATTCAGTAAGAGGACATCCAACTGAGAGTGGCTACAACAGAAAGGGCATCTATCACTGTCATCTAACCAGGAGCAGACCAATGCTTATTGTGTTGGCTAACTCAATAATTCAGTGATGTCAGGAATCTGGAGTATTGCCAGTGATGCCAATAGCTATGGGAAATCTTCTGGATACCTTTGGGACAACAACAACAACAACAACAAAACTCTCTCAGAGTCCTGCCCTCTTGATAGACACATCTCATCATTGGCCAGGGTTAGTAACTCACATCCAAGCCTAATCAATTATTGGCCAGAAGAATAGAATTACTTAGACTGGTTTAGATCTGTCAGTATGTGGCAAAGAGACTGGAGAAGGTCCATGGTGTGTAGTTGTCAAAGAGGAAAGGGTCAGGGAGAACCACTCGGTAGGCATCCTGTGGACCCATCATGGACTCCGCTCACCCGGTCTCCAACACTCATTGACTCCAAGCTTGCTAGGGATAGCCTTCCATATCGCTAATTTAGTGGGGGAAATAGGGACAAGGTCAGGAGAAGTGCTGGGTACAGAGGCTCAGGGGTGGGGCTGAAAAATGTGGATGAAGGTCCGGACAAGCACAGGAGGTACTACAGGTGTGGTAGAGAGGACGACAGCATTCCAGGTGTTGAAAGAGGGGGCACCAAGGAAGGTGAAAGAGATAGGAATTTCATCCCCTGCTCCCCACAGCTGTCTCAGAGTAGGGATGTCTGAAGAAACCATGGTCCTTATAAACTTTCCCAAGTCCCAAGGGTTAGAACCCTTGCCCCTGGAAGCAAGTCTGAGGAAGTAAGCACACAGGTGCTGTGTCCAGCCATCAGGAGCTAACTGAAGAGATGGGCCTCCTCTGGGCAGTACCATCTTCCCTCCCCTCTCCCTGCAGCCCATGAGTCCTACATGCCCAGATTCTACCATCCGTAGTGCTTAAGAAGGCTTTGCCCAAATTGGTAGCTACCTCTATCCCTTAGGAGGAAGCCAACCCCAGAATGGGGAAGGGGCATACACCCTTTCCCTACCATAGGAAGCTGAAAGCAGTGAGGGCTTCTGGCCAGGCCAAGCCAACACTACTGACTGAGCATCCCTGACCTGCAGAGAAAGGCCTTGTGCTTAATCAGGCAAGCCAGCTGCCAGCTCTGGCAAGGGCAGACAGGCAGGCAGTTCTGGTCACACTGCTAGACTCAGGCTGCCTTTGCCAGATCTGAGCTGTGGGCCCTGTGGAGTGATAGAGGCTTCCAGAAACAGGAGAGAACACAGCCTTCAGCTTCACTTCTGCAAGCACCCATGTGGACTGTCATAGTCCCAAAAGCCGTGTCTAAAGGAGATGCTTGGCTGTAGGAGGGAGGGCTCCTTTCTGGATTTTTGGGAGGTATTTGGTTGTGAGGAGGGAGTTTAAAGATGGACTATCTAGGGAATAGACAAGGGGTTTGTGCTGGAGGGGCAAGCAGGCTGTCCCTATGCTTCTTTTTGTGGCGTGACAGCCAGGGTCCTATACCAATATTCTGTCACATACAGCAGACTCTAGAGAGAAATGTAAGGGGCAAGGCAAATACACAAGAGAAGTTTCTGGAAGATAGAAAAGTCTCATATCTTAAAATGAGGTAAGAGCCTGGGGAGCCAGCTCAGTGAACAAAGCTCTTTGCCATACAGTATGAGGACCAGAATTTGGATCACCAGAGCCCACTTAAAAGCTATTCAGACACAATATCTACCTCAGGAAGCAGAGAGAGAGGGTCCCAGGGCAAGTGGGCTACATAGAATAGCTAGAATCAGTGAGTTCCAGGTTCAGCGAGAGACCCTGCCTCAATAAGTAGAGATGACTTCCATTTTGAAGCCCGCATATACACCTGCACGTGTGTGCACCCATACACGCACGCATATACACCTGCACGTGTGTGCACCCATACATGCACACACAAACACAAAACAATGATTGCATTTGTGAAAACTGCTCAGGAAGTACCCCTGATATCAGTGTGTTCACCATGTGGAAACCATGGTTCCACATAAAGCAGTGTCTTATTCAGGGAAAAGCTCTCTCTATGCAGCCCTGTCTGGGCTTTAACTCAAGAGCCTCCTGCCTCGGCTCCCCGGATGCTAGGGTTATAGATATGCACTAGCATGTCTTGCTTAAAAATATTTTTAAAAGAAATTAAGGTTTCTAGCTTTCATTGATGGTAGAGATGCTAGGAGATTAGCTCTTCTGGAGAACAATTTAAAAGGCTGGACAAAGTGCTGGAGGGCCAGAAGGGATCTGCTCTAAGGTAATTGGAGGCCTCAGCCAGGACTTGAGTGGCTCGGCTCCAGGAGACTACCCTGGCAGTCTGTGGGACTTTTCCCTACCCTTGATGACTGGCCAACAGTATCTGGCCAAGAAGCTAAGACCTAGAACAGCAAGTGGCAGCTGAGGAGCTGGAGAACTTGGCTGGTGCCTGGGTCATCCCGTGCTGAAAGGATGCAGGATGGCGGTCTAGATCTGACTGAGGACATGGGACCCTGATGGGGCTCCCAGCAGGTTCACCTAGTACTAAAAATGAACGACAAAAACAACAGAAGCTCAGCCCTCACAAAAGACAGTGTTCCTTCCAAACTGGCTCAGCCAGACTAGATTAAGGTGATCCCCTTTGCTGCCTGCTGTAGAGCCTTGGGAGGTAGGTGTGAGCAGGTGACACCTCGTAGGCACAGGGAATGGTGCAGTCAGCCACACAAGCATGAGGACCCCAGTTCAATCCTCAGCAAGTTGTCCTCTGATCTTCACACTCATGTCATGGCATGTACATGTATGAGCATACATACAAATAGATGAATGTAATAAAGAGTTTAAACATTTAAGTTTTATGCTAAGTGTATTTTGCCATAATTTAAAATAAAAAGGTGTTTTTTTGTTTTTCATGACAGAGTGTCACTTTTTGTTTTGTTTTGAGTTTTTAGTTTTGGTTTTTTGGTTTGTTTGTTTTGTTTTTCGAGACAGGGTTTTTTTCTGTGTTGCTTTGGAGCCTGTCCTGGAACTAGCTCTTGTAGACCAGGCTGGTCTCGAACTCACAGAGATCTGCCTGCCTCTGCCTTCTGAGTGCTGGGATTCATGGTGTGTGCCACCACTGCCCAGCAAAAAAAAAAAAACTTCTTAAGATAAAAAGAGCTGAAATTAATATGTTCAAGGAATGATAATGGAAAATTTCTTCAGAGAGCTAGGAATTTTTAAGAAGAACCAAAGGTTATTTCTAGAACTCAAAACATATAAGAACTTTTAAACTCACTGGGAAAAAAAAAACTTATCAAAATGAGACAGCAAACATGCATCTTTCTTCCTACTCCTCCCTCAAGACAGCCTGGACCATGGGTAGGGTGACTGGAATCCCACTGACCATCTCGAACTTGTAGGTGAGGGCCACACCCTAGTGTGACAGCAAAGAGAGCTGGAAGGAAGCTGGATAGTTTTGTAGAACAAATACACATATGTATGAAAAACACCACATCGTGTACCAACCTAGTTACCTTGTTGAATTGCTTGAGGAAGTAAATACCCTGCTGGAATCAGAACATCAGAAGTCGGCTATTGAAGAGGAAGCAGGGAAAAGTGCACAGAGAGTCAAAGAACCAAGGAAGGCCAAGAGGGCTGGGGCACAGAGTAAGGGAGTCCAGGGCAGTAAAATGAGGCTGGGGGAGTTACCCATGTAACCCTGGAGAAGAAAAGTGACCTAAATAGAGATAAGATTGAAGGGGAAACAGGAATTTAGCAAACTCATTCTTGCTGTAGAAGAAAGTAAAATGGGGGCAGTGTGTGTGCATGTGTGTGATGCAGACTGGATTTAGATCAATTAGATTGTTCAGTGGTCCAGGTGATGGATAGATGGTACTGGACCATATTGTGATAATAAATCAGAACTATTTATCAGGCATCCCACATATCCCTGTTGCTCTAAGCTTTTGCTGTCTCCTTAGGGTCCTTGGATCCTAGTGGGAGGTGGGGATAGTGCACAGGGTGGCAAATGGTGTCCAGGCAGGAGTGTTCTGAAGACAGTGCAGGGTGTGCCTGGTGAGGAGAGGCAGGGTGCTAGTTTATGTAGGAAGGTTGGAGGTTTCTCTGATAAGGTGACATTTCTGAGATTTGAAAAAAGCTATGTCAAAGCTGCATGAGTCTCCAGGGAAGGGAAAGAGTGCGTGCCAAGTCAGAGGTGAAGAAATAAGCATGGCCACCGTGGGCTGCAAATGCAGAGGCAGGTGGATCACAGGCCCTGGGTAGGAACTTGGGAAATAGCAGATTTCCCAGACACAGAACCCTGGTCTGAGGAGCTGAGATTCAAGGGACTACCAGAATACAGAAGCTACAGCAGTTATCCAGGCAACAGATAATAGCAGCAATGAAGACGGAGAGAAGTGGACAATTTTGAGTTGGAGGATATACGCCTGAGAGGTTTAATAGACCAGAAAATGGTATACCAGAACTTCTGGGGGCGGGGGTGGGTCATGAGCTTCGTCTATGATGTGCTAGGTGTGAAATATCTTTGAATTATCTAATATGGTTGGAATGTGAAATGGTCATGTGTCAGAACACTTGGTCTCTAGCTAGTGACACTCATTTGAGAATTTTGGGACATTTAAACAGTAAGGCCTGTCTGGCAGAAGTGGGTCACTGAGGTGGGTTGTTTATAGATGTTAGTCTGGCTCTTGGTATCATCCATTACCACCACATCCGGAACTAGCCACAAATTTCCACAGGAAAGCCAAAGCCCCAGCTGCTCTGCCTCCCTTGCCATGAAACTGTTCTCCCCACTTAGCTGCTTGTCACACATTTGGTAGCAGTGATGAAAAAAATACCTAATACAGAAAATTGGAACTGGGAAGCAGGCTTATTGCTGAGATAAACCTGACCAGGTTGCTCATAAGCCCTTGGTACTGAGTTACACAGGGAATTGGGGTGGGAGTATGCATAGCTACAGAATGAGAGAAACCCTAGCATGCTGTAACTGGAGGTTAGTGGATCATTTGGGTGAGCTTGTGGAAGACCAGAGGAGAGAGAAAGAGAGAGAGAAGGGGTGGGGGAGATGGAGAAAACACAGAACACTCACCAAGGAGAAGTGCAGGCCAGCGAGTGGAGTCTATCGGAGCTGCAGAGCTGGAGGGATGGAACCCAGATGATAACAAGAGCTCCTGCATGCTGGACATGGAACTACAAGATTTTGGGTTTTCCCTGTAATGTTTCAGTCTTGCTTTGGTCCAATCTTTAGAGCTTTATATTTATTTTATGCATGTGGGTATTTTGCCTGAATGTTTGTAACTGCATCAAATGCTTGCAACTGCATCAAATGCTTGCAGTGCATGTAGAGGAAGAGGGCATGGCACCCCTGGGTAGAGCTATGGATAACCGGTTGTGGGTCATCTTGTAGGTACTGGAGATCTTACTCAGGTCCTCTGAAAGATCAGCCAGGGCTCTAAACCACTGACCCATCTCTCCAGCCCCTTTGGTCCTGTCTGTCCTTGCTATGCTCCCATCTCTTGATTTTTGAATGGGAATGTTCATGCTATTCTGTGTTGGAAGTAACTTATCTTTTGATTTTACAGGGACTCATAGTTAAGAGAGTGTCTGGAATCTTAGAAAAGACCTCAGGCTTTTACAGTGTTGGAACCTTAAGACTATGTAGCCTTTTAAAGGTGTATTAAATGTATCATTGCACCTTAAAATGGCCAGGAGCCTGCCTGAATATAGACTGTTCCACACGGGCTCATGTCTTTAAATACTTGGTCCCCAGGTGGCTACACTGAGAGGTCATGAAGCCTTGAAGAGGTGAGGAGATAGGTTGTCCTGAGCAGGCTTGTGGGGCAAAGCCTAGCCCCAGTTCTAGTTCATCTGTCCCTTCTTTCCACCTGCCCCTACAATATGGCCCGGCACAAGCTCCACATGAAGTCCAGAGCCCCAGCCACCATGCCACCCTTACCACGAAACTCCTAAAATCAACTCCTCTCCCCCTAGGCTTCTTGTCAGCATGTGGTTGCAGCAAGGAAAAAAAGTCACTAATACATTACCTGAGAGATATTTAAGTGACAGCTGGTCACACAGGCCAGGGGCTCAGAACGTTTTTGAGGTAAAGCATTGTCCATTTGTGGGGGCCTCTCTTTCCACATGAATTGATACCCTCATTTCCCTCCCCAGAATGAGCGAGAACAGATCATGACCACCAACATCTGGCTGAAACAGGTAAGAGCCTTGGAGGGTCTCCAGCCTCGGTGTTGTTTCCTCTGGGCTGCGGACCTACAGGTGATGCAGCCTTGTCTGTGTTCTCAGGAATGGACTGACTACCGCCTGGCCTGGAACAGCTCCTATTATGAAGGGGTGAACATTCTGAGGATCCCCGCAAAGCGTGTCTGGTTGCCTGACATCGTTTTGTATAACAAGTGAGTGGTGGGGTGGTTAGAGTTAGTGAGGGTCAGGCCAGAGCAGCAAGCCAGCTTTCAGGGCCATCCATTCCTGAGTTCCACTCCGTCCTTCCTCTTCTACACTTCACTCAGACTTCTAGGCCATGGAGCTAGAGGACTAGAGTTGGTAGAGACAGAGACTTCTGAGTGGGAGGGTGGGTAAGGAAGCCCGGAGTGGAGACAGTTCCTACCTAGCTGTTTTGTCTTTTTGTGACTGACTGGGTGGTTTTGTCAGAATTGGGGGCTGCAGCATTGACTTGTCAGGTGTCGATACCACGGACACATTAGTGTGGTAGCAGTTATTTGAGAGGCTGAGGCAGGAGGATGAGGAACCCAGGAGTTTGAGATCAGCCAGGGCAAAGACAGCAAGTGTGACAGAGAAAGAATAGACAGCCAAGGCTCGAACAAGACAGAGGTTCATAGCTCATCTCTGCCGCTTACTAGTCTAAGGAGCTCGATAACGCCCTCCAGCTTCCCCTAGCCTTGCTTTCCAAGCTATAAAATGAGGAACACAATAGAAATGTTGCTTCCTTGGACTCTCATGAGGCTTACCTGAGCTAATTCCGTGAGAGGCCTTTGGTGCCTCCTAGTAAGGAGTTGCTGAGGAAAGCAGATCTGTTTCAGTGAGGAAGGCAGATAATCCCCAAGGACTCTTGGGGGGTTTTGAGAACAAGCCAGTCTTCTTCTATAGATCGGTGACGTTCTCCTCTATGCCCTGCCCCACCCCAGTGCTGATGGGACCTACGAGGTGTCTTTCTACGCCAACGTCATCGTGCGTTCCAATGGAAGTATCCAGTGGCTGCCCCCTGCCATCTACAAGAGCGCCTGCAAGATTGAGGTGAAGCACTTTCCCTTTGACCAACAGAACTGCACCCTCAAATTCCGCTCCTGGACCTACGACCACACAGAGATCGACATGGTCCTTAAATCGCCCACGGCCGTCATGGATGACTTTACCCCCAGTGGCGAGTGGGACATCGTGGCCCTCCCGGGACGAAGGACGGTGAACCCGCAGGACCCCAGCTATGTGGATGTGACCTATGACTTCATCATCAAGCGCAAGCCGCTCTTCTACACCATCAACCTCATCATCCCCTGTGTGCTCATCACCTCGCTGGCCATCCTGGTCTTCTACCTGCCCTCCGATTGCGGGGAGAAGATGACGCTCTGCATCTCCGTGCTGCTAGCCCTCACGTTCTTCTTGCTGCTCATCTCCAAGATTGTGCCTCCCACCTCCCTTGACGTACCACTCATCGGCAAGTACCTCTTGTTTACCATGGTGCTGGTCACCTTTTCCATCGTCACCACTGTCTGTGTCCTCAATGTGCACCACCGCTCACCCAGCACTCACACCATGGCTTCCTGGGTCAAGGAGTGCTTCCTGCACAAGCTGCCCACCTTCCTCTTCATGAAGCGCCCAGGTCTCAAAGTTAACCCAGCCGGGATCCCTCATCCCAGCCAGTTGCACCTGACCACAGCTGATGCGGCCACTACCTCTGCCTTAGGCCCCACCAGCCCATCTAACGTCTACGGGCATTCCATGTACTTTGTGAACCCCGTCCTTGCCGCTCCCAAGTCTGCAGTTGGCTCCCAACCAGCAGGCAACCCCAGGGATGCCCGCCTGAGGTCCTCGGGGAGGTTCCGGCAGGACCTACAGGAAGCTTTAGAGGGTGTCAACTTCATCGCCCAGCATCTGAAGAGTGATGACCAAGATCAGAGTGTAAGTCACCAGCCCTTCCCCCACCACCTGAGTAAGCCATTCCAAAGGGAAACGTTTTATTTCTTCGTAGGTGAGGAAGAAACACAGATCTTTCTGTGTTGTGCCTAGGTTCCCTCAAAGCCAAGTCTGAGGTGAGGTAGCTTACTTGTGAAGTAACCCTAGGAAAAACACTGAGGGTGTAGAGAAAGCAAACCAAAAGGAAAGAGGGGCCCTGTTGGAGGATATCAGTGAGTCTGCTGCTGTGGGTGCAGCATAGAGACTCCCAAGAACCCAGACAACTAGCCTCAGAATCATCTCCTGGATTGAGGTGGGAATCTTTATCCCCCAGCTCCCATCCCCCTCCAGTTGACGGGAGCCCTGGGGTGTGATCTTACCTATACTTCCAGTCATGCCCAGTTGCCAGAGCAAGCACCCTTCGTGGTAGAGAGAACCCTGAGGCGGAGCAGAGAGGAGCTGCATGCCCTGGAGACGAGGGTTCTCTGTGGATGTAAAGGCGGTTCAGCCATCCTAAGAGAGCACAGCTTGGGTTGGGTTGCATGGGGCATCTGCTCCTACCTTTGCAGACTTGCAAAGAAGCCCTGTGTGAATTTATACCTTTCAGGAGCATAGAAACATCAGTTAAAGTGTTATTGCTACCAGGCTAATGTATTATTATGTAGGCGACAAGAATTACAGATTTTCTAAACTGAGGTTAAGTTCTCCTTCGCAGGACACCAGGAGTTCTAGAGTCTGTGCATCTCAAATGACTCCTCTGAGCCAAGGGCGTGTGTGTTTTAGTTTCATTCTGTTGCTGTGACAAACACTACAATCAGCAGCAACTTCAGAGAGAAATGAATTTATTTGGCTTATATTTACAAGTCACAGGAACTCAGGGCAGAAACCTGAAGCCAGGCCTGCTTGCTATTCCAACAGAATTACCCCTGGCTCACTAAGAAGAGTAGCAGAAAACCTTGGAGGCAGGCTGTTTGCTGGCGCACTCACAGATTCATGCTTAGCTAGCTTCCTTATACATCCCAGGCCACCTGCCCAGGGAATGGTGCTGCCCACAGTGGGCTGGGCCGTCCTCTATCAGTTAACAATCAAGACAGTCTCCATGGACATGCCCACAATCCACTCCAATCAGGCCAGTCTCAGGTGATTCAAGGCTGGATCAAGGTGGCAATGAAAACTAACTAGAATAATGTATAAGGGAGATTTTATAATAAAAAGATATGTGGAGATCATCATGGTTAGACCTTCCTAAGCATTTCTCTACCTAAAAAGGCACGCATCATAAGCCTGAGAATGTTCCCATTTCAAGGCAAATCCCCTCAGATTCCTTAAACAGCATTTTATGTTGCAACATTGTGTCTCCCCACTGGCAGCTGCAGGAACAGAAGAGAATTTCTTCCTTCTTGCCCTTTTGCAAACCCTTCCCACCCACTAGACTCTCAGGAGAGAACTCTGGTGTTTAGTTAGTGAGCACTAGCTGTAGAGTACAGCTGCCCGGTCCAAAATCACACTGTGAGGAAAGAAGACAATGGCTAAGAAAAGGGATAGCGGGCCTGTGGGTCACTGGCCTGCTGCTCAGAGAGGAGCTCCCAGTCCTGCAGCAGCCTCACCTAGAATGTGTTAGACACCAAAATTCCGAGCGGGCCTCCAACTCGGAATTTTAACCATATCTCTGAGGCCTCCTGGGCCCATTGCAGTCAGAAGCACAAATGTAATTAATAATGCTAATCTTTCTTTCATTCCCCTCCCCCATCTCTGTGTAGCCTAGGCTGGACTTGAATTCACTACATAGTTGAAGGTGACCTTGAACTTTGAAAAAAAACATTATTAACTCTTTACCTTTAAAACCAGCCTCATTGTCAGCACCTATTCACTCTGAGCTGTGCTGTGCATTGTATTCCTTCTGTGTGCATCAAGATTCATACTGAATTATGAATTCCCACCTGTTTCTGTGTCCTCTACCACTTCAGTCAAAAGCACACAAAGTGCTAATGGGCTTTTTATTTGTTTGGTTGGTTGATTGGGTTTTGTTTGTTTGTTTGGTTGGTTGTTTGGTTTTGTTTCTTTGTTTGTTTTTGAGACAGTCTTTGACAGACCCCAGCCTGGTCTCAAACTCACTATGTAGTTGAGGATAACAGTGAAGTTAATTCGACTGCTCCTGCCTGTGCATCCCCAGTGCTGGGATTTTAGGCTTGCACCCCTACCTAGCTTTGATTCTGGTGCTGGTGATCAAACCCAAGGCTTTGTACATGCTAGACAAACAGCCACATCCCCCGGACTGACCTTGAACTTGATCTTCCTGCTCCCATCTTCCAAGTGCTAGAATTACATCTTCAACTGAGTAAGAATTTCTGGAGGAAGCTTTAGGAGCCACCTCTCAAACTCCTGTGGGGTCCTGTGTACATCTTGCACTCCTGCCTGAGCTAGCAGCCCCCACCTTGAGCTCTTTCTCCTGAGGACCTCACCACCCTCTTGTCACTGGCAGGCCTAGTCAGTTAATAAGGAACCCCAAGAGGGAAGGAGCCAGACAGAACTCGGGATTATAACCACTTGTGTGCCTGTAGCGCCAAACATATCAGGTGCTCTGGTAGGAGTGGGCAGACAATCCCAACTCCCCAGGAATCCTGGGAAGTAGCATTTACTAGAGCCCTTATTTTGCTAATGGGAAACTGAGGCAGAGAATAATCCTCTGACTTGTCTGGCCACACAGCTGCCATCCTGAAACTGGGCCTCCTCTGAGGGTCTTGCTCTGCCCTGAGCATATGAAGAGCTTGCTGATTAAGTGATTTCCTCATGTGTAGTTAGAGATCTGTTTTTCCTCGCACGGCAGGCCCACTCTGAGCCAACCCAGGAATGGTTTTTCATCTCCAGCACTTCTGCTCTCCATAATGGCTAAGTGGTCACTGTAAGTAGCACAAAAACAGGAAAAGATGGGAGCGTGCTTGATGCTAAGGCTGTCAAAATGAATTCCACCAACCCTAATATCACAGTGCGGAGCGGCCTGCTTGCCTTCCCGACCTTATGAACAGAACAATCCATGTTTGAGGGAGTAGAGTTTGATCTGATTTAGGATTATCCTGGAGTTTAACACACAACATTGATGAAGCCCTGGCAAATTGGGTCACTGACATCAGCTTGCCGTTGCTGCCTGGGGTTTCTTACTCCTGAGCCTTTACTGAACACTCTCAGCCTGGAGTGGAGGAGGGAGGCCAGGATGCTGGTCACATGACCACTCTCTGAGGGTCTCTCAGAGCACCAAGGAGGCAGGCACATCTATGGTGGTACCTGTGGGAGCCAGCCAGGTTTCTGCTGGTGTCACACCGTGGAGTGTCACACCCCACGGCTGGGTCTGAGAAGATGAAGTGTGTGCAGAGCGAGAGGGTGGGAATGCCAGAGAGTCTGATGATGAGGCCAGAGGAGGTGGAGCCTTGATCACAGGAAACAGCAGGCGCTGCTGGGAATAGAGTGGAACTCATTAAACTGTGGGGTTCCCAGGTGTTCTGCAAGCTCTTGTCAGGCAGGCGGGCCCTCATCTCCCTCTCTCCAGAGCCAGCCAAGATAGACGGTTTGGGATAAAAGCAAGAGGAACCTAGTGATCTCTAAGTCACAACCTCCTTTACCCATAACCAGATTTGGCTTTGAATTCACCATGTGTGATGTCTTTGGGTCTCTGTTTCTGCATCCATGGATTCCTCTGACGGTGGGTGAAATAATAGGTAGAAAATGTGTCTGCACCAACATGTGTACTCCCCTCCTTGTCATTAGTCCCCCAAATATAGGACACTGACTACTTATATAGCATTTACATTACGTTAGGTATTCACATGGCCTATAGGCATTGTAAATACAGGGGAGGATTTCTTGATGTCTTAGGTTTATATTGCTGTGGTGAACTCCATGGCCAAAAGCAACTTGGTATAGAAAATACAATATATAAGTATATGGCTTACATATACTTATATTGTTCACTGAGGGGAGCCAAGGTTGGAACTCCAGGTGAGAACTGAAGCAGAGCCGTAGAGAAAAGAAACACTGTTCACTTGCTTGGCTCCTCATGACGAACTCAGTCTGCTTTCTTCTGTTACCCTGGACCACCTGCCCAGGAGTGGCAATACCCACAGTGAGCTGGACCCTCCCACATCAATAATTAACCAAGAAAATGCCCTACAGACTTGCCTGCAGGCTAATATAATAGAGGCGGATTTTTTTTTTTCCAGTTGAGATTCCCTCTTCCCAGAGGACTCTAGCTTGGATCAAGTTGACCAAAATCTAATTAGGATGCCTGAGCTGGGTGCAAATATTGCACCCTTCCTGTGAGGTCTTGAGCAGCATCAGGGTTGCGGCATTCATAGGGGATCTAAGGAGACTGAGAAATAACCGTCCAACCCAAGTTCCATGGTTCTGCTACGTCCTCCTCCAACCCTGGTCAGGGGGCAGGGTTGAAGAACACCAAGAAAAGCACTAAAATCGCCTGACAGAGGCCAGCCTTGGATTCAGATCCTGCCACACCTATGTATGATTCCAAGCCCCATATCGCCTGTGGGGTCCTAGCCAGCAGGTGAAAGTGTGATTCAGAGGGAGGAAGTGCTCTGTGCTTGGCACCTGTAACCAGTACCCCCCCATCTGTCTGCAGGTCATCGAGGACTGGAAATTCGTAGCGATGGTCGTCGACCGCCTGTTCCTCTGGGTGTTTGTGTTCGTGTGCATCCTGGGCACCGTGGGGCTCTTTCTTCCTCCCCTCTTTCAGACCCACGCTCCTTCCAAGGGCACCTAGGCTCCCCAGTGTGCCAAGGGCCCCTGGGTTACAGTAAAGATGATGTGAGAAGCCAAGTGGGCAGTTTACTGCTTCCTCTGGGTCCCAGCTAATGAGGCCCTAAGTAAAGATGTGACCTCTGGCAGTCAACCCCATGAAACCAGCCACAGCCATGAGAAGGACAAGGATGGCTAGCTTGCACTGTCCCCTCTGAATGCCTTTGAGTAAGTCTCTGAAGGAGCAGATTAGGCTGTGGACGTTCAGCCTGGCCTCCTTCCTTCCCCGTGTCAGGCCCTGGAGTCAGTCATACGAGCAGCACCTGCTGTGCCATGTACCATGCCATCACACGCCAGCCTGCTTTCCATCCATCTCCCTCCACCCTCAGCTGCCCAGTAGATTCCTGGCTCTTCCTCCAACTCCTCACACTTCCAGATCCCCAGGTCAGAATCTCTATATCTGCTGTGGTTCCTGCCCAAATCCTCAGACTCTTACTTCCCAAGCTTTTCACATGGCTGTTCTAGTCAGGGCTCCCACGATCCTCTGCTTCAATGTCATTTCCTGTAGAAGCCTTCCCTAGTCGTGCATTCCGAAGTAGTATCTCCTATAACTGCATTAAACTTCCAACCTGCTTGAATGCCCCCCATTGGTACCTACGGCTCTCAGTTGGTGGCACACCAGTCACCTATACTTGCCCGTGGGAGTGTATGCTCCACAAGGCAAGGGCTTGATACAGCGCTCTCTACACAGAAGGTGAAAAATAAATGTTTGTTGAATGAATGGGTGGTTCCTGTTTTCCTCCAAACTCATGTGCTCCCTCTGAGTAGCTGTCCTTGGTCCCCGCCTCTAGAAAGCGTGTCCTTCTCTGGACATCACTCTGGCTGCTTTCTGCCTTTACATCATGGTTGGTTCAGGCCCATCTGTCTCTGTCTCTCTCACACACACACGGTTGGTTCAGGCCTGTCTCTGTCTCTCTCACACACACAGTTTGTTCAGGCCTGTCTCTCTCTTTCTCTTTAACACACACACACACGGTTGGCTCAGGCCTGTCTCTGTCTCTCTCTCTCTCTCTTTCTCTCTCTCTCTCTCTCTCTCACACACACACGCACACACACACACACGGTTGGTTCAGGCCTGTTTCTGTCACACACACACATGGTTGGTTCAGGCCTGTCTCTGTCACACACACACACACACACGATTGGTTCGGGCCTGTCTCTGTCTCACACACATGGTTGGCTCAGGCCTGTTTCTGTCACACACACACACACACACACACACACACACACACGGTTGGTTCAGGCCTGTCTCTGTCTCACACACACGGTTGGCTCAGACCTGTTTCTGTCACACACACCGATCTCACAGTACTTGCCCCATCCATTGTTGGCACTCAAGATATTTCTGGAATTAAGGAGAAGATTGTTAAAGTTTTAAAGATGTTTTATCTTCATGTATTTGTGTGAACCATGCACATGCCTGGTGCCCCTGGAAGCCAGAAAAGGGCTCTGGAATCCCTAGAACTGAACTTACAGACATGAGCCACCATGTAAGTGTTGGGAATCAAACCTGGATCCTCTGGAAGGCCAGCCAGTGCTCCTGACTATCCCTGAAGGAGAATGTTTTACAGTCTTGTTTTTAGAATTATCATAAAGTTGACCTTTTTGTGTATAATGTAAGCATATATTTGCATAACCATCACTGCCACTAGAGCAAATGAAAGGTGCCTCACTCACGCTCTGCTACTGTTCTGTAGGTGTCATGCCCTGCAACTTAGCCCTGGCACCCCATACCTTCCCTTCATCACTCTAGTTCAGAATAGAGCACTATGGGGTGTAACCTTTAGAGACTAGCTTCTTTCTGCTGCATCTTTAAAAAGAACTTCCTGGGGCCAGTAAGACAGCTCAGTGAGTGAGGGTACCTTAATTCCATCCCTGGAATCCATGTAAAGATGGAAGGAGAGAACAGACTCCACAAAGATATCCTTTGGCTTCCATGTGTATGCACGCCCACTTATGCGCGCACACACCCATGTATGAGCAAGCGCAAACACACACAGTAAATAAAAATCTTAAAAAACACTTTTATTGAAGTATAATTTACACAGCATAAAATTCACTCATTTTCAGCGGACATTTCCGTGAGCTTTCTTATGTTCGTCGCCAGCCTGGTGCCTCTTTCACAGTAACAAGGTCCCTAATAACCACCAAGGAAGCCTCTGAGTTCCAAGCCATCCCTGGCTAAGGGACTCTAGGGCACCTACCCTGTCACTGCCTACTCCTGGGACACTCAGGCTAGCAGGTGGCAGTGAGACAAAGGAGGGTCTACAAGGGTCAGTCTCTCTCTCTCTCTCTGCTTCACTTTCTTATAAAAGTATTTATTTGCTATAAGGGGGATCAAAACCTGGGCTTTTGCTAGTCAAGACCTCTCCTGCTGAGCTGGAACCTCCAGGATTGTTTTTTTGTTTTTATTAAGGAGCCTTCCTAGCATAGTCTAAATAAAGAGAAAAATATAAGACCTCCCAGATGTCATCACCCGGCCATGATAACTCATCGCCAATATTGTTTTGACTTCAGTCCATCTGTTTCCCCCTCAACTATATGCTGTATGTATCACACTGAAAATAGTTACTTTAAGAACATCAACTTCCACAGTCTCCTTTTGAGTTGCGCTAGAGCTGGCATGGCCTTGTGGTGGTCCCCTAGCCGTCCTCGGAGCTGCACGTGCCCGGGACCTGACCAGAGATTTGGTCCTTTAATCCTGCCACGGTGACAGTGCCTGCGTGGGTCTGGTCCTTTGCCTAGCGGTTTCCAGACTCCAGGGCTGCTCAGGGCGAGGCAGGGACCCGACGCCCCTCCCACCTCGGCGGGTGCAGCTCCCGCCTCGGCCTCCCCGCCCCGCGGCAGCTCGCAGCGTTTAGCTGCCCGGGCTTCGTGCGTTTCGGGGGCTCAGGTGCACCGGAGCTCGGCGACCCGAAGCCGGGAGGAGCCCCGCGGTCCCCGTGCCCGCACAGCTGGGCGTCGGCGGTCAGCACCCGAGTGGATCCCGCCCAGTCCGAGCGGTCACCAGACATGGACGTTGTGCCGCTCTGGTCGCCGCTGTCGCTGCTGCTGCTGCTGCTGCTACTGTCAGGTACGCGCGGGGAACGGTCGGGTCAGGAGTCCAGGCGGGCAGTGGGCCGGGGGCACGCCTGTGCTAGGCTGCAGCCCTGGCCTCGGCTTTCCACACGGCTTCTGCCACCAGCCCCTTAGAAGTCTAGGCGCCCACCTGCCTTGGATCTCAGTGTGGTCCCACGCTTCTGACAGTGCACGCGCATCCCAACCCCTACCTCGCTGAGCCCTTTAGGTACTTCCTTTGTTCCCAAGCCTCTCAGTTAGAAGAGGCGTGTGGCGAGCCCAGAGCCTGCCCTCTAGGTCTGAGCCGGGAGAGGTTTGAGTCAAGGTCCCTAACGTCCCAATGTAGTCCTGCTACAGGGACCCGCAGCCCCGCTTCCAATATCTGCCTCTTGCTCACCGTTTGGTTTTGTGGACCGTGGGAAAACCTGTGGCCAAAGAAGACTAAAGACTTGTTTGGAGCTGGAGCTGGACCAAGGCTCTGGTTCTGGTCTTTCGTCTCTGCACCAGGACTGCGTTGCCTAGAGATCTTCGACGTGATTGTTCCTCCCAGGCCATCGCAGAGGCTCTAGAGGAGCCTATTGGGAGGAAGCCCTTCCAGAGATCCTAGGTGACTGGTGGATGAGGCAGAAATGCAGTTACAATGTCCCCTGAAGGCGGGCAGGAAATGCACTTTAAGCGAGGTTGGGGGAAGCTTGCATCATTATGGTCTGCACTCCTGTGTGGGGCCCACCCAAATCATGGCCTGAAGAACCTGGGTTATACTTCCCCCAAAAGATTGTCCCTTGACTGACCCCCAGTACTGTAAATAGGAAGCAGCCGACAGCCTGAGCTAAGATGTCTCACTTAGTTGGGGGAGAGGGGGTTGTGAACAAAAAAGGTGACCCTGGCCCTCCGAGGTAAGGAGTTGGAGCGAGGACGTGAAGACAGCACTGGCAGAAACCCGTGAGCACCTTGACTCCTAAGACGTTCATAACCAAACCCCGGCAGATTGTGGGAGGATGGAGGAAGGGGCTGCACTCTCCCACGTAGTGGGAAGTAAGTCTGGCCTAGGAAGATCCTAAGCGGCCCTGCCTCTGCCCATGGGTTGGGTGAGTCATCTTTCTACCTGGGCAGCAGGGGTATGTTCCTTGGAGTAGCAATAAAGGTTTGAGCCTCTAATAGTTCTTTCATTGTTGTTGTTGTTGTTGTTGTTGTTGTTGTTGTTGTTGTTATAGAAAGCACAGTTGGGTGACTTAAGTAAAGAAAGGTTAGAGTTTTACTAAGAAAAAATATCTGGTTCAGCTGGTAAAGACACTCACCTCTCAGCCTGATGTCCTGAGTTTGATTCCCAGGAGCCTCATGGTGGAAAGAGAGAACTGAGTTTTAAAGGGTGCCCTCTGAACCCCACGCATATGCACCCCTCTCCTGTAATGTAATAAAAAAAATTAAAGAAGAAAAAAAAGGTAGTCTTTGCTTAAATTTAAGAGAGAGGAGGAGAGGGAGAGAGAAAGCTAAGAGAATGGCAGTAAAGCACACAGAGGTGTGGCTGACTGAAGAGAGTCCCACCAAGCTAACAGTTATTGAGTGCCTGCCACAGGTCCCTAAACCAAGCACTTTACCCCCATTTTTGAGGTGCATTCATGCATACTCTCTATTTTGGTAGATTCAAAGGAAAAAAAAAAAAAACAAGGTTCAGAGAGTTTAAGTTACTAGCCTAAGCTTACACAGCTTACCATGTTTGCTGGGTTAAACCCCAGATGTACCCAACTTTAAAACTCAGGCTTCTAAGTCCCTGAATGTGTGTGACCTGGTAGAATTCTTGTCCTTCCTGAGCCCCAGTTTCCCAGTTTGTAACTGGAAAGCATTATTAGTCTGGAAACTCAGGTTTGCAGAGCCCCCTGGCACATGGGAATCTGTAGGCAGGATGTCTTTGCCGAGAGAGGTAAGCACCATTTCCCCAGGAACTGACAGGAATGCCTCCCTCAGTGGCCAGGGCCTCAGAAGCTGAACACCGCCTGTTCCAGTACCTGTTCGAAGATTACAACGAGATCATTCGGCCTGTGGCGAACGTGTCCCATCCAGTTGTCATCCAGTTTGAGGTGTCCATGTCTCAGCTGGTGAAGGTGGTAAGTGCTGGAGCCACAAGATGTGGCCGTGGGGTTCTCCGGAGCCTGCCTGGAGTCAGCCTTATTTCTATCATTCACCTGTCAACTTCAATCTCACTTTCTAGGATGAAGTAAACCAGATCATGGAGACCAACCTGTGGCTGAAGCAAGTACGTGCGCGTAGACTCTGTGTACTGCTGCCCCCTGGTGGTAATCGCTTTATTTGCTGATGGGAAACAAAAGGACATCAGGACATCAGGCTGAGGACCCTAGTCAGGGTCACCCCACTGCTCTGAAGGACTGACTCCTCCTGTTACAGATAGACAAGCTACAGCCTGGAGAGAGAATTCTCTCCATAGTCCCACTACGAAATTGGACTTGTTGGGCAGTCGTGGCTCACAGCTTTGATTCCAGCACTTAGATGTGGATCTCTGCAAGCTCAAAGCCAGCCTGGTCTACATAAAAAGCTCCAGGGTGTGCACACATGTGTGTGTATGAATTTGGAGGCCAGAGATTGATAAAGCATATCTTCCTTGATTAGTCTTCACATCACTTGTTGAAGCAAGGTTCTTGCTGAACCTGGAGCTCAATGATTCTGCTGGGAATTCCTTCTCTGCCACCCTGGGATTGTGAAATGGGAAGGCTGTGCGGGTGCTGGGGATCCAGTTGTCACATTTACACAACCATTGCTTTATTCATGGAGCTACCCCCTCTTGTCCCATTTGAGACAGGGTCTCGTTGTAGCCCAAGATGGCCTGGAACTTCCTGTACGGCTTAAACTGGCCTTGAACTCATAACCCTCTTACCTCCACCTCCTGGCCCTGCGCCTGGCTGGAGAGTGAGCTCAAGGTATTTAAAGAATAGGAATTTAATGTAGGGAGCTGTCAGAAGTCCCGAAGGCTGAACCTTGGTTAATGTATTCAGAGAAGGCACTGATTAATGGCTCCTGATTGGTTGACAAGGGTTGAACTCCCCTAGCCATGAGGTCTGACTTCCTAGGGCAAGGGTAACCTTCACACTTAGCCCATGCTGTCTGCCCTGCTACCCCCAAGTTGCTCCCTTGGTCCAACATTCTTTGCAGCAGGGAAACGGCTCAGTGACCCAAAGCAGAAGTGGCTGGCCCATCACTGTGATGACCATGATGCAGTGTCAGGAGAAAGCCTGGCTGATCCTTCCACTATTTTCTATCTCCCTGCCTCCTTCCACCAGATCTGGAATGACTACAAGCTGAAATGGAAGCCCTCTGACTACCAAGGGGTGGAGTTCATACGTGTCCCCGCGGAGAAGATCTGGAAACCAGACATTGTGCTTTATAACAAGTAAGGAGCTGGCTGTCCCACGCTCTGGTCTGGCAGACTGGGCTCTGTGTCCTCCAGCCACTCAATGGCCAGCCTTCCTTGGCCCTTTCCAAGAGGGATCTGTTTACTGTTCCCTCTGCAGGCTCTGGGCATCTATTGTGTACTGGGTACCATAGATGCCAGTGAGCCACAGAGTGGCAGGATGCTGAGTGATTCCTAAGAGAATGATGTGTGGCTGGAGGAGGGGAAACGTCACCAGGGAAAGCTGCTGGGAGGAAATGTGGGCCTTGAGGGTCACATGGGATCTGGACCAGGGGAACAGCAGCAGGAAGGTCTAGGGAGGCAGGAGAATGTATCATGGATAGCTGCACTGTGGGGTAGAAGGCTGGAGGATCAGGGAGAGCCCAGTGTACGGTGGGGGGATCTGGGACGGCAGGGGAGGGCCTTGCATGTGGCACCAATCACTAGCTCTGTGGCAGGGATGGGAGTAGATGGCTGTCTCACCCTCTTTAAGAGAGGATACTCGTGGGAGAACAGAAGGGATGGGTAAGACTCATAGATTATCCTAGGTTCCCGAGCTAGCGACCAGCTAGCCACTGAGGAGTCGCTAAACACACAGCTGCTCCGAAGTTAGACTATTTTGTTGTTGTTGTTTTTTCAGAGTCTTTTGTAAAGAAGACAATAACACAAGTGGCTTGTTCTTTAGCATGGCTACGCAAAGGATTTTACCTGCCTCAATTAATCCCAATACCTGCCATGAGCAACTTCTGCGTGGTTCTGAGTTTTGGGGGAGAGGGTGTTGAGAGTTCTGAGAGCCCCGCAAACTGGCCCCAGCCTTGGCTCATTTCTCCGCAACCCTCTGTGTGTTCTCACTGTAAAGTTTGATTTTTTTTTCACATTTATTTATTTGTGTGGAAGGTGGAAGGAGGTAAAGAGGGAGGGACAGGGAGAGAGAGAGAGAGAGAGA
>JAQHUG010000003.1:15515811-15537184 GCA_028555095.1 Dicrostonyx torquatus | reverse complement strand
AGGTAATTGACTTAATTCATATAGAAGTATGTATCACACATCTGTGAATACATGACAGATAGAATATATATGTATAAAATATATATGCATATACACATATACATACATACACACACACACACACACACACACATATATGCTGCGCATGATGGAACACACCCATAGTCCTGGCTACTCAGGATGCTGAGACAGAAGGTTCACTGGAATCCAGGAGTTTGGGGCCAGCCTGGATAATTTAAGAAGGCCCATTCTGAAAATTCAAAACCACACAATTATAAGCTTTTACTAAATTTGGAAAAAGTTCTAAACGGTCTTCAAATATAACCATATTTGCCAACACTTCAAAGATGAACTTCCTCACTGATTCTACGTTAGCAGCCAGTGCAGCTGGACAAAGTTCTGTTGCTACGTGCAATTAAACTTCAGTTCTATCGACAATAATAAGCCAAGTTAGAAATTACTAATCTGTTAAAGCCTATATCAAATTGAAAATAATTTCATATTTTCATAACTATTTATACATTAGTGGTTGCTCACTAAACCCATAGTAATTTCTTGGTTTCACTTAATTGTATTTCCTATGTGAACCGGGACTATGATATTGGCCCATTTATAAATAACAGGAACAAAAAGCCCCAGAGTCCCAATGACCGAAACCAGAAGAAAAGTCCACAGAAACATCCGGTCAAGAACTTGTGCTATGAACTTCCAATCTTCAACGACCTGTTAAAAAACATTAAATACAAATATCAAACCTTGTACACATTTTAAGATAAAAAAAAAACCAGAAGATAATCATTTGCTGTCTTCAAAGCAAAGTGAACCTGTGCCCAGGTCTTTAAGACAGACTATTATAATTTATTAAATTCCATTCCAGTCTAAATCATTAGCTGACAATATTCTCACTTTTTAACATTCCACTAATAGTTTAAACCCTTTTAATGATGCATTAGCTTGTTAGAAGTAAACTAGGCAGGGTGGCATGTGCGTGTAGTACCAGTTACTTGGAAGACTGAAGCAGGAGGAGCCGAAGTTCAAGATCATCCTGAACAAGTGGGATTGCATCTCAAAACAATGACGAAAAGTTATTCCCTGGACATAGTGGTGCTTGCTGTAAACCCAGCATTCAGGAGGCTGAAGTAGGAGGATTGAGAGTTCAAGGCTAACCTGAGCTACGTAGCAAAACCCTGTCTTAAAAAACAGTGTGGGGGGACGGGAGATGGGGATTCTCAGTGTGGTGGTGGTACAAGCCTTTAATCCCAAAATGTGAATGAATTTCTGTGAGTTTGGAGTCAGCCTGGTCTACATAGCAAGTCCCAGGCTAGCCAGAGCTATATAGTGAGCCCCTGTCTCAAAAAAGGAAGGAAGGGGAAAAAAGACAGAGAGAAAGAAAAGAAAGGAGGGAGGGAGGCAAGAAGGGAAGGGAAGAAGGGAGTAAGGAGAGAAGAAGGAAGAAAGAGAAGGAGGGAGAGAGGGAGGGACGGAATGAGGGAGGGAGGGAGGGAGAGGACAAAGGTTGTCAGGGCAAGGGAAGCTGGGAGCTTCAGACCCCAGTATGAAACAGTAGTAAAGACTGCTATTTTATCAGATGCATTTCATCTACTACTCGCACCTGATAGAAAATCTCCATTTAAAAAACTTTAGAAATTAGAATTTGGGAGCTGGTGAGATGGCTCAGCAGTTAGGAGTATTTATTGCTCTTGTAGACCAAGGCTCAGTTCCCAGCACCCAGACAAAAGCTCACAAGCATCTGTAACTCCAGTTCTAGGACCTCTGAAGGCCTCTTCAGACTTCCTCAGGCACCAGGCATGCACGTGATGTACATGCATACAGGCAGAAATACACTCACACACATAAAATACAAAAATAAATCTGAAAGAGGATTAATAAAGATATATTAGAATTTGCATAATGTTAATGGGACCATTAAACGTAAATTCAGTTATAAAATATTAATAGGCATAACTTTTAAAATATATAATAGAAAAAAGGAAAATAGTGGCCATTGAAAATCTGAAAAAAAAACCAGCAGTTCAACACTAAATTGATAAGAACACATGTTCAAAATTTGCATTTCAAATGTCAATTAACCTTTACAGGCCAACCAAACTTATTTTCTGTAATGCTTTAAACAAATTTTGTTTTAAGCACATTAGATACTATTACTGCCTCACATGAAAACCTTGAAGTATGAACATAATACATGAGAACACCTAACTCCTTTTCTATTTTTACGGTTTTTTAAACTTCATTTTGCTTTTATGAGACGCAGTCTCCTTATGTAGTCTAGCTGACCTTGAACCTGCTAAGTGGCCCGAGACTTTCTCAATCCTCCTGCCACAGCCCCTGCATGGCGGGATTATAGGTATGCACCTTACGCCTTTCAATTTTACTAATGAAAAACTTTACTAATTTTGTAAATGAACCACAATAAGATGTTTTTCTAGAAAAGTATCTTGGCTGTACTTATAAAACTACATTAGGCTTGTTCTTCAAAAAAAATTAACTTTTGATAAATTATAATGTCAAAATTCAGAAACAAAGTTACTGAAGAGAAATCTAAATCAGTAAATCATCCCTTTCCAGAGCCTAAAGTTATGGCGAAAACTTACTATCCTGCCAAACGCATACTGTTAAACTTCCTTTGTCGTCATTCAAGATGCTCTCGGGAGACAGAAGAGTGAGACTTGGGCAGATGCCCCATTTGCAGGGCTTTGCAGAGCAACAGATTCAATACCCGCCACAGACCTCTCGGACGTCGTTCTCCTTCCTGACATG
This sequence comes from Dicrostonyx torquatus, assembly GCA_028555095.1. NCBI lineage: Eukaryota > Metazoa > Chordata > Mammalia > Rodentia > Cricetidae > Dicrostonyx > Dicrostonyx torquatus. Next base: position 15,534,406 of record JAQHUG010000003.1, on the reverse strand, counting down.
CCTCGTGATGTAGCGGATGCAACCGAGCGCAGCTTCCAAGGTGTTCCTAGACTTAGGACCACTGCCATCCTCGGTTTCTTCCCTCTGAGTGAAGTACCTGTCGACATGACTTCTCATGCAGAGCAGTTTTGGGAGCTTGTGAAGAAATATCTTACGGACCCAAGGTGCCATAGCGTTGTGTGTTGAGGAAGAGCGGTGGTGGATGTTGATGGCAAAGACAGTCACCATAATGGAGAGTGTCACGAAAATCATGGTAAACACCAAGTACTCTCCAATCAGAGGTATGACTTTGGACGATGAGGGTATGATCTCTTCAATAACCAGAAGGAAGACGGTAAGAGAGACGAGCACTGACGTGCACAGGCTGATCTTTTCACCTTCATTTGAAGGGAGATAGAAGACGACCACAGTCAGAAATGAGAGCCCGATGCAGGGGATAATGAGAAATAAGGTATAAAAGAGAGGCAGCCGCTTAATCACAAAAGAGTATGTGACGTAAGGGTACCAACAGCAGCTGTCAGTTCTGTTCCCTTTGATCCCCACGGCACTCATGATTTCCCACTCTCCGTTGTCAAAAAAGTCAGTTCTGTCTACATTTTGGTCCTCTAGGATTATATCAACCTGGGATCCATCATACGTCCAAGAGCCAAATTTCATGGAACAATTCTGGAGATCGAATGGGAAAAACGTGACATCTATAGTACAGGAACTTTTGTAGTTCGCTGGTTGTGTCCAGGTGATGGTACCATTGTACTTGACAATCGTTTTCGTGCTGGCCCCTTCAAAACGTCCATCTGCACTAAAAGAAACACGCAATAATGGTGCCTAAATTAAACAGCCCAAGCACACATTTTAAAAGCCTAATATAAAAGGAAACCTGTGGGTAACAGCATGAAATAAGTTTGAAATTACTATGTGCCCAAGTGTCTGCTCCACCCATGGGGCCTCGCTTTCTGGACATCTTCCTGACATGTATGATTCTGCTGGAACCGAACCTACTCTCCCCTTTGTATTGTGAGATGGGCAAATACATGTTTATCAAAATGCTGAGATTTTTATAGTTGAAAAGACCTCACTTGACATACAAATAGAACCAGGCTATTTATATACCGGGCATGCACAGAGGCAGAGCCTGACTCTTTCTCTCCAGACTTCCTCTTCCACCAGAGAATTTGCACCAGGCAAGGCCCACCTGGACCTCCTGCACTAAAGAGGCACAGCTGTAGGTAGAGGCCCCAGCACCCGAGTTCTTTACAACAGTCCTGCTGTATATCTTCAGGTTCATAGATTTTTTTTTGCACAATATTGGATCTCTGTTTAGTACAAAAATGTTTTCAATCACAGAGAGCAACCAATGCTCAGGGAGCTGCCCCGTGCTACCTTTCACGCTTTCTTCATCCTCCCATATTGAGGAATACGGAAGTAAAAGGTTTTAAAAGATCGTTTTAGCACAGCATTTGCTGTCCTTATGCCAAGGCCTTTGTGCAAACAGGTCAGAGTGCTTTCAGCTGCTGAGAGGAAGGTGATGTACATGGAGCCGCCCCGTGCTACCTTTCACGCTTTCTTCATCCTCCCATATTGAGGAACACAAAGTAAAAGGTTCCAAAAGATCATTTTTTGCATAGCATTTGCTCTAAAAAGCCTTTGTGCAAATAGAAGAGGTACTTTAGCATAAATGCCAGCTCTCGGATTTACTCTGAGATGGCCCTTGGTGGGGAAAATGCAGCTGGTACTAGCAATTACCCAAAACACTTCTAGAGAGGCTGCCCATACTTGGGTTAAAAATTAACCCTGAGGGGCTGGAGAGATGGCTCAGAGGTTAAGAGCATTGCCTGCTCTTCCAAAGGTCCTGAGTTCAATTCCCAGCAACCACATGGTGGCTCACAAACATCTGTAATGGGGTCTGGTGCCCTCTTCTGGCCGGCAGGCATATATACAGGCAGAATAGTGTACACATAATAAATAAATAAATAAATAAATAAATAAATATTTAAAAAAATTAACCCTGAGCTCCTCCCCGTGGGAAAATGGCAATATTGTGCTGTTATGATGGCATCTTTAGAAAATATTAGAAGACAATATTGAACATAAACTGTAACCTAAAAACAAATCCCCCCAAACGTGGAAATCCGACTTGAATAAGGAAGTAAGTGGAGACATCACAGTGTCTTGGGTGAAACCTCACTCTGCCACATGAGAGCTTTGTGATCCTCGCAAAGTGTAACTATGTAGGTCCATGTAAGACAGTTGGCACACCCAGCATTGAAAATTGCTGTGAACACACTGCCAAGAGCATAAAAGTTTCCTGTATATGTAAGCTAGTCACAAGCACGACCTCTCTCCCCACCCTTCCTTTCTATGTTTGCCAAGTCCTTTTTTTTTATTTCAGAAATCAGGTAACACTTTTATGATAAAAATAACACACTAAGAAGACAAAGGATACATAGCACCCATGAAACAAATAAGCACAAATTCAAGTCATTTGATTTCATAGCTAAACAATTTGCAGATGCGAGGGAAAAAGTTACTAGTGACTGGTAGCAGTACAAGTTTTCTTTTGGAAATGTAAGGTAATATTTAGAACATAACTTACTTGTCAAACAAAACGATGTCTGGGATCCAGAGAGAGTCTGAAGGGACACGTATAATTCTTATTCCACCATAGTCATCAGGATTCCATCTTAATTTTACATCTATCCATTCCTTTAAAATGAGAAATTCAACTCCATTTCAATCAATACATTATAAAATAAGTTAAAGATATACTTCCTGTCATATCCAGAACCTTTAGACATGAATCATTTCTGTCCCTAATTCAGAAAACCGTCTCAATAATAACATCCTGCCTCTCTGTGCACTGACTCCAACTGTGGTCCTGATGAGGCACAGGCGAGGACCCGTACTGATGCATTCATGGTTCTCTACTGTCAGGTATGAATAATCAGAAACAGAGAAAGAATAAACGATGGAAAACATTCAACAGCAGCTGGAGACATATGTATGGTGGTCCAGAATTAAAAATCTTTTCATGTAAAAGGCATTCTGTATATTAAAATAATTCATTACAGAGGGATCACTAGGAAATGGGAGGGGTGTTGGAAAAGGAGGGTCATAATATAAGAATGGAGGGACATACATGGTGTAGGTATGGATAAAACTATCACAGTGAACCCCAATAATGTGTAGTTAGCATGCTAATACTTATAATAATGACTAGTTGCATTCCTGTCCATTCCTGTTGCACTCAAAAGCTAAATCCTGGGGTTAGGCAGCCGGCTCAGTGGCTAAGAGCACGTGAAGCTTTTGTAGATCAGGTCCAGTTCCCAGCATCCGCGTGGCAGCTGGCAACCCTCTATAATGCCAGTTCCTGGTGATGCAATGCCCTCTTCTGGTCTCCTTGGGCATTTCATGTGCATGTATATTTAGATGCATGCAGACTAAATGCTCATACATAAAAATAAACATTTTTAAAAAAATAACTAAAAAATAAAAAGTAAAAATCCAAATCCTTGCAGGGTCCTGAAAGTTATTATTCTACTGTCTTCTCATTGCTCCTTTGACACCCCCCCCCGTCTCCACAGGGCTCCCCATGGCTCACACACCTTTAGCCACAATTACTAGATGCAATTCAGCCTCTGGACCTTTTACTTGCTGGTCCTCTACCCAGAACACTCTTCTCCCCTAGATGCCCATAAGGCTTGCTTCATCTCCCCTGAGACTTTCTAGGAGCTTTGCCTTTTTGGCCACATAGGACCTATAATAAAGGGTGGACAAGCTGCTAGCTGGACACCTGCTTGACTGGTATACACACCTGTTTCAACCAGACGTTTGTTGTCATTAGCTGGTTTTTCTCATCCTATTTAAAAGAAAGGAAAGAAAAAGAAAGGTTGGTTCTTCCCGTTCCACGGCAGTAATCCCTTAAGAGCTTGTACACTGTGGCACTTGCCCATCGACTATCACTGCTGAGCCTGAGTTCTAACTCAGAAAAGGGTCCCTTTCTTACCCTTTCATTTCTTCTCTGAATATCAGCTGAAACCCCAAGTATGCTTTTCCAGACACTCTGGCTTTCTCGGTTTTTCTGAAGACCCTACCCACTTTCTATAGCAGCTTGCAGTCTTCCACGAGTGACCCTATCTCAAAAGGAGTGGCTTTTGGCTCCATGTTCCTCCTTCCTGCACCTGCTGAGATTCACAGCTTCTGTGCCTGCCCTGTTTGCGCTCTCTCTCTCTCTCCTAATATGGTCCTTAAACTTTAAAAAGGTATACATTTCAATAAAAATGCTCCTTTCCATATAGAATGAACACCTGCTAAGTGTTCTGACTCTCTACAAAATAAGATTAAGCTCCTATTATTACTCTAAACTACTCCAAAGCTTATCACTTGTGATTCTATATTTAGTTTTCATGGTCTCAACTACTACAGTTTCTTAATTTTTTTATTTTCCGAGACAGGGTTTCTCAGTGTGGCTTTGGCTGTCCTGGAACTCACTCTGAAGAACAGGCTGGCCTCGAACTCACAGAGATCTGCCTGCCTCTGCCTCCTGAGTGCTGGTATTAAAGGCACACACCGCCACTTCCTGGAAAATTTCCTCAAACTTAAGAAGATCTAAGATATGAGTACAACATTATTCACTTCGCCAAAAAGGGTGTGAAGACGTACGCCATGTACTCAACCTGCCTTACAAGAGGGAGAAATTCAGACATTTGTATACAAACATCATCATTGGAAGAAAACTAGACAATATTCTGCCACTAGAAATATGAATACATTATATGAGGATTTTAACATAGCAAAGGGGAAAAGCAGTCAGCAAAATGATATCAAAAACACATTCCAGGGACTGGAGAGTTGGCTAAGTGGTTAACAGCACCTTTTGTTCTTACAAAGGACCCAGGTTCGATTCCAAGTACCCACATGGAGGCTTACCACTTCCTTAGGCACCAGCCATGCTGTGGTGCACAGACATACATGCAAAGCACTTATGCACACAAAATAAACGAAATCTAAAAAGCAGGACAAAGCAAAAAAAAAAAACCCACACATTCCAAGTTTGTAAAGCAGGCACAAAGAAAAAACTGGCAAGAAACAAAACAAATTGGGCTTTTTGTTTTTATACTGGTCTCAGTACCCAGGCTGGCTTCAAACTCTCTCTGTAGCAGAATTCTTTATTCTCCTGGTTCTACTCCCAAGTGCTGGAATTATAGGTGTATACCTCTCCCCACAGACACCTCAGCAATCAATTATTAACATCAGTCATCTACAAATGGTAGAATTAGAATCACTTCTTATCTGTATTTTTTTATACTTTGAAAAAATCTCTACAAAATCATGTGCTACTTCTGTAATCATAAAATAAATGCATGTTCATGGTATTTTAATATATGTAAATATTTTATCACTATCCTAAATATAATTATTGGCATGATCAGAACAAGAAGAAATTAGTTTTAAAAGTGTGACTCTCTTAGGGTAAACACTGGGAATCAAGAAATTCTCCCTAAGCCGGGAGGTGGTGATGCATGCCTCTGCCTCCCAGCCCTCAGGAAGCAGAGCCAAGTGGATCTCTGTGAGCTCGAGGCTGGTCTATAGAGTGAGTCCCAGGACAGCCAGAGCTATCTCAAAAACAAACAAAACAAAAAATAAAAAAGAAATAAAGAGAGAGAGGGAGGTAAGAAGGGAGAGAGAGAGAAAAAGAAAGAAAGAAAGAAAGAAAGAAAGAAAGAAAGAAAGAAAGAAAGAAAGAAAGAAAGAGAGAGAGAAAGAGAGAGAGAAAGAAAGTTAGTTCTCCTGATAAATGACACATAGAAAACCCTCCGGGAAAAAAAGATTTGCCTGCATGTATGTATATATACCATGTGTGTACCTGGTGCCTGTGGTGGTCAGAAGAGGGTGTAAGATTCTCCAAAACGGAGTTATCAATGGTTGTGAACACTATGTGGTTGCTGAGAAGTCAACATGGGTCCTTTGCCAAGAGCAGCCAAACTTCTTAACCACTGAGCCCTTTCTCTAGCCTCTGATATGTCTCAAGTGTCATCTTGAAATAATTTCTGGTCCTCAGAATCTATGATTCTATTCTTGGACTATTACTCAAACCTTCTAGTGCATGCTTCAATATAAAATGTTTTGGTTTTTTCTTATTAAATTTTTAAAAATATTCTTTATGGTTTATTTAACTTTATTTCATGTGCATTGGTGTGAAGGTGTCAGATCCCCTGACGCTGGATCTTCAGACAGTTGCCATGTGGGTGCTGGGAATTGAACCCGGGTCCTTTGGAAGAGCAGTCAGTGCTCTTAACCACTGAGTCATCTCTCCAGCCCCTAAATTTTTTTATTTTACATTCCAGCCAAGGTTTCCCTTCTGTCCACCCCCACCACATCCTTTCAACAATCCCCCTTCTTTCCTCCAGCTCTTGCTGTGCTGTCCTCCCCCACTCCACTTTTCAGAAAGGGTATGGCCTCCCATGGGAGTCAACAAAACATGTCATATGCCTTGAACACATTGGCACAGGAGACTACTTTTTTAATATAACACCAGTAGCAAAACACTGATATGACAATTAATTAATGGGACCTCCTGAAACTGAGAATCTTCTGTAAGGCAAAGGACACAATCAACAAGACAAAATGGCAGCCTATAGAATGGGAAAAGATCTTCACCAATCCTACATCTGATGGAGGCAGAATACATAAAGAACTCAAGAAACTAGACATCAAAATACCAAATAATCCAATTTAAAAAATAGGGTACAGATCTAAACAGAGGGTTCTCAGCATTATAAACTCAAATGGCCAAAAGACATTTAAGGAATTGCTCAACATCCTTAGTCATCAGGGAAATGCAAATCAAAATCACTCTGAGGTATTATGTCAGTCCTGTCAGAATGACTAAAATCAAGAACACTGATGACAGATTATGTTAGAGAGATGTGGAGTAAGGGGAACACTCCTCTACTGCTAGTGGGAGTGCAAACTTGTACAACCACAAACTTGGAAATCAGTATGGTGGTTTCTCAGAAAACTGGGAACCAATTTACCTCAAGACCCCACGATACTACTCCTGGGCATATACTCCAAAGATGCTATTTACCACAAGGAGACTTGCTCAACTATGTTCATAGCAGCATTATTCGTAATAGCCAGAACCTGGAAACAACCTAGACGCCCCTCAACCAAATAATGGATAAAGAAAATGTGGTACATTTACACAATGGAGTGCTACTCAGTGGTAAAAACACAAATGTCGTATGTACTCACTCATAAGTGGATATTAGATGTAAAGAAAAGAATAACCAGGCTAAAATCCACAGCCCTAGAGAAACTAGGTAACAAGAAGGACCCTAAGAGGGATGCGTGGATTGCCCTGGGAAGGGTAAATAGATGAGATCTCCTGGGTAAACTGGGGGTGGGAGAGTGGAGGGGAGAGGACAGGGGATGGGAACTCGAGGGATCGAGATGGTTGAGTTGGGGAAGGGATAGAGAGGAAGAGCAACAAAAGAAATATCTTGATAGAGGGCCATTGTGGGGTTAGAGAGAAACCTGGTGCTAGGGAAACTCCCAGAATCCACGAGGATGACCCCAACTAAGGTTCCTAACAATAGTGGAGAGGGTGCCTAGAATGGCTTTCTCCTGTAACCAGATTGATGACTACCCTAATTGTCATCATAGAACCTTCATCCAGTAACTGATGGAAGCTGATGCAGAGATCCACAGCCAAGCGCTAGATCAAGCTCTGAGAGTCCAGTTAAGAGAGGGAGGAAGGATTACATGAACAAGGAGGGTCAAGATCATGATGAGGAAACCCACAGAGACAGCAGACCTGGGCTTGTAGGAGCTCACAGACACTGGACCAACCGTTGGAGAATCTACATGGGATGGAACTAGGCCCTCTGCATGTGGGTGACAGTTGTGTACCTTGGTCTGTTTATTTGTGGGCCCTCTAGCTGTAGGACCAGGATCTATCCCTGGCACATGAGCTGACATTTTGGAACCTATTCCGTGTGGTGGGATGCCTTGCTCTATCTTAATGCAGTGGGGAGGAGCTGGGACCTGCCTCAACTTGATAAAATGTTTTAATATCTTTGGATTTGATTAAGGATAGACCTAGCATTAGCAAATGAGATAAGACGATTTACTACACAACAACAAACAGAGTATCACTATACCTGTGGCACACTAATCATTGTTCCCTAGTCAGTTCCTTGTGGCAAAGGGCTACATCTGGTCGCCTTGGTAATCTCTGGTGTCTGACATGCATCTGGGAAAAAGCTGACTTTACCTAAAATCGGTGTGAAATGGACTACATAAGAGCAGGCAGACTTACCACATCCACCAACTGAGATATCGCAAGGCCAAACTTGATCTTTATTTTGTCACTCAGGTGTTCCACAGGACGAACCCACCTTTCATAGTCTTCAAATAAATCCTTAAACAAACGGTCTTCATGTTTTGCAGCAGAGGACAGTTCAGGCAATCCTGCGTAGCAAGTTTGTAGAAATTAGTATGCTGGCTGCTCTCCCCCCACATACCTATACTTAAATCAACACTGTTAATGATCCAATTAAAATTTAAATTATTATTGTTTCAGGTTTGTTTGCTTGTAACAGGATATCATGTAGCCCGAGATCCCCTTGGATTCCCTATGTAACCAAGTATAGCCTTCAACTCCTGGTCCTCCTGCCTCTATCACCCAAGTACTGACATTATAGGTATCCACCACTGTATCCATCCAGCTAATTTTGAATATTTATTTTTATTTTAAATTGGGGGGATATGTGTACCCCCATGAATGCAAATGCTCCAAAAGTTCAGAGGTGTCCAATTTCTCCTAGAGTTGGAGTTACAGGCAGCTGTGAGCTGCTTGATGTAGGTGCTAGGATTCGAACTCATGTCTTTTGCAGGAACAGCATGTGCTCTTAACAGATGAGCTATCTTTTCAGTTCCCTAATGTGGCTTTCAAAATGAAATATTAACACAAACACTATTAGAGATACTCTGGGTCAGATATAATTCTTAGTTAATCACATTAATCACTATAGAAATATGCTGAATTTTAAAATAAATACTTAGTACTTAATACAGAGCAACTTAATAACATTTAGGTTCCCAGGGCTGTGGGGTGTTTTTCTGTGGTGGACTGCAAGACTTGGAATCAACCCCGGGGTCAATCCCTCACACTGACAAAACAAAGAGTAAAGGCCTTTTAATTGTCAGGGCTATGGGGTTGCTATCAAAATCCTAGAAAACAAATATACTTAATAAATTCTAACTGCTTCATAAAAAGAAAATAGATATACTGAAGTAAAATTCATCTACTCACTGGAAATATAAAGACATGTACTTTAGTTGGCATAATTTTATATATAAAATATTAATGAATTATTTAGATTTGTATTGCGATATATTTGTATAAAACTACTTTAAGCCCTAAGTCTGAAGGAGGCACTGCAGTGCTAGGACTTCTACTCAATCTATTTATAGGGAGAATTCAATGAGATCATTTCCAAGAGTGTAATCATAATCTTCCCCCTGTCAGTTTTTCCCATCACAGTGAGTGGGTCCATCGCCTGTCTGGTTCTGTCACCTAAAAACTATGACTCACACTTGACATCACTTTCTCCCTTACAGCTACACACAATCCACAATGCTGTTGGCCATGCCCTAAAACTTCATGCCCCTAAATGCATGTATTCCCTACTTTCTCTGTTGTCACCCGCCTACCACAAGCTAGCTGAATCCCTCCCCAGGACTAGAAAAAGTCTATCACTAAAAGTAATCTCCAGGGGCTGGAGAGATGGCGCAGCTGTTAAAAGCACTTGTTACCTGAGATCAGTTCTCAGCACCCACATGGTGGCTCACTACCATCCATAACTCCAATTCCAGAGGCTCCTATGCCTCTTCTGACCACCCAGGACAACAGGCACACTATGGGACACATACAAACATGCAAACAAAACATTCATAAACATAACATATAATAAATATATCTGAAAATAACCAAACTGTACTCTAATTGTTCCAAATGAGGGGCCTCCCCATGTCCTGGGGCACTGAGCAGCATTAAGTGCTGTTAAAGTCAGTTACCACTATTAGTTAAGGACAAGGTCTTCAAACATATATTGTAAGCATCCCTTCTGCTATCATTGTCTAATTAAATAAGCACACACTGGGGCATGGGAATAGCTGAGGCCCTAATTAGCAGCTCCTGGATTCTGCCTTGATCCTCTGGATGTCTTAAACGAAAGAGCTAATGGGACTGACAGCTAACCAGATTACTCTGAACACTCTACAGATACCTCCAGAATGCAGCTGGATGATGCAGCTGATCACTATGGCTCCTGACAGCACAACCTCAGGGCGTTTGAAACAATTTGTACCAGATTTTTTGTTTCCACACCTCAGTGAACTCTAGCCCACCCTGCAACCATTTCCACTTTGGCCAGAAGGGAAACTCCCACTGTTACTTTAGCAGAGGGATTTCACGACTGGTGAGATGGCCTGGGAGGTAAAGGCACATGCCACCGAGCATAATGGCCTGAGCTCCATCCTTGGGTCCTGTACCGTGGAAGAAGACAGACTCCTGAAATTTATCTTCCTGAGTAGCCTCCACAAGCATCCCAAAGAGTACACTGGAAGAAGGCACCCTGAATGGTCCCAGCAGAGGCCGAGCTGTGGCAGCCAAGCTGGGGTAGCCAAACAGATCAAGAACAGCCAGGGAAGGAAAAAAGAGAGGCAGAAACAGAAATAGCAAGAGAACAGAAAGCTGAAATGAAGAATACAGGCTGTAAGGGGTCAGAGAGGAGAACCTGCAGGCTCTGGTTGGCAGAAGAGGCCCAGAGAACTCTCAAGTCTTCAGTGCTGAAGTCCGTCAGCCCCTAGGCTGAGAGCTGTAACCACAGCCACTGCCAAGGGCCAAGAGTTCTGAGGCCTGAAGCCTGAAGGATGGAGCACTTGACTACTGCTGCCAAACACTGCCAGGAGCGAAAGCTGCTAGACGCCAGCATTTGAGGAGTTCCTCTGCCTGCTGGAGGCTTCTGTCCAGGTAGTGAAGAAAACCATGAGCCAACTGAGTTGTGACAGAGCCGGCTCTGCAGCTCCTCACCTGCTCACCACGGCTTGGTTCTCTGCAGAGACCCAGGCAATCTTTTCAAAACATGGACTCACTGATGCTAAACATTGGCCTAACGAACTTCTTCAGCTTTCCAAGGGTCTGGCCCTGGCCCCTGCTGGCATTGCTCTCCTTGGTTCCAGCAGTACTGAAGGATCAGCTTCTGCCACACACGTTCCCATCTACGAGGGCACATGCCCTCCCTTCCCCGGCCCTGGCCAAGTTGCGCATCCTTCAGACCTCAGCGGACATGTTTTCCTGATGACCTCTTTCCTACTCCAGTTCACACTGCATTGGCACCATGTCCCTCGTCTTTATGGTAGCTACGTGGACCTTGTGTGTATATGATTAAAGTCTGTCTTCCTTGCTGCTTTGCTCGCCACTCTCTCTAGCCCTGAGTAACACTTCAGTGTTCAGCCTATTCACTGAGTAAATATATGGCTGAATAAGTGATTCGGTATTCACTTATTGCCATATGCTAACCCTCTTTTTTTTTCTGGGTTTTTTTTTTTTTTGAGACAGGGTTTCCCTGTGTAACAGCCCTGGCTGTCCTGGAACTAGCTCTTGTAGATCAGGCTGGCCTCGAACTCACAGGGATTCACCTGCCTCTGCCTCCTAAGTGCTGGATTAAAGGAGTGTGCCACCACTGCCCTGCCGCTAACCCTCATTTTTCTCTAATGATTTTAGAATGTTATCTTTGTTTAGGGAACAACCAGCATGAGAGTTGTCGTCATTTTCTCTGAGTTCACTAGACTTATCTTAAAATCAGAGCCGCTGCCCTACTCAGATTTGAACATAAAGAACAAGGTAACACAGAGTTGTTTAAGATTTGAGAATGGCATTGTGGCATCACTTACAGTCTCAGGTACTCAAGGGCAGAGATTCTCAACCTTCCTAATGCTGTGACCCTTTAATACAATTCCTCAGGTTGTATTGAAGCAACCATAAAATTGTTCATTGCTACTTTGTAACTGTAATTTTGCTATTCTCATTATGTTAAGTATCTGATTTGCAACCCCTATGAAAGGGTCATTTGATCCCCAAAGGAGTCAAGACCAACAGGCTGAGAACCACTGCTCAAGAGGCTCAGACAGGAGGATTACTTGAGCCCAAGGACCATCAAGAGCCCTCTGGTTCCTAATATTTATTAGTGATTCAAGGCAAGTCACCTAACCTGTTTGCACCTCGTTTTCTACACCCATGAAAACAGGTGCAGGACAGCAGCACCTACCCTAAAGAGCTACTGAGAAGGCTGTACGTGTGTACAGGAGCCTGCACCAGCACACTCGTCCTACTCTAACAATTGCTACAGTAGTGGAAAGCTCTAGGCCTGCATAGGCAATCACACAAAAACACTGCAATGAAAGCAAGCCACCCCCGTAGAGACTATCTGAAGCCTACTGATGTCCAACAAAGATAGTTTCCTGGCAGCCCAAGGCAACAGAACCTTGCAAATAAACAGAGGAAAAATGTGTCTGTGGCACAAGGCACTCTCAATGTACGACGACAAAGCTTTCTCCAAGTCTCCTGGATGAGGGTGGTTGTTTAGGGTTTATTTTGTTTTAAATTTTGAGCCAGTGTCTTACTCTGCAACCTAGGCTAGCATTCTTGCTCTAGCCAACTCTACTTCCTACCATTAAAGCTAACAAGTATATTATCAGTGTACTAACTGCTCAGAAATCACATATCCCGGGAAAGAACAGGGAACCAAATAGTTAAGCAGACCAGGAGAAGAACATAAACATTTCTTGGGATAATTCTCCTGGAGTCTTTAAAAGAACAACAAAAGAAAAACCGAGCTGAACAGCTAACAAGTAGAAATCCACGTATCACTAACACCTTGAAAGATTTAGATTTTGGTTTTATAGTGTCAGTTTTAATTGTGAATACCAACTGTGTCAAGTTGGAAGAATTGGAATAATGACATTTAAATCTTTTCATAAAACCAGGGATGGTGGCACTTGTATGCAATTGTAGCACTGGGTAGCTATGGTAGGAATAAAGACTGCCAGTCCCGCACAGGCTACACAGCAAGTCCAAGGTCAACCTGGGCTGTCTAAAAGCAAAAGACAAAGTCACACAATTCAGTAAAACTATATTTATTTTCAAAGAAATAGTCCTGCTCCTTAATTTTACTGTGGTGAAGAAGAAAGAACACAGAGCTGCAGAGCTGAAAGCCTTCACCGAAGGCTTGGCATTCCTCCAAGGCTTTGACCCCTGCACGCTACAACTTGTAACCTAGATAAAATAGGGACATCTCATTGGCAAAACATAAGAGTTAATCACGTATGGAAAGAACTCTGAATCCATCATACTAGATCTTCCCTTCCCCTCAAGCTGGCACTCCCCAGGAACAGAGACTTGATCTAAGACCTTCTACCTGCCAGGCAAGTGTCAATCTACCACTGAGCCACACCCTGAGCCCTCCTCTTGCTTCCTGAGGCAGGCTCTCAGTGAATTACTCTGGCTGAGCCTTAAGACTCACTCTGTAGCCCAGGCAGGCCCAGAAACTATGACCGCCTATTGAGGTCTATGTTAGGACTAAGCCCCACGAAACCTCTCAGGATTCAGGAGGATTGCTATTACAGGCAAAAACTGGCTAAAGATATCTGAGGGTGGGTAAATACAATAAGTTAGCTCACATAAATCTTCTTATCATATTCCATTTACTCTATGCTCTCTCTAATGCTCTCCCGATATTCCCCTTATGATGGTCCTGGCTGTTCTTTCTCGTTGCTGTTCCTCTTGTCCCACAAGGTGTCCAGTTTATATACACAATCAGAGGTAGCTAGCAATTCTATAGGCGATAACAATAATATCAAGCATGCACTTTTTTTTAGAGCTAACAGGACAGCCAAAGGACTGACAAGGTAGGTGCCTTCTGTATCAGAAGGGGCACAGCTGTGAAACTCCCCAGGAGTTTACCAGGAGAATTAGGATGGAGCTTGCGCCTGGGCCAAGCATCCTGGTGCTGTATCTGCTGGCACCCAGGTGAGAAGGAATTTCTTTCTCTAGGGCTGGTTTAGCAACCCAGGCTTTTTTCCTATATATTTTAGGGGTAAAAGTACAAACAGTTAATTTCCTAGACTAAGACCTGTGTCAAATGAAAGGTGAAGGTAAGTACAGAATATTAATAGCTTGTTAGGGCAGAGCAGAGGCCAGGAGGCTATACTCTGCTGAGTCGGCTGTGAGAGAATTCAGGGCCACCAGACCTGTTTATCAGTGAGAGCAGACATACCGTCTCTCTGCTCAGTGCCTCCTGCTCAGGGCTCCTTTCTTGTCAATAAGGATAACTGTGGAGGTCTAGCTTTTTGTAGATTTGACTAGATCAAAGGTTTGGTTGAGTGAATGCTTTCACACCAAGGCCCCATGGTGTCAGAGAATGTATACAGTTGCCAGTACAGGAGAAGTCGGGTTTAAAGAGTGACTTATACACTGCTGGGATATTTTGGAATGAATCCCATTATGGAAGGGAGAGATGCCATGATTTCACAATACTTCTACAAAACTGACAGTGACTATTCAAAAGACAGGTAGGTGTTCCTGAAACTCTGCAAATCGGGTTGCATATTAGAGTGTACACTAGGTGAGTCTGTCTAGTGGTCTGTCAACTGTACTTTTGCCTTATAGTACTTGTGGCTCACATCAACCTCCTGCCAAAGTTTCTCATATCGCTGACACTACAGGCCTGGGCTACTTAGGACTGACTACACCAGACCAATTTTTGTAAGTTTTAATTTTTATTATAAAATATTAATAAACTGGAGTGATGATACACACTTTTTACCCCAAAATGAGGGAGGCTGAGGCAGGAGGATCATGAGTTTAAGGCCAGTCTGGGCTACAGTGTAAGACCCTGCCTCTAAATAAATAACATTAATTTTAAAAAGGATAACCTATGCTTAGCTGGCTCACTGTTGTGTAAATCAAACAAAATTAAATACATTTTATTAGTCTATCAGGTATTAAGTAGTTTAAATATTTATTTATTTAGTTTTCTATATGGCTGCCCAAGTGCACAGCTGTGAAGTGTGTGCAGTGCCTACACAGGCCATATGAGGGCAGTAGATCCCTTGGAAGCTGGAGTTACAGACAGCTGTGAACCACCTTGTGAGTGCTGGGAATCAAATCCCAGTCCTCTGGAACAGCAGCCGAGCTCTTATCACTGAGCCATCTCTCCAGGTCCATGTCAAAGAAATTTCTTAAAATTATATCTTCTCCACTTTGAGTCTACATAGTCAAAAAAGAAAAAAAAAGGTAGTAGGATTTTAAAAGCCACTTCTAAGAATGCTTGATAGTATTTTTTTTTTTTTTGGTTTTTTGAGACAGGGTTTCTCTGTAGCTTTGGAACCTGTCCTGGAACTAGCTCTTGTAGACCAGGCTGGCCTCAAACTCACAGAAATACGCCTGCCTCTGCCTCCCGAGTGCTGGGATTAAAGGCGTGCGCCACCACTGCCCAGCGATAGTACTCCTGACTGGCATTTTTTTCATAATGATAATGACTTTTCTCGTTAAAAAGTAAGGATTCTGGAAAAAGTTAAAAATTTTGTTCTGCAACTAAATATGGGTGTCACCAATTTTTTTTTCAAACTACAGACAGAAATGAAGACATCTGCTGTCATGTTTAGTTCCTTCCAAAGGTTCCTAAGCCTTCAACATCTGCTACAAATTGGAAATCCCAGAACCCAAGGTGGTACCCTACTTCAGTGTATCCATTCAACAGTGGCTGCGGCCATAGTAGCCTCTGCACTGGGGGCAGAACAGAGCACAAGGACACAGGACTTGCCCTCCTGGGATGCGAACCTGTACATGTCAGATAAACGTCTGTTGCCATGCAGAAAGCACCCCACAGTGAGAATGATGCCCCCTGACTTATCCAATAGACAACCTGCAAGCTTAACCATGGCTATAACCTTCTAATCTAAAAGCACGACTTCTGAACTTGGCATTACTGACATTTTGAGACAAGTGATTCTTTGCTGTGTGGGAGCTATCACGGACCTGAATGTATGTGTTTGTAATTATAATCTGTACACTTGAAATTTACCAATGATTAGCCCTCGAATCAGGAAGAGAGAAAGGAGGACAAGACTCCCTTCTAAACGAGCTTCTGGGTTTGAATTGTAACAGTGATGATGCCTTGTTTTTATAGTGAAAGCATCATTTAGAGAGCAAAGTACCAACAAATCTGGGGCCAATTCTGCCTTTGCTTCTTTTTTTTTAATTTTATTTTTCTTTATTCTGCCTTTGCTTCTTACCCGGTACTGTTAGGGCAGTGCTTCTCAGAGAGGAGTGTTTTGATGCATGTACAGAGAAAGAACAAACGCTGCCCTTTTAAAGTTCTATGGCTTTTTTTTCCACTCAAATATGATAGTGGTTATCCGCTCATCTCTTTTCTTTCTTCATAAGCACACAGTACATGGGTACATTATGGACGCATGTCATACTTGAAGCTTTCACAGATGAGCGTGTATTTTGGATTATTACTAATAACGGTACTATGGAAAATGCCGTAGCATCCTTGTGCATTTGTCATTCCCTTCTTGTGCAGGCTCTGACTCTTAGAAGTGGGACTGCTGAGTCAAGGGTATGCATGCTTTAAATTAGGAGAGGTACTGCTAAGAGCCTTCCCTGACTTCTTCACAGGCCACCATAGGAGTGAAATAAATCATGTATCTAAAAAGGTTTGTAAGAACAATAGATATATCTCTGATCTACAATGAAGGCATTCCTGGAGTAGTTAGTCCTCCTCTAAGTCTCCTTGTATCTTATTCTACGCTAACAAAAAAGTGACTTTAATACCTTTTCAAAAGTTCTCCTTGCCACAGTCCTATGAGAGCTATTTTAGGAAACATCAAGATAAAGCAGTGAACAAAACCATTTAGTTAATTCGGGGGAAATAAATATGTTCTCGCTCAGCACTTTCTGCGTGACAAATCGGGAAAGGACGCTTATTAATCATTACTGCAGAGGGCGTTGTTCTTGCTCTATATTGATTCTTTACAGAGAATTACAGCAACTGCCCTGCTTTCCTAAGCTCAACCTTCCAGCTTTCCCTGACTCTCAGAACGGGAGGAGCAACACAACGACTTTAGGCAGCGTTAAATTTAGGCCCAGTCGATAGTTCTCAAGGAGTTCAAAAAAAGTTTAAGCATTATTAAATCAAATAAATGCAGAGATCACTGTTTTAATTTGGCATCAGAGATCTTTTGGTAGGTAATAAATACACCTTTAAGTCAGTACATTTACAGCATTAGGAAATAAAACAGGTTATAGCATCAAGAAGCTGTCAAGCTTATATGACCTTGATAAGACTTGCAAATTTCTTGCCTAGAGCCAAGGTGGGGTACAGCCCGTGACCTCAGCATTTCTGAGGTAGAGGCAGGGCAGTCAAGGGTTGAAAGTCATTCTTGGCTACAAAGCTGAGATTGGTCTGGGTGATAGCAGACCTTGCCTCGCAGATATTTTTTTGGAATTGTTCAGTTATGAACAAATAATGCCTCAAGGAAACACAAAAAGTTGCAGATAAGAACTAAGAACAGTGGCACGGGCCTACAACCCCAACACTCACATACGGGGCTGATACAAGGAGATCTTTCAGGGGTTTTGTTGTTGTTTTCTTGGAATTTAAAATTTTAGCCAGGCAGTGGTGGTGCAGGCCTTTAATCCCAGCACTCGGGAGGCAGAGGCAGGCAGGTCTCTGTGAGTTCAAGTTTGAGGCCACCCTGGTCTACAAGAGCTAGCTCCAGGACAGGCTCCAAAGCTACAGAGAAATCCTGTCTCGAAAAAACAAAGAATTTAAAATTTTATTTGTATGAGTATTTTGCCTGCAGGCATGTATGTTCACATCATGAATGCCTGGTGCTCTCAGAGGTCAGAAAGGAGAACTGGATCCCCTGGAACTGCAGTGTGGAGGTTGCAAGCCACTATAAGGGCACTGGGAATTGAACCCAGATCATTTGCAAGTGCAAGAATAATTGCTCTTAACCAATGAACCATCTCTCCAGTCCTTGAGTTTGAGGCTAGCCTTGGCTACCCAGTGAGTTCAAGACCAGCCTAGGCTACAAAGTCACAGTGAGACCTTGTTTAAAGAAACAGAGAAAAGGGGGAACAGCAGCTGATTTGTATGAATGGGGATTGATGTTTATTTTCTTGGTTTCTATGAGCTTTTTCAGATTTTTAAAAAATCTATGTGTATGTGTGTGCCACGCTGTGGGGGTGCCTACAGAGGCCAGAAGTGAGCACTGGATTCTCTTCAGTTTGAGTTACAAAAGGATGACTACTTTGATGTGGGTGCTGGGAACCACATTCAGGACCTCTGGGAGATCAGCAAGTGCTCTTAACTGCTAGGTCTTAAACTAGGTTTGTCCTAATTTGTTGTTGTTGTTTGTTTGTTTCCGAGATGGGGTTTCCACAGCCCTAGCTGGTTGTAGCTCACAAACCAGAGATCAGGGACACAGTAAACACACTAGAAAAAAAGGGATGCTGTAT
>JAQHUG010000003.1:15475411-15504070 GCA_028555095.1 Dicrostonyx torquatus | reverse complement strand
CACCGCCCTCCCCCTGCTTCCTTAAGATGGGGAAGGATACCCTGCCCTATGGGAAGCCCAAGGCCCTCCCCCCTCCATCTCGGTCTAAGAAGATGTGCATCCATATAGACTAAGTTCCCAAAAAGTCAATACATGCAGAAGAGATAGGTTCTTTTATTGTGCGAGCACCATAGAGTGCGCTTTCACAAATGAAGGCAGCCATGACACCATTAACTGATGTCATCTTGAGGAATTAATATGTCACATGTGGAGTCCCTTGTTAATGAGGACATTGCTTTACTCAACTCAGAGTAGGAATGTGTTCAGTATTTAAGAACCCAACATTTATGATTAATAAAGACAATTTATTGCCAATATTTTGTGTCAAATGATGGTCCTCCATCAATGATACTGTTAAAAATTTAAACAAAGATATTAGGCCATTATTTTAATCAGTACAGGATGCCAGTGTAAATACCAAGTCTGTGTAAAGGATAGAATTTAAATATTCTTACCAAGTGTATACCCTATCTTTCTCCATCTTCTTGTTCTAGAGAGAACATAGCTACTACTACATATGTGTAAAATGAATCCAAAGTAGCCATTATACTGCAGGTAACTACAGATGTTCCAGCTGTTTGCAGTTGCACACCAGAACTGCCACCTCAGGTTGTAACCCATTGAACCAGGCATGTGAGTCCATGCCTGTAATCCTAACCTGCGGTAGGCAAGAGGATTCAGAGTTCAAGGTCGTCCATGAGGCTTCAAGGTAGCCTGGGTTACATAAGACCCTGTGTAAAATGAAAGACTGCCTGCAAGATGACTCAGTGGGTAAGGACACAAGCCTGGGAACCCAAGTGTGACCCTCAGAGCCACACCCATGTGGAAGAAGGAGAGAACTGCGCCCACAAAGCTCTCCTCTGACTTCCATGGGCATACTAGCACACTCACTCCCACCGCAACAATAAATAAACAAAAGTTTTAAATTAATTTGATTGCCAATTTAGTTCCCAGAGTATTCCCATGTTATTGATTTGCTTATTTATTTACTTATTGTTTTAGTATTTATTTATGTTTGTCTGTGTTTGTGTGAGCATACGTGTGCCACCACAGCACACGTATGGAGGTCAGAGGGCAACTTTTAGGGAGCAGCTCTCTTTTTCCACCTTGTTTTGAGGTTGGGTCTCTCTTGTTTCTGCAGCCTGCTTCTCATGTTTCTATCTCCCATCTTGCATAGGAGTTGCTGGATTTCTGATACATACTGTTGAATCTGGCTTTTTAGGTGGGTTTGAGGATTGAACTCAGGCCGCCAGGCTTGGTGGTTGGCCCTTTAACTTGCTAACCTATCTCCCTGGCCCTAAAATCTGATCTTCAAAAGGCCACAAAAGTTACAATTAAAATTATTTCATTTACATGTGTAATGTGTAAACTATCTGTATCCACTCTCCTTGTTGCTCTCACCAAATACAGACAAGGAGCAGCTGTGGAAAGATTCAGTTAGGTGCATTAGATACAGTCCAGAACAGCAGGGAAAGCCTGGCTGCAGGCAGCCCCAACAGCCATCCCTGGGACCGCTCGCCCACTCACGTATCAGCAGCGAGATACTATGTCCTCATCAGGCTCTCGCCTTTTCTCCTGGCTTCCAGTCTCTGCAATGGTGCTGGGCATATTTAGGGTGAGTCCTCCCGCCTTCACTTAAGCTTCTCTGGAAATGCTCACACAGATGCTCTCAGAGACGTCTTCTGGGTGGTTATAAATCTGGTCCGGCTGATGATGAAGAGTTACCATCACATCACACTGTAACCCTTGCAGGGAAGTCAAGATAACAGACTCAAATGCACCACTTTCGGGACGTGCTTTGAATCTCCTCTCATCCACTCCTCTAATTGATTTAGCCAGGGTTCCTTTCCTATCTAGCTTCATTTCCTGTGGAATAGTAATTAACATCAAAAAACAAAGTCTCCCTTGCAAAGGTTAGAGTAATGGATGGCATTAATCGTTCCAGTGAATTGATTATCTTTAATTGAATTCAGCTACCTGATCCAATGATCTTAAAATTGGAAATTATTTGGTAATTCCCAGTCCCCCAGCAGCCTCATAGAAGACAGGTTTTCCCCACGTTGGTCTTCTGGTAACATGTCCCATTAATTTGAGGTGATTCTCATTATTTTTTGAAAAATGAAAATTTCTTGAAGTCACCTATAGGAAGAAGGCTATTTTAATCTTTGTTTTTATTTGGTCTTTTTAAAAAAATGTATTTATTTATTAAATATACAGTGGTCTGCCTGCCTGCAGGCCAGAAGAGGGAGCCAGATCTCATTACAGATGGTTGTGAGCCACCATGTGGTTGCTGGGAATTGAACTCAGGACCTTTGGAAGAGCAAGCAGTGCTCTTAACCTCTGAGCCATCTCTCCAGCCCCTTATTTAATCTTCTCAGTTGTTGGTGAAGCAAAGTAAAAATTCTCTCTCTCTCTCTCTCTCTCTCTCTCTCTCTCTCACACACACACACACACACACACACATACACACACACCACACCACAGTCGATATCTACTTATCTATTTAATGTATTCATCTATCGTCTATCTATTTATCAATCCATCCATCCCTCCATCTAGCTAGCTAGCTTATCCATCTATCTTTCCAATACTCTGTAGGCTGACACATTGGAAAAGACAGCCCTTTCTTGGAGTATTAGGAACTGTTCAGCCTTTACTCTGACTTCTGATAGACCTGAGTTCGCATCTTCACTCTCTCATGTTCTAGCTATTTATTCGCTCAAAAAACATTTGAGGACTAACCACATGACAAATTCAAAAGCAAACCGAAAATGATCCTGTCTTCATCAGACTATTTGCCTAGGGGAAACCAAGGAAGCTGGTGTCCAAATCTGATAAACCCTAAGGAAACGCATGGAACGTACTGAAGGGAGAATAAATAGCCCATGTGTGGGGTGTGGGTAGGGGCATCTACTAGAGACTGCAGGTTTTACTTATTATGTATACAGTGTTCTGTCTGCATGTATGCCTGCAAGCCAGAAGAGGGAGCCAGATCTCATTACAGATGGATGTGAGCCACCATGTGGTTGCTGGGAATTGAACTCAGGACCTCTGGAAGAGCAGTCAGTGCTCTTAACCTCTGAGCCATCTCTCCAGCCCCATGAGACTGCAGTTTTTAAAAAGCCTGTCTGACAAGGTGACCTAAGCTAGAACTGTAGACGGAGGAAGTGCTGGCCACACAGAATCTAGACAAAGGGAAAGGAAGGAACTTAATAGGAGGAGCAGAGAGAGGAATCCGGTGAAGTCCGCTTGCAGGTTCAGGTCAGGATGAAGAGAATCAACTCTAGTCCAAGGACAGTTGGAAGCAGGTAAGGGTTCAGGTTTACATGGAAGGTTGTGTTATTCGGGGGATGGTCCTTGGTGTTTGCTTTGTTCCTGTGACAAACTATCCCACCAAAGCAATGCGGGGAAGGAAGGATCGTGAGGGAGTCACAGCAGTGTGTGTGTGTGTGTGTGTGTGTGTGTGTGTGTGTGTGTGTGTGGCAGCTGGTTATGCTGTGCCCACAGTCCTGAAGCAGAGAGAAATGAGTACTGCTCTTTCCTTTTTATTAGGTCCAGAACCCACATTTACAGTGGGTTTTCCCACTTCAGTTAACCTAGTAATCTCCTATGAACATTCCCCAGATTTGTTTCCATGGATTCCCCAGATTTGCTTCCCATCAAGATGAGAGGATAAATCATCACATCCTCTTTAAGAAAAATATTAACATACTAATACAAATTTTCATGTGAAATTGGATACATACAAGAATAAAAAGAGCACAACAAATTAGAAAATCTTGTTTTGTGGTTCTTGTTTTTTGTTTTTTTTTTATGAAGACAGGGTTTCACTATGTAGCTTTGGCTGCCCTGGAACTCACTATGTAGACCAGATGGCCTTCAACTCAGAGATCTGCCAGCCTCTACCTCCCAAGTGCTAAGAATAAAGGTGTGTGCCACCACTGCCCAGGAAAAATATTAGAAAGTTTTAAAATACTGACAAACATCATAATATCTAGGAAGTTAAAGTTTGACTAATGGCGTGACACACTATACAGTTTTTCCTCACTCCTACCCCCTCCCTGTTCTTCTTGGCATTGATGAGAACTGAATTCTTGCTTATAATTTTACTCAGCTGCCACAGCAGGGATTCCAGTTCCATCCATGTCCAGCTTTGTTCTCGTCCACCATTCACAAATGTCCAATGATGGGGCCCAGAGATGGTTTGTTCACAGCTTTCTTTTAATACATACGTGTTAGCACGTGTGTGGCATGTGTGTGGTGGTGTCAAAAAAAATGGCCCCCAAAGGTAGTGGCACTACTAGGAGGTGTGACCTTGTTGGAGTAGTGGTGGCCTTGTAGGAGGAAGTGTGTCACTATGGAGGTAGGCTTTAAGGTCTCATATATGCTCGAGCCATGCCCAATGAGACAGTTCACTTCCTGTTGCCTTTGGATCAAGATGGAAGACAAGTTCAAGCACCTTGTCTGCCTGCACGCTGCCTTGCTTCCCACCATGATGATAATTGACTGAACCTCTCAATTATAAGTGAGCCACCACAATTAAATGTTTTCCTTTATAACAGTTGCCATGGTCATGGTGCCTCTACAGCAGTAGAAACCCTAAGACAGTGTGTAAACTTCCTTTTAATATTTATGTGTGTGTGCAGTGTGTGTGTGAGAGTGTCAATCAGATAAGAATTCTTATGTAGGTTCCAGGGATGGGACTCAAGTCACCAGGCTAGTCTGCCAATTGCTTTTATCCACTAAGCCATTTGGCCATCCTCCATGACACAACCCCAGTCCTTGCATCTGCTTGTCACCAAGAGTATGGGATGTTGGTGTCGTGGGAGCCAGTTTTACATGGAGCTAAATGACAACAATCTCATTAAATGTGAAAACAACTATAAATAAATATAGCCCATTCCACTATGGCTGCTTCAGTATCTTCCCAAAGGAGGGGATGTTTGAACAAAAATAGTGCACTTATTAATTGTAATCAAAAGTCTTATTTCAGGGCCTGAAAAATGACTGCTCAGTGGTTTGCTTCAAACTGCTCTTACAGAGGACCCAAGTTCAGTCCCCTGCACTCTTGCTGGGTGGTTCACAATTGCCTCTGACTCCAAGGCAGCATGGATGTCTGTGGTCTGTACTACCACCTGAAGCCATGTTGATGTCCATGGACCATGCTGCTGCTGGAGGCCGTGCTGATGTCTGTGACCCATGTTGTCACCAGAAACCATGTGGAAGCCCATGGTCCACGCTGCCGCTGACTGTAAAGGGCAAAGGGCCAGAGAGCTACTTTTGCAGTGGTGCCAATGACTGCAGACTCACAGTTGAGACAGAAGGCTTCTGAGACAACCTCCCCGCCCCCACAAACACACAAAGAAGCAGTCTAGACAGGAAGCCATTGAAGAGAACTGTTAAAACTTGTGATAAGGTTAGCTCTCCACAGCTGACAGCTTCTGGTGGGGATGGGGAAGGACTCCCGTTCCTTTAAGGGCCTGACCACTGGAAGTTTGACCATGCTCCAGTGAGAATATGGACAACATGGGCTTCTTCTCTTCCCCCTCTTCCTCTTTTCTTCTTCTTTTTCTTCTTCTTTTGGTGAGGGAGGTCGTCACAAGGGTGCAGTGAGTCTGGGAAGGCTGGGAAGTAGGTGTGATGGGTGCATTATGTGAAATTCCAAAATAACCAATAAAAATGTTATGCTGAAAAGAAAGTTGATTATTGTGTTCTTCAGTACTTAGGAGACACATGCCCTTGGGTTCTCCCAGCTGTGTGACTGTGAAATTTTCAAAGAATGTCATTACATAAGGTTCTGCCACTGAACTACACCCCCAGCTACACAAGGTTCTTTGGTGCAGAATCAAAGATTTGGCTTCCTCTAGTGCCAGGTATACAGGAACCTGGAGAAGGAGCTTCCTGCCAGTGGGAAAGGAAGTGAGAATCCTCTCCAGAGCTGAGAACCACTCGACAACTGGCAAAACTTAGACACTCCAGGAACCAGGCCACTTCCCGTTTTTATCGGCTACTTTAGAAACAATAGAAGAACACAAACTCATTTCATAAACTGTGACCCTTATACGAGTGTAGGACAGATTAAAATAAACCAAGACAGGGTGGGCACAGTGGTAGATGCCTTTAATCCCACCATTTGGGTAACAGAGGCAGGCAGATCTCTGTGAGTTCGAGGCTGCCTGGAATACAGAGTGAGTTCCAGGACAGCCAGGCTATGAAGAGAGACTCTGTCTGGAAAAATAAATAAATAGAAATAAAACAATAAACCATGATGGGCCTGTGAGATTGCTCAGCATGTGAAGTTGCTGTTGCCAAGCCTGACGACCTGACTTCAATCTCTGGACTCACAGGGCAGAAGGAGAGAGGGACTCCCATGAGTTGTCCTGAGTGCTGAGTGCCACTGTGGTACATGCAAATGTGCAAA
Organism: Dicrostonyx torquatus; assembly: GCA_028555095.1. Taxonomy (NCBI): domain Eukaryota; kingdom Metazoa; phylum Chordata; class Mammalia; order Rodentia; family Cricetidae; genus Dicrostonyx; species Dicrostonyx torquatus. The sequence continues at coordinate 15,497,610 of JAQHUG010000003.1, read as the reverse complement.
ACACACACACAATGTAAGTTAAAATGCAATAAAAATATTAATACCAACATAAGACTCCAAATTCCATCTAGGGATATTCTCCTAAAAAAACAAAATATATGTCCACATAAAAACTTGCACATGATTTCATGTATATGAAATATCTAGAATAGACACATCTGGAGAGACCGACAGTAGATTAGTATTTGCTCAGGGTGGGCAGGGGCTGGGATGATGAGCATAAGGTTTCTTTCTGCAGTGAGGAAAACATTCTAAAGTTGGCTATGGTGATGATTATTCAATCCTGGGACTAAAGGAGACTGAAGTGCACTCTTTTAAAAGTCAGAGATGCATATGTGCATGGCCTTGAACTCCAGATGTGGTTTAGGATAACCATGAACTTCTGATCCCCCTATTTCCACCTCCCAATGCTGGAATTACAGCTTTGTGCACTACTCTCAATGTTATTCGGTGCTGGGACTGAACCAAGGGATTTGTTCATGCTTAGCAAACCATCTGAGCTGTATCTCCAGGCTGAGCAAGACATGAAGAACGGTCAATAAGCCACCCCTCCATGGCCTCTACATCAACGCTTGCCTCCAGGTAATATGGATATAAATAATTTACATTGATATAAATTTTGGTTTAGATAGGCGGGGAAAAGAGAACAGTATGCTGGGAAGAAGACTGAGTCAGGGAGAACTGCCGCCACTTTTTAAAATGAATGAAAACCACGCCCCAGTGGGCTGGTATCTTAAGGCTATTGGCTGAAGGAGAAGGAGTTCCCGCAGCATCCAGGTTCCTGCCCTGTCTGAGTTCCTGTCCTGATTTTCTTTGATGATGAACAGTGACATGGAAGTGTAAGATGAATAAACCCTTTCTTCTCCAACTTACTTTTTGGTCATAGTGTTTCATCATTGCAATAGAAACCCTAACTAAGACAACACGTATGTCAAAAAAAAAAATTAAGAAAAAACAACTTCAAATGATTGACAGACAAAAACAAACTTCAGTATATTGACATATAATTTTTTTTTTTTTTTGGTTTTTTGAGACAGGGTTTCTCTGTGGCTTTGGAGCCTGCGCTGGAACTAGCTCTTGTAGACCAGGCTGGTCTCGAACTCACAAAGATCCGCCTGCCTCTGCCTCCCGAGTGCTGGGATTAAAGGCGTGCGCCACCACCGCCCGGCGGCATATAAAATTAAAATGCAAAAAAACTAAAGCAGGGAAATACTTGTAACACAGATGGCAAGGGGGTCCTTAAAAGAGCCTGAAAATGGCACTCACTTGAGCAGCAGGGATTCTATAACCGGCATGATAGAAAGATTAGTACAGTCCTGCACAGGGCTGGTGAGTACATCCATCAAGCCTTACATACTTCCGTAAGGGAAATGTGCTCCATTTTCACAATGGATCTTTCTCAGCCATAAAGGAAAATGAAATCAAGACATATGCTGGAAAATGGATGGAATGGAACTGGAGAGTATCAGGCTAAGCAAGTTAAGCCAGACTCAGAACAATACTTTCAGTATTTTTCTCTCATATGTAGAATCTAGATTTAGGTGTATGTGTGCCATTCCCGAGACTGCAAACTAAGAGCTGAGGGTCTATTTATCACTTATTCACATGTACCCCAATACCAAAAATTAACCAGAAATGTACTTGTTCAATAATATAGTTTCCAGTGTGAGATCTTTCTCTAAAGATTTATTTTTTATTTTAAGTGGATACGTGCCTGAGTGTATGTATGTGAACCCTGAGGAATCAGCTCTCATGGAACTAGAGTTATGGGCAGCTATAAGTCACCCAAGTGGGTACTGGGAATTGAACCTGGGTTCTCTTCAAGAGCAACAAGTGCTCTTAACCACTGAGCCATCACCTTTCCAGACCAAGGGGATTTTTCTCTCTTGCTTTCTTTTTCTTGTTTTTCCTGCTAAAATAAATACTTTCACGGAACTTTCAAAGTGCTAGACTGTAGAAATTCCAGACTTATTTCTGATTAAGAAAAACACCAGAAGTGGAATTATACACAGGAGCACACATTCACCACATTGCTATTTTTAAAAGCATGATCTGAAACTCTCTAAAGTGAAATCAAGATTTTTGACTTTAAAGTTTGATTCATAATTTAAACCTGAGCTCTTTAGGTTCCTAATCATTTCTGTCAGAGGGCTGTTGTATTGGAGGTGCCCTGTGAAAACCATCCAGTTCTGCCCAGATGAGAATTTAATGATTGCTATTGGTGAAGGGTGCCTGTTAGGACAGGGGCAGCTAAGGCTACAATTGGGATGCATCAGGCATCTCTCTAGAACCAGAAAGTCCTGCAACTGGGATAAAAATATGCCACAGAACAGCTGAAAAGGAGGTTGGGTGAGACAGGCTAATCCCAAAGCTGGGAAAAGCAACTCTGATACAGCCGTGGCTGCCCCCACCACCCTTGGATTCCCAGTATAAAGCTGTCAAGAGAGAGTGTCTTCCCCAAACTCTGCAGATGTGTTCCTAAGGTGGTGGCAAAGTACTTATATACTGGTCTCTGAGGTGTCCTAACATTCTGGGATGTGGCAGGGGTGGTCCCGACATGGAAAACCCACCAGTTCTACTATCCTAAGCAGGAAAGGGTTTTTCAGAATTTACATAGCGTATCAAGAAGGGGGCACCATTTATCCATTCATCGGTGTTTATTTGTTGCTTTAAATGTGCCAGTTCCTGTTTATGGAACTAGGATATGGCTACTGAGAGAAAATGAAGTTCTTTCTCTGGAGATGTATCCAGGAGATGGGCAGCAAATGTGACAGCTGGTTTAGAGCGCTGTGGAGAAAGTGCGGCAGGGCAGGTCGCTCTTCCCGAGGCGCCAAGTGAGAAGGCATTTCATCAGAATAGATGAGGGAGCAGAGACAGCGGGGACGGGGACGTGGGGTTCCAAGGCAGAACTGGCAAATATATGATGAGGGCTTGATTTGTCCAAGGACCGCCAGATCATTTGGATGAACTGGAGAGGGGAATACAGGCAGAAAAGGCAGCAGAGGGGCCAGAGTGCAGGGTAGAACTGGACTTTTACAGAGGCAGCTGATCATGGGGAAAGAAAACCAGTTCGGGCTGAGAGATCATTCCTGGTCCCTACAGTGCTAACTGGCTGGACTCTTGGGCACAAGCCAAGACAGTTTTTGGATTCACTTTTCTACCCACTCCTACTTTCATGTGTAACAAGACAAAAACAGGATCATTTAAGGATGGACAGCCAGACCTATCAAGATTTGGGGGACTGGCTACTCACAAATACGTACTTATGACCCCAGTATGCTGACTAGTTTTACATCAACTTGACACAAGCTAGTCATTGGAAAGGGGGAAACTTTCAAATAGAAAAAAAAAAAATGCTACCATAAAATCAGGCTGTATAAGTAAGCCATTGGGCATGTTCTTCGTGATTGATGTGGGAGGGACCAGTCCATTGTGGGTCATGGTATCCTGAACTGTTGGTCCTGTGTTCTGCAAGAAAATCAGGCTGAGAATGCCATGGGGAACAAGGCAGTAAGCAGCACCCCTTCATGGCCTCTGCCCCCGGGTTTCTGCCCTGACTTCCCTCAGTGATGTCCTGAAAGTAGACAATAAAATAAACCCTTCCCTCCCCAAGTTGCTTTTGGTCATGGTGTTTCATCATCAAAATAGAACCTGATACGCAGTGCTTTCCCTGCTGTTTGTGTAGCCTGTTTTGAGTAGTTTGAGGCATATGTTCCTAGTTGAGAGCCAACAAGGTGACCTTTGACCTTCTCACATCAGCTCTCATGCTGAGCCTACTACCCATCTTGCCTCACATTTTCAAGCACAAGTGATTTTTGGTTGAAAATGACCTTCAGACACAGTGCTTGCTCATCTCCTAAGCACAAGAAGACTATGATGTACCTTGAGAAGAAAACATTTACCCCAATGCCATTGGTTGGGCCTCTAACAACTGTGTATAGTGCACACATCTGTTATTACCTCAGCACTTAGAAAACTGAATAAAGATGGCTGTGAGCTCCAGGCCAGCCTGGGCTACACAGACACATGCGCGTCCGTGTGTGTACGCACCCAAACACACACACCCACACCAAAAAAGGTGTCTCTTAAGTAGAAACATGTATAAAACAGGTATGAACAGATGAATACACTATATATAGTTGATTTTAGCTAACAGGCCCCAAAGTGATAATTAGCTGTATGAACAATACAGTAAATGTTTCAGAAAAGTCATTATTAAGACAACTCCAGGACTGGACAGACAGCTCAGCTGTTAAGATAGCATAACTGCTCTTGCAGAGGAATGGAGTTCAGTTCCTAGCATCCATGCTAGGCGGCTCAGGGGATCTTGGATGCTTGGCCTCTATGCGCTCACACACACATACATATATATAAATTATTAAAAATAAAGTAACACACATCCTGCAAGAAAGTGCTATTACTTCAATGTACTTTGGAGATTTAAAACTGGGACCCTGTTGGGTGGCGCACATATTTAATCCCAGCACTTGGGAGGCAGAGGCAGATGATCTCTGATTTCGAGGACAGCCTGGTCTACAGAGTGAGTTCCAGGATAGCCATGGATACACAGAGAAACCCTGCCTAAAAAAAACAAAAAAAAAAAACAAACAAAAACCAAAACACTGGACCCTGTATTTGATAGACACTAGCTAAGGAAATTGGCTCTCATCCCGCCACCATGGAATGCCACAAGTTTTTAAAGTCATGCCTATGTCTGGATCCCCTGGAGCTAATGGGCATGGAGTCTGGCTTGTGCCCACGTTTGAAAAGCCAACCAGGTGATCCTAGTGTGCAAAACTTACCTCTCCAACTTTAACAAGCGTAAGAATCCCAATCTACGGCTTGTCAAATCAGGTGGGGAATGCATCTTTGTGCCCAACTGTCAGTTCACCATGCCCAAGACTAGTGCCCTGGGGTGGAGGTGGATGCAAGTCCATGGACAACAGGGTGGGACTGGGTTTCAACTCCAGAGACTTGAATTCAGGTCTGGAGTGATTCCCCAATTTCTATTCCTGTAACTCTACTCCTGCTGGGAGTCCATGAACCACATTTATAACAATTGCACTCCATTCCTTCTGCCAAGTCACAGAACCACAAGTGGACAGGATGAGCTAAACCCAGCAAGGGAGCTCCCTCCGGCCTCACTGGAGTTGATGTTCTTTGTTGGTCTAACTTCTCAGGCTGCAACTCCTCCCATGCTATCGTCCTTGAGGCTGGGGCTGCTGACTGTGGGCAGCCTCAGTTGCAGGGTCAGGACTCAGTATTCCTTACAGATATGCAGATACACCTTAAGGCCCTGCTTAGTCTAACTGTTCAGTCCCAAACCAGTCCCTGGAGACAGCAGGTAGCCTACCCACTTTGTAAAATCCGGGTAAGTCATAGTATACATAACTTACAAAAAGAAGGCAATCATCACTCTAGCAACCCTGGTGTTCTTTTGTTTATTCATTTTTAATCATGTGTGTCTGCATGTGGGTGGGCTGTGCATGAGTGCAGATGCCAGGGGCACTGCATCTCCCAGCAGATGAAGTTGTGGCTGTGACCCACCGATATGGGTGCAGTGAAGTGAATTTAGGTCCTCTGCAAGAGTAGTGTTTGCACTCTTAATTGCTGAGCTATCTCTCTGGCCAACTGTGGTATCTTCAACAATTATTGCTACAGAGAAATTTTTCCTTCACCACAACCAATCTTTCTAAGTTTTATTCCAAAAAATTATGTGGTAAGATTAAGATGTCTATAAAGATGTCCATCATTACAATAAAGCATCCAACTGGACAGACACGACAAGGACCCAATTCAGTATGTAATGTCCTATTTTCCCGACAGGCAAGTTAAAGAAGAAAAAAAATAACACGAAAACCTTTCCAGGGTAGAAGGCCAGGACAACACCTAACTGAATTGGTGCCTCTAAGGAGTTATAAAATCCATGATTTTGTTTATTTATCCTTTTCTTTCTGTTCTTTTTCCTTCTTCTCCCGCTCGGCTTTAGCTTCTTCCTCCTCATGTTTTTTGATCAACTGTTCTACTTCCTTCTGCTTGAGGACTCTGATCACAGTCTTTCCATTCTCTCGTGTTAGTGTGGCGATTTCCACTAAAAACACAAACACACACTTGGATCAGAGGCAGAATGGCTTACTCTCTCTCTTCCCACATCCTGCCTTTTTCTTACTCTCCCATGTTATACTCTTAACGATACACTCACATTTTTACGGGAACAGAATACCTCTGATCCTGTGATACCCTGATTACTATTTTTACCTAAGGATCTTTTCTTCCCCCAGTAACTTTCTCAGCAAACATCTGTGTTACCCAGTAAAGCCAGGTCAGAAGTTGTTGTGACCCACAAGCTATGCTGACCAGAAGGAACAAGCCAAAATATTCAAACAATGCAACACTTTTTTAAAAAAATGAACTTTTCTAATTTCTTTCCAAAACAATGACCTAAAAAGCAGCTTTCATCAGGCATGGTGATGCACACCTGTAATCCCAGCACTCTGGAGGCACAGGCAGAGGATCACTGCTAGCTTGATGCCAGCTCTGGTCTAACAGTGAGGCCAAGGCCAGCCAGAAGCACAGGATCTCCAAAACGGGAACTACATTCAGGCTCAAATCCTTAAATCTGCCCTATGACGTAGGACTGTGGTTCTACAATTCATCAAGGCTAATCTTAGTCATTTAACAGCATGGAGTCTCCAGTGTCCCTTAAGGTGGCTGCTTCAATAAACTAAAACTCACTAAAGACCTAAGGCTGTAGCTACTCAATGAATCCCCTCACTCAGTTGGTCAAACCAGGACAGAGCTTACCTTTCTCAGCTGACAGTTTACTAACATCCATGGTCTTATTTAGCACCTTGATAGCGAGAGCAAGTGCCGACTTCAGAGTCATCTCTCCTTCCTTGTAGTCTTGTTTCAACATTGACACGGCTGCCTAAAAAAATAAAGAGTCAACACAGAGAGGTTCCTTCAAATCTGTGCATTAGGGGAAGAGTACGATGGATTGGCCTAGCAGACCAACTACCTGAATTCATTATTAGCATTGCAACCCGTATGAACAATGTTGACAGTGGGAAGGGTAACATGGATGGGAAAGGGACCAAGGTGACAAGGGTTCTGAAGGCCTTGAACCTGTGGCCTCAGTTGCAAGAGTTCAGGTGGGAGCAGGACAATGGTGGTGCACGCCTTTAAACCCAGCACTCAGGAGGCAGAGGCAGGTGGCACTTTGAGTTCGAGGCCAGCCTGGTCTACAGAGTGAGTTCCAGGACAGGTTCCAAAGCTACACAGAGAAACCCTGTCTCATAATATAAATAAATAAATGGGGTTCAGGTGTGAATTACATGAGACAAAAAAGTTCCTACAACTTGTAATTGTAATTGAAAACTAGCACTTAGCTACGAATATCACCAACAAACTGCAGCATATAGCACCAGAGATCACATTGAGGTCACGCTGACACTGTTGTTAAATGCGGTTAGACACTCCTGCACTGACAGTGCAGACCTTAGCATTCCCTGCATGTCAGTGTCTCAAAGATACTTACAGCACTGTTGTTCCCGATACACGTGGCTTTCCATCCCCCGTAATTTCCACTTGGGTCACTCTGATAGAGCTGAAAGCCATAGTGCTTATCCCAGCCAATGTACAGCAGAGAAACACCAAAGGGTCGCTTTCCTTCAAAGGAAAAAAAAATCAATAATCTCAATTTTAAAACCCAATCACCTCAATTTAGAGCCGCCAGTGGATGTGGCCCAAACCTGTCTGTGGAGTTAAGCATGCATAAATTGCTTTTGTGTACTGGCCACTACAGATAAGCTCCGTCACAAATGCCACCTCTGTTTCTAGGAGCTGGACTCCCAGCTGGGGAGAAAATGAGGAATGAAAGGGCCCCCCCGTGCAGAATTTCATTAAAATGAAATGATCTGTTTCCAGACTTGAAAAGTTTACTCTGGCCCTGAAGCATCCTGTTGTGGCATGTGGAAGCAGATTTTCACGGAGCAGGCGGTATCTGCACCCCAGGGTCCAGGAGGCTGTGGCAGAAGGATGGCAGAGAAAGCTAGGTGACTCTAGGCTACACTGTGTGAATGTCTCACAAACAAAACAGGTGGAGAATAAGAGACTTCAGAGTGCTTATCCCTAAACAGGGCATTATCACTCCTCCAACCCCCAGGGATCATGGAAGAAGGGACAGAGAAACTGTAAGAGCCAGAGGTGGTCGGTGACAGGACGTTTTCCAGACACAACAGGGAAGGCACAAGCATGCTCGCAGCAGTTGTGACAACATGCCCAAGACCCACGCTAGTGACAGCACAGGGGAGGAGGGATGTGGGGGGGATACCAAGAGAGGAGGGATACCGAGGGAGGTGGGCATGACATCCCACCTCCAGCTGATGAGTTTCTAGTGTTGGTAGCTGCTGGGAGAGGAAATCATTTTCTTTATGGGTGTGGCCCTTGCTAGAGTGACAGTGCTATAGAGCAGGTCCCACACCCAAGAGCATTTGTTTAGCACAAATTGGACTGCAGGATTTAAAAGACGAAAGTGGGAAAGAAGAAAAGAACATGAAGTTGGGCAGATTGACAGGTGGGGGATAGATCTGGAAGGAAATAGTGGGTGAATATTATCAAAATTCATTGTATAGAATTCTCAGAGAATAAAAATATTTTTAAAAATATATTTTAAAACCCCAAACAAAAATAAATCCAACAAAACCAAAATAACAACCTCAAAAAGCCTTAATACAGAACAAAACAAAGCAAAAGTTTATTCCTCATAGAATGTTTTAAGTTTTCAGAGTATTCCCAAAGAAACTCAGTACCTCCAAACTGCGTATAAGCCTGTTTGATATCGCACAGTGCTGTAACCAACTGCTCACATGGAATTGGCTCCTGGTACTGTAATAAATACCTACAGTAAAGAGAATGACATATTAACAGGCTTCTCGAAAATATATGCAATGCAAGGAAATACCCTCTGGGGGGGAAATATATATTTAATTGGGGTAAATGTAACAGTCACTTATACTCTGAAGAGGATAGAGAAAAAGAATACTAGTATTCTCATGTGTACCAGTATTTTATAATTTTATAAGTTTGTTTGATTAGGAAGAATATACTTTTCAATTAATGAACTTTTTTTTTTAATCTCTCTGTATAGCTCTGATTGTCCTGGAACTCACTATGTAGAGGTAGGGCAGGCTGGCCTTGAACTCACAGAGATCCGCCTGCCTCTGCCTCCTGAGTGCTGGGATTAAAGGTGTGCACCACCACCACCTGGCCAATTAGTGGATTTTTAAAACATCTTTAAACTCTGCCTTCAAGACATGTGACTCATGTGCTGGGTGTCACACTACTCCATCCATACCTTTGAGCAATGAGCCTCAGTTCATTAGTCAGAACGTTAGCATCAGATGTGATGCCTGCCACACTGCAAGCCATGTCCCTTGAAGGAAAAAAAAAAAGACCAATGTAAGAGGAAAGATGCTTGCTAGGGCATTTCTGAGTGTTAAGAAGTACCTAGATCTATGAGGGATTCACCAACTTTCTTCACAGGACCAACCTCAGGGAAAAGGCTAGGAAAGCACGGTCCTCTTGGGAGCTGTTTACCTAATGTCATTCAGCACAAATGATAAACAAATGCAGTCTCAGTTCTTCAGCAGACGCATTTATTATTGCCCTCTGGAAACAGGCAGGAAAAGGAACACTAAGCAGCTAAAGCAAAGGAACCAAAGAAAAGGCTTTGTTGAGTGGACAGACTACTCTACTGGGGTGTAACTCTCACTGTGTGCCAAAGGCCCATGCAGGGAGTGTATTTCTGATGGCTAGTAACCTGGCACAGAACCCAACTGCCCTCTAAGTACCTATACCTTTACTCTTAGACAAAAGTGGACCCCAGCCTTAATCAGAGAAGCCTCAGCTTAAGTGCTGGTAAGTGCAGAAACTCATGGGAGTCTATGATGCAGGGGATAAGTGACAGTTGTGGGACAGCCCTAAAGAAGTCACTTATACCACTGCTTCTCTAAGGCTTTCAGACAAGGCTTGTGGGAAAGGGGCTGGCAACTACATAAAGAGTAGGAAGACAAAGAGTGGGCTGTAGAGACTGAAATCAGTTCACAACTGCTTTGGGCACAGGCAAGACCAGATGCTGTGGGATATTTGTACACTGTGTGAAGATGAATACAGTGACTGGTGTAATACAAAGCTGAATGGCCGATAGCTAGGCAGGATTTCTGAGGAAAGACCAGGAAAGACAGAGAGGAAACAAGAGGTGTGAGATGGAAGAGACGTAACACCATGTGACAGAATTAATATTAATGGGTTAATTTAAGTTATAAGAGCTAGTTAGGAACAGGTCTAAGCTATAGGCTGAGCTTTCATAATTAATAAAAGTCTTTGTGTCATTATTTGGGAGCTGGCTACTGGGACAGAAAAAGACTTGCCACAATCCTACCGATAGTCAGTCAAGATGGGGCTCATAGGACTGTCTTTATGTTGGAACCTTATTGACTGGTATGGGAGGCCCTGTCTGTGTGTTGCTTTCACTGGTTAATGAATAAAGAAACTGCCTTTTCCTGTTAATAGGGCAAAATTTAGGTGCGGGAGGACTGGACTGAATGCTGGGAGAAGGAAGGCAGCGAGAGAGATACCATGGAGTCACCACCAGAGTCAGACATGCCAAAACTTTGCCAGTAAGCCACTGCCACATGGTGATACACACATTAATGGAGATGGGTTAAATTAATATGTAAGAGTTAGCCAATAAGAAGCAAGAGCTGATGGGCCAAGCAGTGATTTAAATAATACAGTTTCTGTGTGATTATTTTGGGGCTGAGCAGCCAGAAACAAGCGGCCTCTCTCCTTGCAACAACTGATAGATTCTGAGAAAGGAAGAATCACTGTCTTTGGTTATGTGCTAACTGCTAAGCCCACCGGCCTCCAATAGATAGCTTTCGACACACAGTTACACAGATGGCCCTGGGAATGTCAATGAATCTGTAAACAGATATAAACATAACGAACTATAGAAATGATCCCTGAAAGTATAGTCTTATGTAAGAAAGATTTGTGGGGAGGGAGAAGGAAGACGGGGATGGTAGGGATGGGATAGGATGTGAAAAGGGTCAGAATGCACGGTATACACATCCAACATTGTGATGAACAAATAATTAGATAGGCCCCAGTGACAAGCATTCATCAGGCCTACCCCACAAGGCAAAGTCTCTATGTAGCATGGCCAGTCCTCCACGAAAAACAAAGTTCCAAGTACTCAACCTGAACAGAAACTAGATGTACTGTGTGGCTGAACCATGCCCGCATCTCCAAAACCCAGTTCTTTGGTAAAGAGTTAGTATAATTCTCCAGAATCTCTACACTGTCATTCTAAGCAATACCACTAGGGCTTGCTTTATGCTAGGCACTCTGTGAGTTTATTTCACTCATTTATTTTGTTTAATTAGATTTCTATAACCAATTTGAGTCCCCAGGAAGTTAAATAATTGGTGCAACTTCACACCTTGTATTGATCGATTTTGAATTTTAAACCAAATCTGTGTGACCAGTAAGTACATACTTTTATCAATGCACAATGCCATATTGTACTAAGTGCTTAGCTTTGTACTCAAAGTGAACTACACATATACTGAACTTACTGAGACATAATACAATAAGTGAGGCTTCAAGGAGGTTTCAAGCAAAATAAAGCAAATACACAAATTTTCACAAGAAAAACGTTAATCTACTCCCTTCAGTTCTACCACCTCACATAGACTCCTTTCCAGATATGCAAATCCCACTTAGGCTGGAAAGTGAAATAGTGCAAACTCTCCCAAGATTCACTTACTCATTAAGTTTATAAATTTTTTCAGAAAAAAAGACTTCGTCAAGAAGCTTGTGGATGTTGCGCCGCTCTGCAGCAAGCAGGACTCCATCATTGGCTAAGATCCCCAAACAGGTGCCCGCGTGTCCAATAGCTTCCATGGCATATTCCACTTGGTACAACCGACCTACAAAGCAGGGAGACAGTGCCGATCCAGAGAATCCAGCAGACACTAGCAGGATACAGTCACAGCCTTAGTTTCACTACTCAGCAGCACATGCTGTGATCAACCTAGGGACAACAGCTATTTCAAAGTACAAAACGAATGAACCTAACACCAAAAGACACACATGTAGCTCCTCCTGCCACTAAAAGTACAATACTTTAAAAAACAAAACAAAAACTTTCTTTGGAGCAGGTTAAATTTTCTAATTTACCTTCTGGAGAAAATATTGTGGTCCTGGAGTCATATCTTCGAGACTGCAAAGGAAAAACAGAGCGATGATGCCTGTCACTGAAGTCACCATTCCACCCCACCCCCACCTGCTTCTGCTTCAGCTCTCCTGTCAGTCTCTTAGCTGCAAACAAGCCATAGCAATCAACAGGCAAATTAAATGCAATGTGTCATGAACTCACCATGGCTTCTGAACTTTATGTAACTCCTGTGAAAAGAAAATAGGATCATTAAAAAAAAAATCATAATTTAAGAAGTATCTTCTAGTCAGGCGCACGCCTTTAATCCCAGCACTTGGGAGGCAGAGGCAGGCGGATCTCTGTGAGTTCGAAGCCAGCCTATCTGACAAGAGCTAGTTCCAGGATAGGCTCCAAGGCTACCCAGAGAAACCCTGTCTCAAAAAACGAAAAGTGTCTTTTAAACCGTTTGCTCCACACCCTCATTGAGCTAACACTATGTAGCAGACAGCCGTCAGGAACTATACTGGATGCTGAACCACCGCACTAAAGGTGAAAGCCAAGTCTGTCTGAAGAACTCAGAATCTAGCGGCCAGAGGAGAGGGACACAGATCATAAAGTAACTGGAAGAGGCACCGAGGGTGGGGTGGGAAAAAGGGATGGTAATTTTTTGAGAAACAAATACTGAGAAGAGGCGAAAGTAGAAAAGCCTCAAGTTGAAGGAAAATTGGAAAAGGATGAAGGGAAAGACATTTCAAGTAGAGCAGGATGAGAAAGGTGAATGAAGTGGAATTGAGCGGATAAGAGACAAATTGCTTAGGCCTGATATGGCCCTAAATTTCAGGGTGTAGGAGCAGGTGGTAACCTGGGCCTCATTTCTTCGAAAGACAGCAATGGAAGCTCTGCCTTCGTGGAAAAATGGCACCCGAGTCCAATTCCTATACTGCCTAATAATGGGAAATCAGGAATCGTGGCTGGAAAGTTAAACAGACATCTAAAGGATCTGGGCGCTCAGGTGAAAACTTTAATCTCTTACTCCTGACGGTTCCATTGAATGACTGGGCGCAAGGACCCTAAAAACTGACATTTTGGTAAAGTTGTCCGGCAAGCTAACCTGCCAGGAGTCGATTCCAACGTGTAGGAGAAACAGAAAGGTGGCCCCGAGCACAGCAACCAGGCCACGGCGGGTTTCGATTAGGCTGCGAACACAGCTCTACCTCCACGCCCGGCGCCGGCGCCACAAGCTTTGGACTTTCCCCGCAGCTTCACTTTCCCGAAGGGACTCGCAGGGCCGCCAGCCGCCCCACCCCTCGCACCGACGCGGTGGGTTCCAGAGCCCGGTCCCGCCGTCCAGGCCGCGCGGGGATGCCCGACGGCGGCCGGCGGGGTCCAGTCCCTGGCAGGCCGGTCACCGAGGAGGCGGGTGCAAAGTCATCGTGCCCACGGCTCCTCGGCGGCGGCCGCCCCGGCCTGGCCGTCGTCTCCACGCAGATGGCCCCCGCCCAGGAGACAGCGACCACGCTTCCGCGGGCCCTAGGGGACCGAGCCTCACCGGAGGAAGACAGTGAGGGGTGCAGATCGGCGCCGCTTTACTCAGCTGCAGAAAAACCAACCCGGATGGCCAAGCATCCGCGGCGAATATGGCTCCCGAGCGTGCGCAGAACTGCCAGGAGGCGGGGCGACGAGGACGCGGAAGTCCCCCTGACGGTGGGGCGGAGACCGTCTGCCCCCACGTGGACATTGGCGAAGAACAACCTCGTTTTAGGCTGGGGTTGGTGTTAAAGGTGGATTGGAAGGAGGGAAGAGCCTGTCTGTGGAAAGTGGAACCAAGTTCGTCGTACACTTTGCGCTCCACTTTCTGTTTCTCTTCTGGATCATTCTAACGAACCCCAGCCTACTATTCCAGCCTGGCCCCTTAACAGCTTTTCCTTCGTCCTACCCTGTAGCCTCATTTTCTCCTCTCTCAGATCCAGCTCTTTCATTGGGAAAATTTCTCTTCTTCCATCCCATCTTTCTTACCTGGTTTCTGTATTTATGTTGGGGTTTGAAAGGCTAGTGGGTTGACTGTGCCTGGTTTTAGTCATCTCAGCCCACTGGACAGGGGGCTTTATCTGCTGTGTAGGTTGCAAAATGATTTGGATCTGTTTTTTATTTGTTTGTTTGTTTTGTTTTGTTTTTAAAGCGAGGGAGAGGGAAACCTAGAAATTAGTGGCTTGTAGTCTCTGCCTGGTCAGTACTAGCTTGCAAGTTCAAGGCCAATCTGGTTTGCCCTGTGAATCCCAAGCCAGCCAGGGTTGCATAGGGAGACTGTCTCAAAAATGAGAGAAAAACATAGTAAAATATCCGTAGAGTACAGTATATATTTAATATCATAACATAAATCAGCAATATTTGCATTAAGAATTCTCGTTAGCAAGAACAATCCAGAGAGAAACTGCAGGTTCCACCGTAGAACAGGGTGAGCGCTGGTCTGCAGTAAAGCCCAAGTTTCAGTCCATTTCTCTGGTCCCTAGTTTCCTGATTAGCCAAGTTAAACAAAAATCTTAAATGTGAGAATCCTAAGTGTTTCACAGGTGAATGATCTCATTTGTTATCTCTCTCTTGTGTGTGTGTGTGTTTAAGAACAGGAGAGGAGAGGCAAAAGAAGTATGGGATTCTGTAGTGATTAGGAGCAGGGGTCACAACCTAATTTAAGATCTAAGCCTGGGCTCTCTTTTGAGTCTATATAAAGGCTCTGTTTTCAGAATATCTGTATGATTCTGTTCTAGATTAAATAATGTTCGATAAACATTGGGTAATAGTATATACTACTGGACAACTAATGAAGCAGGAAAGACGGCTGCTCCAGATTGTTGACCTAAAATTCTGATTTGTTAAAGCAGCAGTGCTCACTGACTGGATATGACAATGAGAAAAGCAAGCAGCATGTCACACCAGGATTTTGAGCTTGGGTAACCTGGAATATGACCCATTATTTAGTAACTATTTATTGTGCCTCTACTATGTGCCAGAGTCTATGCTAAGAGGTCATATTCTCTTACAAAACCCTAACTCTAACTCTTTGGGATAGGTACAACCATTACTTTGATTTTACAAAAAGGAAACCAAAACACAAAGAAGTTAAAAATGAATTTTAAAAAAACTCAGAGAAATCCTTAGTTTGGGAAATTTAGACAGGTCGATAGGCAGGCAAACAGACAGACAAGCAGTTACAGTATCAGGGCCTACTCACATAGATAAGCACTGATGAGGTGTGTGAAAGGCCAGGGTTCTGACCTGAGCCATCTGTAGAAAGTGTGGTTAAACCAAAAGAATGGACCGAGCGTGGTGGGCATGCCTACAGTCCCAGCCACTTGCTTGGTTGCATGAAACAGGATTATCTCTTGAGTCCAGGAATTTGACAGCTTGAGTCCAGCATGGACAACACAGTGGAATCCAGTCTAAACACAGAAAAAAAAAGCCCACCCTACAAGAGTAACTAAATAGCCACTTACATTAGAGAGTCATGGAAAGAAACCAGTATATACTGAGGGAAAACTTAAATATGCAATGAGCTTCATTTCACTAATTTTACAGATTCCTATAAAAAGGCAATCAGTTATAGAGAATGAAGAACATTTAGTGTAGGACTAGGGGCCTACACTGGGAGGCTGAACAGGAGGACTGTGGGAACCAAGGAGCTGAAGACCAGCCTGAGCATGTAGTGAGCGCCTGTCTGCTGAGGATCCTTGCTGCTATCAGGGTTAATGGCCTTGCCTGGATGTCTCCATTTGCTTCCACACAGTTCCACTGTTGTCTAATGTCTACCTCTGGTTCCAGTTGCAGCTACTCTGTCAATGTTCTGAAATGTTTTTCCCATGACTCCCACCCGTGTTTTCCCCTATGGCACCATAGCATCCTCTGGCATGCATTCATTTTTTGAATGTGTCCAAAGACTCTTCTGTGGGAAAGGCACTATCACAGGTGCAAGGAGAGACAGACAGACATAAGTGTCTCATGGTTCTGCCATGGTCAAATTGACCGGCTAGATTAGCAGGTAAGACAGTGAAATGCTACAGAAAAGACAGAATCCCATGGGATCTTAGGGAGGTGAGGTCAGAGGAGAGGTCATACAGTTAGTGTTGTGTAGACTAGGTGTTTAAAATATGTGGATTATTTAAAATATGTAAATATAGTTATACATATGTATTCCTTTCACAGTTTAAAAGTTATTCATCTGCCGGGCGGTGGTGGCGCACGCCTTTAATCCCAGCACTCGGGAGGCAGAGGCAGGAGGATCTCTGTGAGTTCGAGGCCAGCCTGGTCTACAAGAGCTAGTTCCAGGACAGGCTCCAAAGGCACAGAGAAACCTTGTCTCAAAAAAAACAAAAAAAAAAGTTATTGATTTAAGCCCTGGAATAGACTTTGAGAGACTGATTACAAATCATATATAATCATGCATGATTGATAGAAAAGACAAAGCCCACATGCTTACGTGTGAGTGTGTTTTTCTCTTCTATAATGCTGAAGTTAAGCCCAGGACCTTGTACACTAGGAAAGAGTTATAAATGTAGTACTCTCCTAAGTGTAAAAGGTAATCCTAAGATTGCTGTAAAAACTAGATCTTCCTTTGCCTCTTTATAGTCAGAATGGATTTGTTTTACCATTTCATTTTTAATTCTACAGGAAAATCCTTCATGAATTTGATCTGGGCCTGAGTTTTGATTACCAAAGAAATACAAACTTGTCTCCGGTCACATGGAGATCCTGGATTCATAGGACTTGGCAGTTTCAAACCAGATTTCTTCTATGGCCTTCTGGCCCATGTCGAACATCTTCTGTAAATGCTTCCACCCAGTTTTTGCTGTAACCATGAGGTACTCTCTGTTCTCCGGGTACAGCTGGCAAGAGTACTCAGCCATGACAAGAGACTGACTAAAGCGACTGCAGACAAGTAAAAACAGTGCACTCCTCTCCACAGCTGTCAGAGGGATCACACTTTCAAACCCTGCAAGGATGTGGCCTCCGACTTGTATAGGATTTGTGCTTTCAATCATCATGTACATAATGGTGATTGCCACTTCAAACACATAGTAGCCATAGCTCATGTCACCAAAGTCTAAAATCCCAGAGACTGGATACACAGCATCTCCAGAGGCTGGCTTGCTGGAGTCTACTAAGATGTTATGGTCATTAAGATCACCATGATTGATACCTGAAATTAGAAAAATCACATAAAGAGTTATTTAATATGCCAAATCATTCTCTTTCTATCGAAAGCAAAGCCATCTAAAGAATTTGATGAGCAAAAATAAAAGATAAAAGAACAAACTCTATTTTCTTAAAGCCATTTTCCCTGGAGAGGAACAGGCAGAGTTTTGACTCCCTTGCTCTTGCTTCTCACCAGTGCAGAGGGTGAGGCAGAGACTGCAAACACCCTGGAGGACTGCTCAAAGCCAGAGATGTTTAAGAGGAACAGGAGCACATTCGTATCGTACACGGAACATATGCACCTTTATTTATATCTAGGCTTCAACACGTTCTGATAGCCTTCCTGTGATGAGGCAGAGGCAGACAAATCTCTGTGAGCTCAAAACAAGCTTGGTCTACACAGTTTCAGGCCAGCCAGGGCTGTGGAAAAGAGAGAGACCCTGTCTCAAAACCAAAAATTAACCAAAAACTGCAAGTGTTTAGAAAATGTTATAGCATTTTGACATCTGAGAAAGTGATACATGGCCTTGCCTGATTGGTCAGAGTACAGTCCACTTAGAGTTATAGCTAGTGTAGTTAGCTGCATGTGGTCCAAGCTATGACTCAGGCATACACAGCAGAACCATGCATCAAACTTTAATATGTTGGGAAAACAGAAAATCCCAAACTTGTCTTCATCATGGGCAATTTGAAAAACACTGTTTTAAGCTATTGTCTAGAATTTAGATACTGTCAGTTTGTTTTCCAGCAACAAGGCACTGAGAGTCACATACCTTATAATGACTAGGTGATAACAGAACATGTCTTTTTAACTTATATATTTTTGAAGCAGGATCTGAATCTGTAGCCAAAACTGATATAGATCTCATGGCAGTCTCCCATGTGTGGGGAGTAGAGGTGTGAGCCACCAGGCTCAGCTTAACTTCTATATGGTTGGTTTTATCTAAATTATGCTTAACATGTATCACAGTAATATCAATGAACATTATTGTAAATCATAGATCCTATTTATTTGTTTGTGTGTTTATTATGTATACAGTGTTTTGCTTTCGCGCATACTTGCAGGCCAAAAGAAGGCACCAGACCTCATTACAAATAGTTGTGAGCCACCATGTGGTTGCTAGGAATTGAACACGGGACTACTGTGTTAAAAGCCAGTGCTTTTAACCTCTGAGCCATCTCTCCAGCCCCTAAACCATAGATTTTAAATTACACATTTCTGAAATAGGACTGTAGCACAGAATTAATTCAAAATATATATAACAAAATTAGACAAAAATACAAGGAACAAACAGAAAATCCACACCACAGTAAGAGATTACAGTAAGTTTTACTCAGTGGTTGTGAGGAGAGACAAAAGTGATCAGAAAAAGATACGGAAATTTTCAATAACATAGGAGACAAACTTGACCATTCGGGCATACACCCCAAAATTACAGATATAGCTTCACTTTAATCAAACATGGAACTTTTATAAAAATGTAACAAGCATCACATCATAAATATTTAAGTATTATAAGATGAATGTCAATGACTAAAATCATATAGACTTGTCCTGCTCAAATTAATAGCCACTAACCACGGGTGGCCATTTCAATTTATGAGATTTGAGCCTGGAGAGATGGCTCAGCAGTTACGAATACTGACTGCTCTTCCAGAGGACCTGGGTTCAATTCTCAGAACCCAAATGGTAGCTCTTAACTGTCTATAACCCCAGCTTCAGGAGATCTAACACTCTCATACAGACATATATGCAGACAAAATACCAGCTCATGTGAAATAAAACATATCATTATTTTTAAAAAGATTAAATAACATGGAATGGCTCCATCCTTTTGTTACACAAACCATATTTCAAGTATTCAGTAACCACATGAAGACTGTTTTACTGGACAATACAGATATACATTTACTTTGTTATTTATTTATTTATATGTCCTATTGGCCAATAGTGATATATAGTATGTTTCATTTTGGAGTGTTTGTTTGTTGGTTTGTTTGTTTAGACCAGAATTTCTCTATAGTCTTTGCTGTTCTAGAACTCCCTATGGTGACCAGGTTGGCTTCAGACTCACAAAGAGCCTCCTGTCTTTGCCCCAATGCTCAGATTTAAAGGTATATGCCACCATGCATTACTAACAGGTTTCTTAATCAAAATGCAATTACAACTGAAATCAGCAATGAAAAGATAACTAAAAACATCATATTATGGAGGGAATAACTTATATCTCTAAATATTATGAAAATATGTTCAAAAATGAGTTACAAAATATCTAAAACTAAATGAAAATTATGTACTAGGATTTGGTGTGCACATTTTCTCTTACAGCTGTAGATAGCTGTATTTCCAAAAAACGGTGCTTCAAACGTTCGCTGACCAAGACACCCGGACAAGCTGATGAAAAGAGGCTTCAGCAACTGTGGAGATCACATAATGGGAGCGGCATAAAACAAACAGAACAGTAAGAGACAAAGGAGGCGGAATAATCTAATATCACCTCCCTGCTTGGACAGAAAAAGAGTCAAACAAAAACCAACTCCCATATTTTCCAGTTTAAAAACAACAGAAATGACTGCTACAGGGTACAAGATTTCTCACTGTGGAAATGAAATGTCCTATAATTAGATAGTCAACGTCTGCACAACCCTGTGGATATATAAAATCGTGGAATTGTACAAATAAATGGATACATTGTGTCTTCAGTGACTCACATCCCAATACAGCTGAAGAATAATGGGGAATATTATCTTCAATTTTAAAAAGACTAACAACATATTCTTTGATAAAAATAAATATCTCAAAATAGAATAAACTTTGCTTTGCTTTTTGAAACATGCTCTTGCCATGTGTCCCAGGCTGGCCTCAAGTTCCCTATCTATCTTCCTGTCTCAGCCTTCAAAGGGCTGGAATTGAGGTTGTGCAGGCACTATCCCTAGTTAGAACAGGTCTTTATAAAGACTTAAGCCAAACAGCGCCTTTTCCAAACAAACAAACTTTAAATTTGAATACCAGCATAAAAAGAACTGCGCATGGTGGCATACACCTTTAACCCCAGCACTGGGAGGCAGAGGCAGATGGATCTCTGTGAGCTTGAGTTCAGCCTAGTCTACATAATGAGCTCCAGCTCATTATATATAGGAAGCTCATTATATATATACAGCTCATTATATATATATATATAGGTTATATAGGAAGACTCTTTCTCAACACACACACACACACACAGACGGAGGCACGCACACACACACACACAGGCATGTACACATGCACCCACACCCACATACTCATACGCATGCATGCACTCACACACACACATATGCTCACTCTCTCTTTCACACACACACACACACATGCTCATGCACACACATATGCTAATGCACACAAACACACACACACAAAAGGAGGAAGGAAAGCTAAGGAAAACAGCATCCACGTTTGTAACAAAAATGGGTGCAGGTCATCACAAATCAACTCTACACTTAGTTAATTTCATGTCTGTAGTCCAAATAAGGGCAAAGAAAAAAAAAACCACAAAAGTATCATGAGTTAAGCACCTATTTTAAGAAAAAATTTTAAAGACAAACAGGAGCATTTAGAAAAAAGATCATGAGTGATTTAGGATATAGTAAAGAGGGCCTTGAAAATGCCTTTCCCCAAAGGATGGATCTGGGGTGAGAACACTGGGAACACACAAGAAGAGGTGCTGGGAATCTGCATTCAGAATAAAAGGACAGGTATAACTAACGATAGGATCAGTAGTAGAAACTAAGTAAATAGGGCTGGGAAGATGGCTCAGGGTCAAGGGCACTGGCTGCTCTGCCCAGGTTCCATACCTCATGGTGGCTCACAACTGGCTATAACTCCAGTTCCAGAGGATCCACTGTCCTCTTCTGGTTTCCTTGAGCACTGCATGCATGTGGTGCACATACATACATGTAAGCAAAACACTCATACAAAGAAAAATAAATAAAATCTCAAGAAAGTAGGTAATAATAAATGATAAATACAATTTTAAAAGGTATGTTAAAAGCTTATAGCTATAAATACAAAATTTTAGATGAATTTGGTAAATTTCTATAAATACACATAAATATGGAAAAATCTAAATAGTCTGATATATATTAAAGAGCTCACATTTCTAATTTTAATAATTTCTGGGGCTTTTTGTTTGAGACAGTGACTTCTGTAGTTACACTGGTCTTGAACTCACTATGTAGCTGAAGATAAGCCCAAATTCCTTATCCTTCCATATTCACCTCCCAAGTCCTGGGATTACAGGTCGGTGCCATCATGCGTTGTTTGCTAATTTTAATATTTACCTAAAGAAAAATACAATGCTAAGTTAACTCAGTGGAAAATTACCTCAAGCAGTACAAAGAAGAAAATGTCATACTTCTAAAAATTATGTATTTATTTCGTAAATTTGTATTTGAGTGTATACCACATATGTGTAGGTGAACGCACAGGCCAGGAGAGGGAATTGGATCTCCTGGAGCTCGAGTAACAAGGGGTTGTGAGCCATCGACTTTGGGTGCTAAGAACTGAACTCCAGTCCTCTGGCGGAGCAGCAAGTGCTCTTAATAGCTGAGCCATCTGGCCATCCCTACTCTAATCTTATAATCATTAAGATAGAAAAGCTTCCTAAACCGGGCAGTGGTGGCACACGCCTTTAATTCCAGCACTCGGGAGGCAAGAGGCAGGCAGATCTTTGTGAGTTCGAGACCAGCCTGGTCTACAAGAGCTAGTTCCAGGACAGGCTCCAAAGCCACAGAGAAACCCTGTCTCGAAAAA
>JAQHUG010000003.1:15445005-15466629 GCA_028555095.1 Dicrostonyx torquatus | reverse complement strand
AAAAAAAAAAAAAGAATTCCATGCCAGCTTGGGAGAGTCTGTCTCTAAAACAAAAAACAGGACTGGTAAGATGACTAACTGGGTCCAGGTGCTTGCTATTAGGTCCAATGACCCAAGTTTTGATCCCTTGGTCCACAAGGTATATGAGAACTGACTCTAGAGAATTATCACCTGACCTCTACACTTCTACCGTGACATACAACTTACACACACACACACACACACACACACACACACACACACAGAGAGAGAGAGGGGTGGGGTGGGGGAATAAATACTTTTGTTAAGTATCCAAATCAGGAGGTCTGTTTTCACCCACTCGTCTTGTCTGAGCCTCGCCCTGTCCTCAGTGCATCTTCACTCTCTTGGTTCCATCACTCTGGCCTCACCGGAGTGAGTCCAGGGGCCTCAAGGCCTTGGTATATGCTGTTTCTCTCCTCCAGGATGCCCTTTCCACAGTGATGTTGGAGTCTTGCTTCCACTAGGCAAAAAAGCACCTCTGTACAGACTTCCTCACCACTCTTAAAATGTCAACCCCTTCTCCAGCATTTCACAGCTCTCTCTGTAGGAATATATTCATGGGAGGTACTGTCCCTAAAGATGGCTCATCTCCCCTCACTGAGCTAACTCTGCTTCTCCATTGGTGTCCATGCTGTGGGTCCATCATAACAGGGTACATCTGCTCTGGACCCCCAAGCCTGGGAGCCACTTGGAGGACAGCACGTCGTGTCCTCAGCATCTTTTCTTTGGCAGATGAAACCTCTCTAGTTCCTTCAACTCTTCCTCTTGAGCCCATTGTTCAACTTCCTCACCTTCTGGTGAGTTAAATGTCACTGCTGATCACAAAAACAGAGGGTAAGCACTGAAACACCAGGAACCATGGCTTTGGAGTGACTGACTCGGAACAGAGATAATGGTAGGAGGGGAATTCTCATTTCAGGCTGTCCAGCACTACTCAGGGCCCTTTTTTAGAATCTCATATATTACTTTTATTTTTATTTGGTGGTATGGGGGTTGTGAATATTTGATGTGGGATGTCCTTCTGTATATGTGTTGTTTTTATTGGTTGATGAATAAAGCTGTTTTGGCCAATGGCTTAGCAGAGTAAAGTCAGGCAGGAAATCCGAACAGAGATAGAGAATAGGCAGAGTCAAGGAGATGCAATGTAGCTGCCGAAGGAGAAGGACGCCAGAACATTACCAGTAAGCTACAGTCTCGTGATGATACATAGATTAATAGAAATGTAACAGCTAGTAATATGCCTGAGCTACTGACCAAATAGCGTTGTAACTAACAAAGTTTTTCATGTGATTATTTGGGTCCAGGAGGCTGGGAAAAGAAAGCACAGTCTCTACACATGTTTATGAGAGTACATATGTTGATGGGTATATATGCATGTGTGCACTGGTCTGTAGAGGTCAGAGGTCAACTTCACATGTCATTCCTCAGGAGTCATTCACTTTGTTTTATGAAACAAAGTCTCTCAATAGTCGATAGTTTGCCAATTAGGTTATACCAAAGCTCTAGAAATACTCCTGCCTCTTCCTCCACAGAACCAGGATTATAAGCCAGGGGCCAGCCACACAGCCACGTAGCCACATAGCCAGCCACGGAGTAAAAAGTAAAGAAAGATAGATAAAGAAAGGTAAAAAGCCCAAAGGCAAAACATAGTTAGAGAATATCTTATGTGAGTTCCTGGGAGACAACTCAAGTCTTTGAGCTTCTGCACGAAGCATGTAGCATCACTTCATTTACTGAACTCTTTCCAGCCTCTACTTATATTATTTCTAATTGTTTGTATGTATATGTGTGTATGTATGTGTGTCTTATGTGAATATGTGCATGTGAATGCAGGTGCCCACAGAGTCCACAGGCAGTTGTGAACCACCCTGTGGGTATTGGAAACTGAACTTGGGTCCTCTAGAAGAGTAATATATGCCCTTAAGTAGTGAACCATCTCTCTATCTTTTTTAAAGTAAATATAACAAAGCCAGGTATGGTGGTGCCTGCTTTTAATCCTAGCTCTTGGGAGGCAGAGGCAGGAGGATCTCTGTGTGCTCCAGGCCATCCTGGTCTACATAGTGAGTTCTAGGACAATATGAGCTACATAATGAGACCTTGTCTTAAAAAAAAAAGTGCTTCAGGGCTGGTAAGATGGCTCAGTGGTTAAGAGCACTGACTGTTCTTCCAGAGGTCCTGAGTCAATTCCCAGCAACCGAACTGTAATAAAATCTGTTACCTTCTTCAGGCATGCAGGTGTACATATAGACAGAGCAAACTTTTTAAGTGCTTAAAATAAATATTAAAGTAAATATAGCTCTTGCTGGGTTTCCAATTATAGTCTACTCAGGAGAGGGTTAGGGTTAACTACTCCAATGATGGCACTGTTGTCCCCGTTCTCATGACAGCAGTGGAAAGTACCCTGGACTGAGTCACAAATATTGTTGTTGTGGAATATTAGTTTAAGATGTGTTACATTCACTTATACTACAAAATATTTAATTATGCAAAAATGTGTTGCATTCTTTTCTGTTGCATTTGTTTAACTCTGTAAAACTGTGTTACTTTGCCTGCCTAAAACAGCTGACTGGTCTAATAAAGAGCTGAATGGCCAACAGCTAGACAGGAGAGAGGGATAGGTGGGACAGGCAGGAGGAGAGAACAAATAGGAGAAGTCTAGGCTCCAGAGAGGGAAGAGGGAGGAGCAAGAAAAGGAAAAGGAGGAGGATGACCCCAGGAGCCAGTCATACAGCCAGCCACGGAGTAAGAAGAAAGATATATAGATTAAGGAAAGGTAAAAAGCTCAGAGGCAGACTATAGTTAAAGAGTAACTGGATAATTTAAGTTAGAAAAGCTGGCTAGAAACGAGCCAAGCTAAAGCTGGGCATTCATAAGTAGAATAAATCTCTGTGCATTAATTTGGGAGCTGGATGGCAGGCTCCCAAAGAGGAAAAAATAAAGGCAACAAGAGATCATAGTTCTATCTCACTCTTCCACTTACAAATATCCCAGATCTTAGTTTCCCTAGCAGGAAAATCAAGACACTAGTCATCCATGGATTGACAAAGACAGGAAATACAACCCTCATACATGTTGGTGCTCCACAAAGGCCTTGTTTTTAGTTTGCTTGTTTTGTGGTGCTGGGGACAACTCAGGGCCTTCCACACACTAAACAAGCACTCTATCTCTGAGTTATGTCCTCAGTCCAAAAGTCTGAATATTCGAAAATAAGAATTTTGCACCCAGCCATCCTGACTTCCCTGGCCTTTCTTTCCTTTTGTTTCCTAGCACACCATTCAGAATTGCTGGCAGTTAACCAGTGCTCTTTATTACCTCAAGTCAGCTTCCCTCCCAGTGATGTCCTCACTCTCTCCCTAAGCACTTTGCTCCTAGTGCAGCACTCAGACCACAACCGTATTCACTGGGCTGCTCTGTGTTTTCTTCTTCCCCAGACTAGACCCTCCCGAGCACAACCTCTAACCCACCTGTCAGTCAAGTTGCAATCAAATTCCAGTATTATTTGGTCCTATGACTTGTGACTGTCTCAGTTCTGGTCCCTATGATGTCAGGGCTCCCGTCTGCTCTGGATTCCCTATCTGAAAACTGCTGGAATCTTCAGTGACCCAACTATATCCTCCAGAGAGTAGTCACGGACTCTACCACATAGACAGGGCTGAGACAGCACGCTTGCGGCACCATAGACACTGTAGCTCTTAATACTTACAGGAAGGTTAAGGAACTCCGCCTGTCACAGGTCAGTGACAGTGGCATGGGCAGTGGGGACAAAGTACATCAGAAGACACTGTAACACCAAGTGGAGAGTCGTTCTCTGTCTCCCCTGGAGCTCCCTTGTTTCCCACATGTCAACTTAGAGGTGGCACAGAACAGCTGCAGGTGACCAATGGAACAGCTGAGTGCTCATCGTGTGGAGGGGTCGCCTCTGTAACTGCATTTGCCATCTCAAGCAGAGAAAGAGGAGGTGAAGCTTCGGGAAGAAGAGGCGTATGGGTGAGCCCGTAAACAGGCTGAAAGAAGACAGCAGTGATAACAAGTTGATGAAAGTCCTGTCAAAATCCCATTAGCGTTTGTTGCAAAATAGAAAAAAACCTTAAGATCTGCATAAAATCATGAAAGACCCCAAATATTCAGAATAATTCTGAGGAGAAAAGCAAAGTTAGAGAAATTTAATCTGATTTAAGATTATATTACAAAGTTATCATAAACCAAGCAGTATGAGTGTTGAGGGTATATGTCAGTGGTAGAGCATGTGCTTAGTATGAAGGTTTCCCAAAACAAACAAAGAAAAGAAAACATAACATTTTACTGGTATAAAAGCAGACAAAATGACTTAGGGAACAGTGCAGAGAATCCATAGATAACCCTAAAAACTCAGTACTAAGAAGTGGTCAACAAGGGCACCACAAAGACACCACGGGAAAGATAAGGTTCTCTAATGCGGTGCTGGGAAAACTGGATTTCAACAGGAAAAACAATGATATTGGACATATATATTATACCAAATACAAAAGTCAGCCCACATATAGACAAAAGATTCAAATGTCAAGATCATAAAACTCCTTGATAATGGCTTTGTCAGTGATTTCTTGCCTCTCATATTCACAGCAAATATAAACAGATGGGATTGTATTGATCAAAAGCTTCGGCATAGGAAACGCTCAACAGTCCCTGGGGCTGGGGAAATAGACAGTGATCTGATGATAGGCACAGGTCTGTAAACACTAACACTGAGAAATGGAGACAGGAGGATCCCTGGGGCTTGCTGGCCAGTCGGTGTAGCCAATTGGAAAGTTCCAGGCTTAGTGAGAGACCTATCTCCAAGAGTAAGGTAGAGGGCTAGTGAGATGGCTTACCTAGAAAAAGTGTTTGCCAAGCCTGATGGCTTGAGTTTGATTCCCGGAACCAATGTAGGAAGAGAGAATTGACTTCTGTAAGTTGTCCTCACCGCAGATTTCTACACATGCACTATGGTATGCATGGATGCACACACACAGACAGACATGCATGCACGCATGCACACATACAACATTAAAAAATAAATAATAACAAAAAGATGGAAAGCAATCTAAAAAGCCATTGACGTCAACCTCTGGCTTTGACAAGCACTTACACACGTGTAAGTACATACCCACACAACATGTACATACATGAACACAGTCACACACAAAGTCAGCGATTTTAATCTCAATCAATAGTTCAGGAAAAGGGTGTAGAGAAAGGGCTAGTGTGCAAGATTTGTAAAGAATTTTTTCCCCAAAGACAATACAAAAACAGTCAATGGGCACATGAAAAGGTGGTCACCACCAACAACCATCAGGGAAATACAAACTGGAAGCACCATGAGCTATCACTTCACACCTGTGAAAACAGATACTGTCAGAAATATGAGTGACAACTAGTGTCAGGGAGTATAGACAAAGAGAAGATGTGTACGCTGTTGACAAGAGTGTACAGTCACTATAGAACACAGCATGGAAAGTTACTAAAGAAATTAAAACCAGAACTATCATGTGACCCTTCAGGTCAAACGTTTGGGGGCACATACCTAAGGGAAATAAAGTTACAACCTCATAAAAATATCTGTACTAGGCCAGTGATGGTGGTGAACGCCTTTAACCTCGGCACTCAGAGGAGGCAGAGGCAGGCAGGTCTAGGTGAGTTTGAGGCCAGGACAGCTAGGGCTACACAATCCAGCCCACACACAAAAAAATCCTGTCTAGAAAAAAGAAATCTGTATTATTATATTTATTGTAGTTAGTCATAATAGCCAGGTTAAAAAAAAAGAGGTGTATGTGTGTGTGTAGGCCAAAGTTTACACTGTAGCAGACCTACTTACAGTCTCTGGGGTAAAGGTCAGTAGTGAAGCGGTAGATGTTTCCGACTAAGGGAGGGATGAGATACAGGAGGTAAATGAGTGTCTCCGGAGGAGGGAAAGGAGAAGGGTCTTATTTAATTCAGTTCTGGGAAAACTGGATTTTAACAAGAAAAGCACTGATACAGGACATGTATCTTATACTATATGCAAAAATCAACCCCCAAATAGACAAAAGACCCAAATGCCAAGATTTGAAATAATAAAACTCCTTGACAATGGTTTTGCCAATGGTTTCTTGCCTATCATATCCAAAGAAAGAATAAACAGATGTGATCATATCAATCTAAAAGCTGCACAGGAAAAACTCAACAATTTCCCCTGGGGCTGGAGAAGTGGCGCAGTCAGTACAGTGCTCTGATGACAGGCACTAGAGCAGCTGTTTTATAGTGTATGTATAAGTATCTTATACCTTTGTTACAACACAATACATTTATTCTTAAATGATAAAGGAGAAAGATGTAAGAGACACTTACTGAAGCAGCATATATGGGAGTTTAAGGCCAACTCATTCTACACCGTGAGTTTCAGATCAGCCACAGATATAGAGCAAGACCCTGCCATGGAGGCTAGAGAGATGGCTCAGTGTTCAAGAGCACTTGCTGCTCTTGCAGAAGACTGGAGTTCCTTCCCAGCACCCACACACTGGTTCACATCCAGGGGATCTAGCTCCCTCTTCTAGCCTCCTTGGGAAACTGGCGCATGCAGTACACACAGATGCAGGCAAAACACTCACACATAAAATAAATAAATCTTTTTCAGAAAGATCCTGTCATAGCAAATAAAAGTAAAATAACTACTTAAATTCCAGGTATACTGATATCCATAAGTGGATACTGTGTGTGCGTGTGTGCGTGGTGTGTGTGTACATGGATACATGACTCATGTGTGCATGTGCATATCTGGACGCCAGGGCATCTTCCTCAGTTGCTCTTCATTTTACTTTACTTTTTAAAATTATTTATTTACATGTGCATGTGTGTGCACATGTGCACATGGGTATATATGTTGCACATATGCATACATACACACATAAGAAAATTTGTATTTATTGTGCCATGGCATGAGTGTGGAGGTCTGAGGAAAACTTGTGAGAGTCAATTCCTTCCTTCTACTATGTGGGTCTCAAGCTTGGTGGCAAGAATCCTCACTGCTTAGCCATTTTACCAGACCCTCCATCTTATTTTTTGAGACAAGGTCTCTAAGTGAGCCTGGGACTTCCCTCTTTGGCTAGACTGGCTGGCCAGAGAGCCCCACTGGATCGCCTGTCTCTGCCTCCCCAGTGCTGGGAGATACGCTGCCATTCTTTTATGTGGATATTGGGACCCTAATTCACGTCTTTGTGATTGTGCCAATGGAATCATTTTGTACACCCATAAATGGACATTTTAATGAACATCCACGAATGGAATTGCTCACACTTAACTGAAAGTGTTTGGACTGAAATGCTTAATATGTTTACTACCCAAAGTTATATGCAATACCACTTTTGGTGAATATGTAATAAACACTTACTAAACATCAATTCCAGAGAATGGGATTACTGACAACTTTTACTGGCTTTTCTTAAATAATGAGTCACTGAAGTGTTTTTTGTTTAACCAGAAAATAAATGAATTATTTCTGCTTTGGGATAGCAGGGTAAATTATTACTGTGTAGATGGTCACATGGCCTTGACATCTGGCCAAGAGGATGTCAAAAACAAACTTGGTTTGCCCAGTTATAAAAGCTAAAGCACTGAATAAAATTTAAATCATTGGCATTAAGTAATGAAAACAGACAAAGTAAAATGAGTTTGTCTCTACTCACTACCTTGACAGAGGACTAAGTGCAGAGAGAAGACCCAGGAAGGGCCCGGAATGTTCAGTGAGTTGAAGAGATAGAGCTGAGAGTCTGGGAAGACCAAGGCATCTAGAGTTTGCAGGACAGACTCCCAAGGTCAGGCTGCAGAGAGAACACCAAGTCCTCCTTGAGAATTTGATGGATCGGTATATACCCCACATGTTAAGTCTGAGGAATGGAAGGTCTACAAGGGATTCGACTGGGCACATAGGCGAGGCTGGGCAGTGTTTGTGGCTACCGACCACTCTGGGAAACATTCAGTTTATAGGATATTGGGTAGAGAACTCAGAAGAGGCTTGCATTGCATAATTCTTAGATTAAACCCAGGCCTGGTCTTACCTGTTAGAGGTTACAATCAAGATACAAAAGAGTCAAATGGTTTCCAATCAACCTAACTGCATCTACTCCCGGAAGTTCAGTGAATACCAAACATCAGAAACATGGGGAAGCTGGGCATGGTCACACATACCCCAAAGGGGAA
The DNA here is from genome assembly GCA_028555095.1 of Dicrostonyx torquatus. NCBI lineage: Eukaryota > Metazoa > Chordata > Mammalia > Rodentia > Cricetidae > Dicrostonyx > Dicrostonyx torquatus. Next base: position 15,458,415 of record JAQHUG010000003.1, on the reverse strand, counting down.
AAAAAGTAAAATGGCCCAAATATGTCAATTAAATAGCAAAGACTCTTGGTTTCTGCTGGGCAGTGGTAGCACATGCCTTTAAACCCAGTACTCAGGAGGCAGAGGCAGGTGGATCTCTGTGAGTTCGAAGCCAGCCTGGTCTACAGAGTGAGTTCCAGAACAGGCAGAGCTGTTACATTGAGAAACCTGTCTTGAAAAACAAAAACACAAATCAAAAAACAAAGACTCTCGGTTTCTTTGTTTTTAGTCAGGATGTCAGAATATAGCTAGGCTTGAATTTTCAACAATCCTCCTGCCTTAGCCTCCTAAGTGCTGGGACTACAGACTTACACCACCATGCCTGGTAAACACAGATTGCATAACAAACAAACAAAACTCCCAAAATAAGACACCAAAATTGTTTTCCTATAAGGAAGATTTCAAGTGTAACGACTGCCACATGGGCAGTTTTCTGTTTTCTGTTTGCTAACTTCTAGTAGACCACAAATACATTAACTGAAGCCCTTAATTAGTTTTCACTAATTATTGATTATCTGACTGCTGAATTAGCATCCTGGATGTTCCCCACCTTTCTGGCTCTCAGAGTGCTATAATTCGGTTTTGCAGGTTAAGAAAACCCTCCCAAGGATCCCAACTGCCTGTAAGTTACAGTTCAGACTGCTTACTTTCACGGGTGGGAAGGCCAGGTCTTACAAAGTCTAGGTGGTCCAAACTGAAGAGATTCTGTATCAGCCTCCCAAGTGTTAGGGACACACTGACTCCTTACTGTCACAGAACATGTGTCTTAGAATCGGACTCCCTTATATGTTTTATCTCTTGTGTGCCTCATTTATAATCCTTATATATCGCAGCCACAATGAACTACCCGGAGGTTCCAGAACATGGAAGGTCCTTCTTCCACCTTTTCTATGGCCAACGCACTCCTAACTTTAGAACCAGTTTGGAGTTACTTTTGGACACTCGTCTTACAGTGTGTCCAATGTGCAGTGACGGACGTCAAGAATAAAAGCTGAGCAAATACGCTGGGGAGGCAGCACCACTGGCAGGGTGCTTGTCTAGCAGGCCCGGAGCTCGAGCCCCAGGACCATATAAACAAGGCGTGGGACATGCCTATGATTCCAGTACTCAGGAGACAGAGGCAGGAGGAGCAGAAGTTCAGGTGATCTTTGGCTACACAGTGAGTTTGGGGCCTGTCCTGTACGAGACCTGCCTCAAAGAACATGAATATATGAAGCACATTGTTCTTAAGAATCTCATTGCTAGCCAGACGTGGTGGTGCATATCTTTAATCCTTTAATCCCAGCACTTTTAAGGTAGAGGCAAGAGGATCTCTGTGAATTCGAGGTCAGCTTGGTCTACACAGGCCAGCCAGGGCCACCCAGTGAGATTCTATCTCAAAGCAAATAAAACAAAAAAAATTATAAGATAAACAAACAAAAATCCTTCACAAACAAAATAAGACCCCAAATCTTACCTCCAATGTTTTATCCAGCTGGGCAGCTAGCCTTCCTATTTCATATAATTGCTGGTGGCTGATGGCAACCTCGGCTACGGGTCTTCCTGGGAGGTAAGTGAGCATTCTCACCAAGTAGTTTTTGATTTCAGATCCACTGTCTAGATTGAAGGAATGACACATTCTGTCAATCATTCTTGAGAAAACAATAAGAGCTACTTTTTCTTTAGACTTACTATTGAAAGGAAAAGGAATTTCATGGCAAGAGGGAAAGTACACAAAGCTAAGACTACGCTGTAATGTTCTGATTTAGCTGTAATGTTCTGAGAGGTAGGGCAGAGGGGGTCAAAGCAAACAGAAGGATAAACCATTTTACACACTCAAACAGCTCCAACTATGCAGGCCTTAGCTCCAAGGAGACACTTACTTACTAGGTAAATGAATGCCTTAAACCCACATTTTCATATACACTTGCAATGAGGAAAACAAGGTGTAAAAAGGGGGCCACTCTATAAATCACAGGTTCCTTTGTGGCAAATGGAAGCGCATCTTGTATCTGTAACACAGTTCTGCTGTCTATTCCTCAGGGACTGGAGTGGGTCTTTGTTGTTGGGAGCAATACAAATTAAAAAATAATAGATAAACAAGAGAAAAGAAGATGGTGGGCTTCATACTTTAAAAAAAAAATCCAAGAAAAGGGAACACTTCTGCATTGCTGGTGGGAATGCAAGCTGTACAACCCCTTTGGATGTCAGTATGGCATCCAGACTCAGAAAATTAGGAAACAAAACGTTCCTCAAGATCCAATAATACCACTTTTAGGTATATATCCAAAGGATGCTCAATCGAGCCACAAGGACATGTGCTCAACTATGTTCATAGCAGCTTTGTTTGTCATAGCCAGAACCTGGAAATAACTTAAATGCCCCTTGGCTGAAGAATGGATAAAGAAAATGTGATACATTTACACAATGGAGTACTACATGGCAGAAAAAAATAACGACAGCTTGAATTTTGGAAAATGGATAGAGCTAGAAAACATTATTTTGAGTGAGGTAACCCAGACACAGAAAGACAATTATCATATGTACTTACTCATAGGTGGTTTTTAAACATAAAGCAAAGAAAACCAGCCTACAAACCACAATCCCAGAGAACTTAGACAACAATGAGGACACTAAGAGAGACTTACATAGATCTAATCTACATGGGAAGTAGAAAAAGACAAGATCTCCTGAGTAAAATGGGAGCATGGGGACCTTGGTGGAGGGTTGAAGGGGAGGGGAGAGGCAGGGAGGGGAGCAGAGAAAAATGTAGAGCTGAATAAAAATCAATAAAAAATGTATTAAAAAAGGAAAAAAAATTCCAAGAAACTGATCTCGAGCTCCTGCTTGCTAAGTTTGGCATATCTCAGCACTCTTTAAAAGGAAAGGGGTTCGGTCCCACAGAGGAGAACCTGCTGCTTTGCATTCAAGTGCTGCACCTGAGGTCACACACATAGCAATGACAAACCAGGGTTTAAAATGCCCGAATGCTTGTTTATGTTCTTTCTACCACACTACAGCACTAGCACGTGCAGTCAGTCTAATAAACAAAAAGACATCCTTGAGGCTGGAGAAATAACTGGCGAGCACCTGCCTAGCATGTGCAGGGACCTGGGTTCGATCCCTAGCAACACATATAAGCTTTTTGTGCTAAATAAGAACAGAACATATTCTCCAGATTTTCGCAGTTCCCTTAGTTACTATTTAGTGGGACATCTCTAAGAAGAAAATTTAAATTTATACTGGATCTCCACGCAAACCATTTCCAAACTATATCTCCACATGGAATTGTGAACTTGTTTTTGATACCGCGCTTCTGCCTGTACCCAAAATGCAATACTATGACTGCGTCGGGAGTCTCTTACCGATGGACATTAGCGAGATCGTGTTGCCTCCTTTAGTTTGGCACACGGAGGCCGTTGGGAATCCAGCCGCTCTCAGAAACATGATGACGTGGTTCTGCATTTCAATCAGGTCTGGAGTTTGACTAGACTCTGTGTTGCTTATTTTGAGGACATATTCAGTGGGGTCATTGGTAGTGTCTGTGGATCTTGAAACGTGAACATGAAAGTTCTGGTCGTCATAGCTAGGGAGGGGCTGGATCTTAGAAACTTTGAACCCAAATACTGATTCTACCAGAGCAGAGGCTTGTACCTCAGTAAAAGTGGGCTTGGTTAAAGCATGGGACTGCCGACCATCTTCACTTGACATCATGTCTAGAGGAAAAATGACAGTCAGAAGAGAGACATATGATAATGATCATTATTTATTTGAATGGTTATTCTTGAGACAGACCACTGTTTCTCTATACTGAATGTATGCTTCTTGATTTTTATTTGTAAAGTTTAAAATAATCAAATTAGTGAATGAGATCAAGAAGATGTCCTGGGGATGGAGAGGTGGCTCCACAGCTAAGAGCACTTGCTGCTCTTTCAGGAGAGAGACCCTGGTTTGGTCTCCAGTACTCACAGTAGGTGACTCCTAACACCTGTAACTCTGGTTCCAGGAGGATCTGACACCCTTTCCTGGACTTTGTAGGCATCTGCAGTTACATGTGCACCCTAGCCACACAGAGACATTGAAAAATTAAAATAATCTTTAAAAGAAAAACAAGTTGATGTTCTATCGGGGCATAATGGTCCTTGTGTATAATCCCAGCACTTGGCAGGCAGGGGCTTGGAGGACTGTTTCAAGTCCAGGCCAGCTTGGTCTACCTAGAAAGTTCTAGGCTGGCCAGGCTGTTTAGGGAGATGTTGTCTCAAACAAAACAGAAGTGGATGTGTTGGCAAGTGAATCCTTGTGTCATAAATTATTTTTAAACTTCCCTCCCAAATTGAAGGGCCAATTCTAAGGACAAACACAGCTCACAGATGTATTTTTTTTTAATCATCCAAGTCAATCCTTTCTCTTGTCTACCAACTTTACAGGGAAATGTAGGTGCAACAAAATCAAGAGACGTGTTAAAACTAGTATTATGTTCTAAGAACCCAGCTCTGTGGGCTGTGAAGATGGTTCACAGGGTAGGGGACCAATATGCGAGCACGAGGTTTGCATCCACAGCAACCATAAAAAGCCAGGCTCGATGGCACGTGCCTGCAATTCTAAGTTATTGCATTCTTTCATGTTTTCATTTTTTGAGAAAAGGTTTCGTGGCATCATATAGCCTGGACCTCATCCTTCTCCTTTACCGCCGCAATGCTGAGATTACAGGGAAGTACCATTATGCTTGGTTTATTTGATGCTGGGGATCAAATGCAGGGCCTCATACACGCTAGGTAAGCACTCCACCCAGTGAACCACTTCCTCAGCCAAGCTGTTGTATTCTTGACAATCACGTCTCATGTTTACCTTTGACCGTGGTATTTGCTTTCAGAAGCAAGTTAAGCCTTTCAGGTTTTGTTCGCTAACATATTGTCACAAAGATTAAACAGGGTTTCAAAACAATCTTTGCACCTGAAACTTCTGGAAACTAATACATTCTGTCACATTGCTTTTGGGCTTAAGACTTAACAAGGAATTTTAAACATTCCTTCTGAATATATGGATATATGGCCAGTGTTCATAATGTAATGTGAACTGAAGCATTAATTCCAAGGTGAAATCCTTCCAACTCTGAAAGTATTAAAGCAATGCTGAACGTGATAGGAATTTGATAGGGAGCTGGGTGTGGTGGCACACGCCTGTTGTCCGACGACCCAGAGAGAGGAACAGAGAATGCTACTTGCTGAAGGCCAGTCCAGACTACCTCTTGAGTTCCTTCCAGTCTAGCCCTGGCTACAGCGGAAGACTCATCTGGAAAAGTAAAGGTTCTTAGAGTTGAAAAGACTGTTAAAGGCAACTAGTGAAGACCAATCTCCAGAAAAACGTCCCCACGACCTTAAATGGGGTTTGTTAGGCATCTTTGTGCAGAGCCTTGCTTGCTAAAGCAGGGCAAGGTATTATTGGCAGGTCTGGTCACAAGACAACCTGGTGCACGACAAGGGTGCTGAGTTGCAAAAAGTTGTCCAAGTACCAGCTGCGCTACCAACCTCTGAAACTTCAGCCACGGGGCCTCTCAAAGAGCTCAGCAACGCCTTCTCTAAAAGTCCCTTTTAGCATTAATATCTAAGCTGTTGAAAGTTCTCTTTTGAGCGTATATTTGCTTTTTTTTTTTTTTGCTGTTGTTGTGTACACGAAGAACTCCACATTGTGAAAGAAAAGGCACACACCGAAACCTGCCACTGCAAGCAAATACACGCAAAGAAATCTTTATCAGAGATTTCCATTTTAACCAAATGTGCCCCGTGTGGTGTGTGGAGAAGATGGAGGGCAAATCCAAATCCTATCTAGGTGTTAGTGTACTTCTTTTAGTGTACTTCTTGCCAACAACATTTAGCTCCTGAAAAGACCCTCAAACGGTATGGGCTTCTAACCGGGAGATTGGCGCCATATTCACAATTTTTGCTGAACCAAAGGGGAACGAAGAAGTAGTGGACCTTACACTCTGCACTTTGTGCAAAGTACACTAGAAAAAAACAATAAAGCCAGAAACCAGGGGCTGAAGAGATGGCTCAGAGGTTAAGAGCATTGCCTGCTCTTCCAAAGGTCCTGAGTTCAATTCCCAGCAACCACGTGGTGGCTCACAACCATCTGTAATGGGGTCTGGGTGCCCCCTTCTGGCATGGGGGCATACACACAAAGAGAATATTGTATACATAATAAATAAATAAATATTTTTAAAAAATAAAACCAGAAACCAGTGTTTCCTCTCTTTCTCTCCTAAAGTGTTACAAAGTCCCGTGAACTCTGCCCTAGCACTTCTTCCAAGTGGGTGGGTCTTCAGCGACCCTTCTGCTTTGCGCTTCCAAAGCTGGGAAGCAGGTGCTTGTATTCCCTGCAACTATTTGGTAAGCCACTGGTTGCCACCACTTGCAGTTCACAGGCTGCAGGAACTCTACACAGTCATTTCCCAAGGGCGATTGGAAGCAGCAGTACCAGCTGCTCCAGCGGGTCTAGCTGCGGAGAAAGGACAACGATGGGAGGGAGTGGCCCATAGCTGGGTTCCCGCCCTTGTGTCATTTAAGTCCAGGGGAGCCTCTAGGATGGCTTCCATCCCTCATCGTGCAGGCCCGCGAATGGTGAGAACCTCGGGATTGTGCTGTGAAATCTCAGCCCAGTTGGGGCTGGACAGTGAGCTGCCCGGTCAACAAGCAGCGACTGTGAGGAGCGCGAGGGCGACAGGAGCCACCCGCCCGATTTCAGGGACGTCCCCTTCACGGAGAACCCGGGCTCGTCTAAACCTCCCCCACTGCCGCTCACCCGCCGCGACCGGACGTCCAAGGTAGACCCGCTCTCCTCGCTCAGCAAGCAAGAAGCCACAGAGCTAGAGGTGGGGATCGACCCACGGCCGCAAACCCCGCCCTACTATTGGCTCCGCCCACATTCCGCCACCCAATCAACGCACACTACTGATCGCCCATGCCCGACCCTTTCCCCGCCCTCATCGGAGGTCAAGGATCCGGCTCCTGATTGGCTGTCTGCAACCTGACGAACCTGTCAGTCTCGGCTCTCTAGTTAGGATTCAGAACTCTTGCTTCTGATTGGTCCCCGAGTAGCCATTTAGTAGACTTTGGGCCCTTGGGCGGCACCAGTCAGTTCAGACCGGGTGGGCTTAGTCGAGGCAACGGCTTGGAGCTTGTCTGTCAGGAGGCTGCCTCTTGAGAACTCACGTCCTTCCCGCTCTTCCTGGAAGCGCGTATCCTGGGGGCCATCTTCATAGATCGTGGCCAGAGTTGCATTCTCCCCAGAAGGGAATTCTAGTCCTGAAACCTCAAGGGTCGGTGCCCCTCTGTGAAGCAAGGGGGCTCGTTGTCTGGTTACTGGAATGTTCCAACCCGAAACAGCTGTATGAGCAAGCCTACGCTGTCTGTGCTGGCGGGAAAACTAAAGTCTAGAGTGCACAGGACAGTCAGACTGTGGGTACCAACTCTCAGTTGAGGACTTGGCCACAGCACCAGTTTTGAAGCGAGGTAACTCAGTATAACAGAAGGAGAGAAAAAGCAGCACCAACTGTGCTGTTTAGCACCACAGTTCAGATCTGGGGTGACGAACGACTCTTTCACGCCGAAGAACAGAGCTGGCAGTTGGGCTAGAATCCTTACTTAAGTCAACGGGATAGTGCTCAAGAGCTTGCCCGGGATTCTGGGTCAAGAAGTTAGTTAGTTGGACGGTCTTAATTTTCAAGAACACAAGATTACAAAGCTGGATGTCCTTCTCCAGCTAATCGGACTTCTCTGATCGACCAGAGCACTTTCTCCTGGAAGAGCCCCTGTCCATCTGTCACTCGGGTTGGCAGATCGGACTCCTTCTGTTGTTTTGGTGTATGCAGTTCTCATGTGTTTTTCCTGTCATAGCAAACTCATGGGTGCGATAGTCACTCTGATTTATTAACTTGCCCGTTCTCCCCAGTCCCCACCAATCACCTAACATAATGAGAAATTTGTTCCCCCTTTAGATATATGGTTCTTGTTTCATTTCTAATCTTCAAGTAGCAAGGGTGTTTTCCCTACACTTCAGGATGTCAGTGACTTTGACTTGGATTTCCTGTGTACCAGAAATGGAATCCTCTGTGCGTTCTAAGGCCCTTCTGCAGAATCTGAATTCTTCTCACCTTCTCTCACCAGTTTGCTTCTACTGGCCATTTTCTTTCTCCTCAGCACTAGGGTTGCAGAAATGCACAGTAATGTCTGGCTTTTTACATGGGTTCGGGGGATCTGAACTCAGGTCTTCGTGCTTGGGCAGCAAGGACTCTAACCCACTGAGCCATCTCCTCAGATCTCCTGTGACATTTTTCAGAAATGCATAGTCTTGTATAGTGATGGTTGTGCAATCCTAGCACTTTGAGCACATTGAGGCAGGACTCTGAGTTCAAGGCAGCCAGGCTGGGCTACATAAGGAAACCCTGTTGAAAAGGAGTAAAAAAGTGCTTTCTGTAACTTACCATTTTCACTTTAAGTAGAGATTTTCACATTTTAAGGGTATCTTTATACATAAACTTTTTGTACATCTTAAGATTTCGGTTGGGACAATCTCATGAAGTCTAGGTTGGATTCCTGCTGTCACCTCCAAGTGCTGAGATGATAGTGTACACCACCTTGCCCAGCTTTTGTGTACTTCAGATTGTCTTTAGGATGAACTGTTCAGTATTTTAAGATTCCTAATGTGTGCTGCCAAACCATTTTCCCCTCAACAATGGAGATTTTGTGTGTGTGTGTTTGCATAGGGTGTATCATACACACACACACGCACACACACACCTTCAATTTGAAACAAAGACAATTTGCAAGGTCAAGGGCTCAGTGTTTAACATGTATAATGCTTTGGGTTTGACCTCAACAGAAATGTGTTCTAGAAAACAATCTTGTAGTTTAAAAAATACATTAAAGCTGGGCATGGTGGCACACACCTTTAATCCCAACACTAGAGACACAGAGGCAGTTGGATCTCTTTGAGTTTGAGGACAGCCTGGTCTACAAAGCATGTTCCAGAACAACCAGCGTTGTTACACAAAGAAACCCTGTCTAGAAAAATAATTGTGTGTGTGTGCGTGTGTGTGTGCATGTGTGTGCACGTGCGTGTGTGCGTGTGTGCACATGTGTGTGCGCGTGTGCACACAGGCAATCATAGGCAGCATTGTGGTGTCAGTTCTCTCCTTCACCTTTTTTTTTTCTTTTTGGTTTTTCGAGACAGGGTTTCTCTGTGGCTTTGGAGCCTGTCCTGGAACTAGCTCTTGCAGACCAGGCTGGTCTCGAACTCACAGAGATCCGCCTGCCTCTGCCTCCCGAGTGCTGGGATTAAAGGCGTGCACCACCACCGCCCGGCTCTCCTTCACCTTTGCATGGCTCCGGGGACAGAATTTGTGTGACCAAGCTTGTCCAGCAAACACCTTCTATTGCACTGGGGCAACCATGCAGTTTTGTATTTCCTTTATATAATGGACATTCAAAGTTTAGTGCTAACACAATGGATACATAGAATTCAATGGTCATATGAGCAGACTGTAAGGATTGTACATATACATCTGTTTTTGCAATAGATGACTCATTTTTAGGTACTAATATGATACTGCTGGTACATGTTCTGAGAAATGCATCCTTAGGTGATCCTATTGTGGAAATGTCAATGCAATCATACAAACTAAAATGATTACTGAATGACATCTTAGAAACCAGCTGCATGTGGTCTGTCATTCACTGAAAAGTTATTATGTGGCCCAAACATAACCTGAACACCAGTGGATAGCCAAGCAGTTTTAAAACCTATCCGAACAACTCTCATCAAAACAGCAAAACTAGCTGAAACAGTAATTAGGAAGCAAAACTGAAATCAAGTGATAAATGCACCAAGGCTGTTGTTTCCATGAAGTCTAAATATCCTAACTACCAGGATGCACTTGTGTTGGTATTTGCTTTTGTTACACTACACTAGAATCTGAAATTGTAATCATTTTAGTCTTTGGATGTCAATGTTGAAGAATATTATTTTAAAGTGTGATGCATTTTTTTCCTACTACTTTTGATAACAATTCAAAGATGTGTTTGATTAAATAAAATTAATCTGTGAGCAGGAGGATGAGTCATCAAGTAGTTGACAAGCAGTGGTAAGGAGGAACCATGTGTAGCAAGAGTTTTTAAGTGGGGGCAGAGAGAAGGATGGTGGATTTTTTTTTGGAAGGTGCCAGCAAAAGGAGGTTAGCTATTTGCTATTCTGCTTGCCTCTCTGAGTGAGCAGAATTCCACCTCAAACCTTGAAGTCTGAGTTCTTTAGATTTAGATAGTTTCCCTTAGCAGCTTTAAAAGATTTGGGACCTGAGGGAACAGAATCCCCTCAGACTGCAGCTCTTGCAGCAGAAGCAGTTGCTTAAGGGGCAGTCACCTGTAGATAATAAAAAAGTCAAACAAACACAAAACAACAATTGGCACCCAGTGGGTGGTAGAACCACACCGAAGGAGGGGTCTCACCAGCCAGCTCTTCTGCATTTGCAGTCTGGACCTCTCTATGCTATCAGTCCACTGTGACTTGCCTGGAGAAGGCAACAGAATTGGGGAGAGATTTTGGAAATCTTTTAGAAAGTAGGAGAGAATTAATAATATTGAAAACAATTCTTCTACATTAAGAATGGGAAAATAACAATGCAGGATGCTAGGGCTCTCTATACTGCTACTTTAGAAGGCTTGAAGTTAGAAGCAGAATATGGGAAGAGAAATGATTTAGCTGACACATTTAATACTAAGTACTGTCAGTATGGTAATTAATGCCTTATCAATAATAGCCTTAGTGGGTTTTGTTCTAAATATGATGAGTGGATTGATAGGATACAGGCCTTGGAAAGATATACTAATGAAAAAGGAAAAAAATGCTCAGACACAGACAGAGGAATTTAGAGCAGAACTTACCACACCGCTGCACTGTTATTAGAACAACTTAAATATATCCGGTGACTGTTCAACAACAACCACCAGATGATATACATCCCCAAGGCTATGCAGAAGTTAACTGGAATTCTGTAGATATATTAGACTTAAAGAGATTTAAGGAGCAGTAGTTTCATATGGCATGTATTTACCCTTTGTGAAACAGATGTTAAATTCATGGGCAACTGGAACAAAATTATTCCACAAGACTGGAAAGACTTAGTTACAGCCATATTATAATCCGGTCTTCAATTACAATGGAGAACTTGGTGTAGAGAGGAAACCAGGGCTCTAGAACAATGAGGTAGGGCTAGAGGTCATGAGATTTCCCCAAGCCAAATTATTGGTGATGGTCAGTATGCTGGTTTGCAAAAACAGTTTATGTTGAATGGTAACACCCTGATTCTCTGTTGTATAGCAGCTTTGAATGCTTCGGACAGGGTTGAAGAATCCGGAAAGAGGACTGAGTCATTTACTAAAATTTTACAAGGCCTGAAAGAAGATTTCACTGATCTTTTACACAGATTAACATCAGCTGTAAATAGAAAGATTCTGATCCAGATGCTTGACAAATATTAATTGAAACTTTGGTTTTTGAAAATGTTAATGCAAAATGTAAAAAGGTGATAAGGCCTTTAAGGGCAACATCAGCACCTATAGAAGAATGAATCAGAAATACAGTCAATATTGGTTCTAATGATGATACCTGGATAGGAGCACTGCTTTTTAAAAATATGAAGAAAAATCGAAATATTAGGTGTTTTAATTGCAGTAGACAAGGTCATCTGAAAAGGGAGTGTAGGTAAGGTGCTCCTAGAAACTATGTTATTCTAGAAATAATTCAAACAGAAGGCCCCAGACCTCTGGGTTTGCAGAAAGTGGGGCAAAGGTCAACATTGGACTAATGAATGTAGATCAACAAGGGATAGGCAGGGTTACCCTTTGCCATTGGGAAATGTCCTTTGGGGCCTCTTGAAGGCCCCAATATCAAATGTAGTTTAATTTTTACCTGCCAGCATTGGGAAAATCTTCCACAAAATGATTAAATGATTTAAGGCCTGTTGTTAAAAACCATACTGAACTGGATGCCAGAACAGCTTTAGAAGATAAAACAAAATTTTCAGAAGATATCATAAAGCAAATATTTTGGCAAACTTCTATAAATAACCAAAGATCAAAGGTAAAATATGAATAAACAGCAAATAAATTGAGGGTTTAGTAGACACAGGTGTAGATGTAACAATAATTGTGCTAAAATCATGGCATCCAGGTTGGCCTCTTCAAGAAGTAAATGTTCAGCTTTTAGGGATTGGCAGTTTGTCTCAAGTAAAACAAAGTGTGAGATGGGTTGAAAGTATAGGGCTAGAAGGACAAATAGGAAAATTGAAACCAAATGTGGCTAACATAGCAATGAATTTATGGGGATATGATTTACTGCAGCAATGGAAAATATAGATTAACATTACCCCAATCTCAGAAAAAAAACTATAAAATAAGGAATGCTTATGAGAGAGATATCAAAAGACAGTATCAAGAATAGTAACAGACCATTCAAATCATAGATAAGCAGGGCATCACAGTTGTTGGTATCCCAAAGTACCAACAACACTACCTTTAAAATGGCTGACTGGCAAACCTGTTTGGGTGAAACAATAGCCTATGGCATCCAAATAAGTACAGGCCTTAGGCTAGTACAGGAGCAGCTAAATGCCCAACATATTGAAGAATCAACCAATCCTTGGAATTCTCCTGTATTTGTTATTAAAAAAAAAAACTCAGGAAAAAGGAGAATGGTAACAGATGTAAGAGCTGTTAATAAGGTGATTCACCAATAGGCTTGTGTTTGGAATTCCCCTGCCTTCTCTATTACCTGAAGGATTGAATATTATAGTTATTGAGTTAAAAGACTGTTTCTTCACTATACTGTTACAAAAAAGATGAAAAATTTGCCTTCACAGTGCCTACTTATCATGACTCTCAGTCCATTAAGAGATATCAATAGAAGACTATCCCTTTAGGGATATTAAACAGCCCAACCCTGTGCCAATAGTTTGTTAGACAGTCATTAGAAATAATTGTGTACAATTTCCTCAATCTCTTGTTGTGTGAATTCATTCTGCCAATAGCCTTTTGGGTACCAGCCCATCAGGGCATGGTCTGAGGTACTACATGTAGACTGATAAGAGCTGATGAAAAGCATGCTTGCTCTCTTGGATGGTGGTCAGAGTTCTGTTCTCAGCTTCCAGTGCCCAAAGAGGACCATGGTTCTCTACCATTATTTTGAGTTTTTCCCAAATAAATACTTGGTATACTTTTTTCTGGGCTATCATGGACCCTTGTTAATTATACCTACAATTTGTAATTTCTCATTATATGGAACATTTTACTAGCTGATTCAAATGTAGATACTTCAAATAACTGTTTGAAGAAGAAAATTTTGCCTTGCTGGGAAATACAAATT
>JAQHUG010000003.1:15405930-15417681 GCA_028555095.1 Dicrostonyx torquatus | reverse complement strand
TTTTTTTAAAAAATGTTCATACAGGCTGGAGAGATGGCTCAGTGGTAAAGAGCAGTGACTGCTCTTCCAGAGGTCCTGAGTTCAATTCCCAGCAACCACATGGTTACTCACCACCACCTGTAATGAGATCTGGCACCCTCTTCTGGCCTGCAGGCATACATGCAGACAGAACACTGTATATATAATAAATAAATATTTTAAAATAAAAAAAAATGTTCATGCTATGCAGCCCAGGTTGGCCTTGAACTATGTAGCCCAAACTGACTTTGGATTTACAATTCCCCAGCCACAGCTCCCAGAGTCCTGGGATTCCAAGTGAGAACCAGTATCCTCTGCATAGTCAGGGTTTTTTTATTTGTTTGAGGTATGGTCTCATGCTGTGCTGGCTGACCTTAAGCTTACAATGTAGCTGAGGATGGCCTTGAACTGATTCTCCCTATCTCCAGCTCTTTGTAGGTGTGGGTGACCAAGTACTGGTTCCTGGACCCAGGGCTTCACGCATGATAAACACTCTTATACTAAAGGAGCTGCATCCTGCCTTTAACTAGGGTGTTTTTCAGTAAGCAATCAATGCAATTTTACCTTACTTGTCATTTTTCAGAACTGCAGACAATGTACCAGATTCAACAGAAATCAAAGGAGCAAGAAAATGAAAGAAAAGTTAAAAGATTTTTCCAGAATCTTGAAAATTCAATGTCTAAGTCTTTTATTTTGGCTTTTAAGGCTGTTCTAAAAAAGCCAGCTGTGGTGGCTTACACTTAAAATCAAGAGACTAAGAACAGCCGCAAATATGAGAACAGCCTGGGCAATTAGTGACTTCCTGGTCATTCCAGAGGGAGACCCTACTGTAAACAAACAAACTTCCTCGTGCATACTTGCATGTTCTGCTCTCCCCCATCTGCCTCTTTCTCCATTCTACAAACTAAGAATATACATCAAAACAAAGCTCCTGCCTTCATGGAACTGACTTTGTTCTAGTTAGGGGAAAGACAAATATGTAAGTATTCAAATTAGTAGATTGTGTGAAATAGCAACATGCTAGAAAGAAAACAAATCTGGGTGAAAAAGATCCCCACCCCAGGGAAGGCAAAATCATAATGTCAAATTGTTATAAATCCTTGGTGTATTGTTCTAAAAAATAATTTTATTAAAATTAACTTTCCTGAATGTAAATTCTACCTATGACACCAAAAATATCCAATAGATAAGAGTTATAAGTATCTTTAACATTTAGAACATATAACAATAGAATAGTACAAAATATTCATAAACTAGACATAGATATCACAAAAATTGAAATTGGTTGATCAGTGGGAATATTATAGTGTTCATCATGAAACAGAAAAAAAAAACACGAATTGAGAGTTGATATTTTGAATACTTAAAAAGTTAGACTGGGAGCTGGAGAGATGGCTCAGTGGTTAAGAGCATATACTACTTACTCTTTTATAGGACCCAAGTTCTGTTCCCAGAACCAATGTAACTCTAGCTCCAGGGTATCTGGTATTCCCGTGGGCACCTGCACTCAAATATATATTTGCCCCCATAATTAAATATAAATCAAAATGGTAGATTTCATAAAATGTTGCAAAATTTACTACCACCAGAATCTATGTAAATGTCATTATAAAACCAAAATAATGGGTCACAAATGGGATTTCGTATTAACAGCTATCACTCATTAAGTCACAAGTGGCATTTCTTATTTGCAGTTAGCACTCGTCAAGCACTTACTACATGACTGGAACTGATCTACAAATCTGCATTTAACTTAAGAACTCTAAGGGGTACAGCACCCAGTTACCTAGCTACTAAGTACTTAGAACTAGGATTCAAACTGAACCACTTATGCACAAGCACTCATCCTTCTTATTACTCCTAGGAAAGTTACTTTCATATACCTGAGAATATTCAGGTTCTGAAGAATTCTCATCATTTCGAAACAATTTCACAGCTTTAAGGTATTTTTCCATTGACTCAAGTTTGGTTTTGTCAAAACCTAAAAGAGAGAACAGTAAAATAAGATGTAGTACAGAATCCTGAGACCCTAAGATAGGATGTGAAACTACACTTGTGGGCAGGTGCCACTTACTTACGTGTTTACTTGAGATTGTCTTCTGCTCTACTTACTACTTCACCACTTACCAGAGTCCAAACTGCACAAGGGAACCACATGGGCACACTACATGACATATATGAACAGATGGGCTGACAACCCTCCCTGAGCCCACAGCTGACATCCATGTAAGTAAAGTCTTCAGGATTCCAGGCCTCAGCTTGTGAACTGGGCAGCTGAGGCCCTAAACACAAAGCAGCAAGTTCTTCCTGCTGTGCCTTGTCTGAAATCCTCGACCCACTAAAACCATGAGGCAATAAATGATTATTGCTACGTTTGTTTTTGAATGGCCAGGACCCTGTGGTATAAGACAAGTGTTTTACCAGAACCAAACAGCCCGACCATTGTTTTGTAAGCCACAAAATTTTAGTCTAGTTTGCTAAATATTTAAAAAACTAAAAACAAAAACAGTAGTATCCTAACTCAGATTAGTAAGTGAATGAGGTGAGCAGAGCTGGGGTGCAATAAGACAGTTTAATACTAACAAGGGTCAAGGGAGATGTGATCATAAGGAACACACCTGAGAGCAGGGTACCATCTTTCTCAAAAAAAAAAACACTGCTTTTCTCGTGAATACTCTACCATCAAATCCTGATGAAAAAGTTTTGCACTTTCCAGAAAACCCTCTTTTCAAGGGCCTGTTGATCCACTCACTGTATCACTCTGAAGGTAGGTTCTATAGTGAGCAGGGTGACCAAAGACCCTTGCCAATCAAGTTCCACAAAGATCTTGAACCTGAAACCCTACCCTACTTCACACTCAAAAACTAGTCTAGTTGCTCCTCTACTAAATATAGATAGCAAGGTTGTTCTCTGTGAGGCGAAGGTGAAGTGAGTATCAATGTTTAAGTACTTCCTTTAACATGCTGTCAGTGGATCAGAAGGGACTAGGGTTTGAGGACTCTTTTAGAGGTATCTATTGAGATTTGAGAGTTACTGTTTCAAAACAGGACAGTTTCATAAACATTCACTAGCATATATGACTGTAATTTGTTATAAAGTACTGTCAAGCAGCTATTTTGCAAATACAATCATTTTATATTCTCTTACCTGTATGTTCTAAATGTCGTAGTGTCACATTGTCAACAGGGAAAAAGCTGAGGATAGCACCATATTCTGGACACATGTTTGCTATAGTAGTTCGATCAACGATAGATAATTGTGAAACTCCACTTCCAAAAAACTCAACGAACTTTCCAGCCACTCCTACTTGCCTGAGGTGCTTTTAGGGATATGCAGAAACAACACAATATCAGCAATAACAAAATTAGCATGGATTTCTAACCAATACTAATGATAAGGTCTTTTATCGTATGGAACAAACTCATTTCAGTTTTACTGGTGTTTTAAGATAAGCAGTAAATAGAAGAGTGGTCTGTGTTTTTTTAAAAAAAAATGAGCTGGGTATGGTGGCCAGGCACACCTTTAATCCCAGCTCTTGGGAGGCAGAGGCAGGCTAATCTCTACAACAGCCAGAGCTACATTTTTGTTTCAAAAACAACAACAACAACAACAAAAAACCAAAACAAAACTCCTGAATGCTCAGAAAAACAATTTTCATATGAATGTCTCTGAAATCAGAGATATCTTAGACTCCTCGGGATGTCTACATAGCTGGCAAGCACTTTTTCTTCATAACAGCACATAAAACAGTGGTGTTCTAACCACTGCTGGCATCCTATAAAGTTTATGAAATACTAATATACTTACGAGAGATATCATATAGTGAGCTTAAAAACTGTATGCTGCTATACAAAATTCTTCAAATTATTAGTACTGGATCAAATATTTCAGCAACAATAAATAAGTAATAAGTAAATTCATTTTGGTCAGATTTAACATATATGATTTAAAACTGAATTCCTCCAAAAATTATTCTTCATTACTACCAAGTAACTAAAACAACTTCTAATCTTAGTTTGCTTTTATTATTTATTTTCTTTTTACTTTACAAGTGTGGACACTTTTGCCTGAATGTATGTTTATGAACTACATTTATGCCCTCTGACTGCAGAAGCCAGAGAGGGTGTTAGATCTCCTGTAACTGGATTCTAGGTCCCTGATCTCAGTTTTAAAAGATAAAAAGAAAAATTAGGGGAGCTGAAGAGTTAAGTGGTTAAGAGTATGTACTTCTCTTCCAGAAGATTTGAGTTGGCTCCCAGCACCCATATTAGGTACTTCACAATGGCCTTTTAACTACAATTCCAGAGGCCCTAACACCCTTTCCTGGCCAGTGTGGACACAGCATTCATGTACACAAATGCATACATGGACTCAGACATATACATAATTAATATAAAAAATAAAATCTTTGAAAAAGAAAAGAAAAATAAATTAGGTTAAATGTTATCTTCTTTAAATATGTACTTGAGAAATAAGATGGTTAATTCTATAAAGACCATAAAAAGAGAAGAACCTCAACAAAGAAATAATATAGCCAATAAATACACATAATAGATAAGAATTCTATCACAATAAGCTGTCAAATCACACAAACAGTAATAATGTCAAACAAGAACAGCCAGAGGGATTGAAAGTAGTGTGTTTATAAGATCTCTGAAGAACTAGTTCCTTTAAAATCGAAGTAGAACATTTCTGTTCCCTTAGGAATAAACTGCACTGCTCCTTTAGAGAAAAAGAATCACTATCACTACTGAGAAGGTGATACTGCTCTTTCACCTTGAGGAGTAGCTCCAAAGTTGTCATATCACTAACTTAGACAACACTGCTGAGGAGAGCGACCCACACTGCAATTATGAAAGATGCATGTCTCAAGTGCAACTATTTTTCAAATGGAACTTAGTGAAAAGTAGAAAAACTAGACTGCAATATTACAACTTAATATTCAGCATATTAAACATATACAGCCAGTACTACCTCAAAGCAATGTGAAAACAGACAATGGAGAAGTCTGATGCTATCACATTTCTACCACAGACTGTTCCAAAGCATTACCTAGTAATTCTTTTTTTGTTTTGCGCTTTATTTTTCGGGTGGGGGGTGTAAAAAAATGGGAGGAGGGTCAGACAGCTCAGGGTGTTAAGGTACTTCCCACCAAGCCTGATGACCTGAGTTTGGTTCCTCAGATCCACATAGAAGAAAGCCAACTTCAGAAAATTGTCTTCTGACTTCCACATGTAAGTCATGGCACCCGTATGTACCCACACTCATACACAAATATATAAGTATAATAAAAATGCTTTTTTAAACTGGGGATAGACAGATACTGGAGAAACAGCACAGTTGGTAAAGTGGTAAAACTAATGGCCTTGTAAGCACAAGAGCCTCAGCTTGATACCCAGAACCCGACTTCAAAAAGTCAAGCACGGCAGCACGTGCTGTGACCCCAGTGCTGGGAAGTCAGACAGGTGGATCCCTAGCCGGCACAGCCTACTTAAGAGAGGTCCCAGCCCAGGTCAATGAGAGATTCTGTCTCAAAACAAAGGCACCAAAAGAACAACTATGGGTGATGCCTCTTGCACTTGCAAAAGCATGAACACGGATATATACATACACATGCACACACAAAAATTACTTTTTGGAGTCTGGCCTCTTATTTTATGATCCTCTTGTCTCATCTCTTGAATGCTGCTGGGATTATAGGCATGCGTACCACACCTGACTTCTTAATTAAAATGCTAAGTATCACATTTGTTGTTGTTTTGTGAGACAAGGGTGTGTGCATGTATGTATGTATGTATGTATGTATGTATGTATGTATGTATGTATGTATGTATGTATGTCCTGGAACTTGCTTTATTGAACAGGTTAACCTCCAATTCACAAAGAGCTGCCTCCCAAGCATTGGGATTAAATGCCTGTGCCACCACCACCTGGCCTAACATAACATTTTAAAAATCCAGGTGGTCAACAAGTTATTTATTCAGGCAATAATGCATAATTGTCAGGGGCAAGGACTCCTGGGTCTGAAGCCTTGGTCTACTACTTAGTATTGAGCCCGGTGTTCCTTTGATAAATGATTAGGCTGTATGTATTTTCTTCTCAATTAAAATAATTACAGTAGTAACTCACTCATAAGCTTATAATAAAGTTATTTAATAAATGTGTTGACAGGTATCAAGTACATAATGACCTTTTATGTACTTCCAAGTATATATTAAGTTACATTTAATGTAATTACTATGGTAACTTTATGATACAGCTAGTAATGTGAGAACTAAGGATGGAAGCATAAATTCAAATCTGGGCTCTCGTGGGGATGCTCCACTTACGTAACAACTAATATTTGAGCTTACCTTTGTAATGCCAAGGACAATATCTATGGATGTAACAAAAGCATTGGACGAGCCAGTTAGCTCACATCCAACCACCTCTGGTAAAGTGAGAGTAACTGGCAGGCCAAGCATAACTGCTTCTGTTTCAATGCCTCCAACTCCTGTTAAGAAGGACAAGTACATCAGCAAAGGACATTTAACAACAATTCAGATTAGATATCTTCCATTTTAAAATTTCCCACATCTCACGAGTGTGACTCACACGGCATCTTACAAGGAGCTGCCACATTACTGTCACTGTGGGCTTTGAACCTGAACCCTTTATAAAGGATGACTCTACTTATTAATTGAAAAAACTGGTATTTTTTGTCTTAATATTAAATTTAAAAAGCCATTTTCTGAGAATGTTCAATGACAACAAACACCTGGATAAGACTACAACCCAGCTTATGCCTTAGTCTCATGAACTGAAACTAAGAAAAAGAACCCAAGTTATAATACTCCATTAAAGAAAAAAGTACAGACTGGAGTAATTTTAGATTGATGAGAAAGATTAGGGATTTCAAGAAGCAACTGTGCTTAATCTTCAAACAGTTGCAAATAGGTATGGTGGGCAAGGCTGTGAGCCACGAGAGATCATGAAGGACTGAACAAAACGAACTAACGGATTTTGGGTCTACAAAGGCAGCAGGGGAAGTGACACTACAGCCATCATCAGCACTGCCACAGACCTCACCATTACCCAGTGCAGGAACTGCCTGACAGAGCTGCTGTGCTGGCAGTATACAATCTTTTTTTTCCCCATAAATCTTTACTGTAATTCAAAAAAATCTTAAGTCTGTTCCTTTGTTGCTATAATGAGAAACCGTCTCAAAGAGGCTCTCTGCCCTCTGATAATATTCTTGGTATCCCTTCTTAAAAATAAACCAAATTATACTGAGGCATTTACTTACCCCACCCAAGAATTCCCAATCCATTCACCATGGTTATATGAGAGTCTGTGCCAACTACGCTGTCTGGGAAGAGCAGGTCCTTTTCTTCAAAAACTACTCTTGATAAATATTCTAAGTTCACTTGATGAGCCATTCCAGTTCCAGGAGGGATGACAGCGACATTCTTAAAGGCTCCTGAGCTCCACTATAATTTGTTTAAATTTAAGAGACACGAGTGTTAGTACGTTGTATGCATAATCAAGATACAAACAAACACTATAATGTTCAATATGGTCTGCTCCAAATTTATAATACTAAAAATACAGATATTGAGCCTATGCATTTTGAAGATCATTAAAACCAAATTAAGCTGGGCACAGTGGTGTTTACTTATAATCCCAGCACTTGGAAGATGGAGGAAGGAGAAATCAGTTCAAGGCCATTCTCAGCTATGTATCAAGTTCTAGGTCAGGTACTGTGCTTTAAGACTCAAGGAAAGCCAATGAACAAGACTGTGGATGGCTCACTTAAAATATGGCCATTATTTTCATTATTTTTTATGCCAAATATAAGGGTTTCCAATAATATGGTAGACGAAAGTTCCATGATTATAAAGCTTTTGTTAAACACAAAAAAACACAAAGTTTAAATATTAAAAACTGTACAGGTTTAGTATTTTATAAATGTCAATCAAGAATTCCTCAAATCATTTATACCTTAAAAAACTGAAGCCTCTCTCGATTTCTGCCGAATTCTATTTCTTGATTTTTTAACACTGTCTCAGGTCTAAAAGGATGAAAAGCTGGTATTAAATACATGTACTAGTAAAAACTCATTTGCCTTATGTCTAAGTCTTTATTCTCACACATTAAAAAAAAATGTCCGTAAGTATTTTCAGTTCCTTTTTTCCAGAATTATTTTCTTTCTCAACAAGAAAGTCCTTTCTGCCTGACTGAGCACACAAGACAGCTATTATTTTACTGAGTACAACAGGCAACTTCCATATCAGCGCTCAGATTGCTGTGGGAAGCCAGTCAGACCACGATAAGAGGAAAGCTGTGCTAGAAGGAACAGGGCAGTGAGTGTGGTCAGAGAAAGTGTGCACATTCTCACCCTCTTGACTTTTGTACCAGTTAAAACAGGCAGATGGGAACCGGGTTACCACATTAAAAACTTTGTTATGCATTTATATAGAAACAACTTTAAAAAATCAGAAATTTGTGAGGATGGACGGCTCCGTACTTAAGACAGCTTACTGCTCTTGCAGAGGACCCAGGTTCAGTTCCCAGCACCTACACGGTATCTCACAATCACCTGTAACTACAATTCTAGGGACTATGATGCCCTCTTTTGGCTTCTGAGGGCTCTTGCATGTATGTGGAGCATTTAAACTTATGCAGGCATAAACATTACACACAAAGATTTTGTTATATCAGTCATTTTGAATCAGTAAGCATTGTCAGAATGCTACTTTGTATATAAAAGATGTTAGTTACTCTTTCAAGTCAACACACCTAGCCATGGTGGGAAATGGGTATTAAGGAGTTATTAAATAAAATTATTGAAACCATACAGCAAAGGAATCAGAATACATCTAATCCTTAGAAAGGATGTAGGATATCACTATAACCTAAAGTTTTGTAAATAATACTAAACAAAGATTTTAGAACTAGACTGAAGTTTAAGATTCAAATCAGAGCTGGGCGATGGTGGTGCATGCCTTTAATCCCAGCACTCGGGAGGCAGAGGCAGGCAGATCTCTGTGAGTTCGAGGCCAGCCTGGTCTACAAGAGCTTGTTTCCAGGACAGGCTCCAAAGCTACAGAGAAACCCTGTCTCGAAAACACACACAAACACACACACACACACACACACACACACACACAAAACCAACCCTATACATACATACATACAATCTCAGTGAAAAACCGAAAAAAAAAAAAGAAATTACTGCATTATTTTGGCATTTACCATGTGTATGCTTGAATACTTTTTCTAGCTATTTAAAACCTTAAATGTTTTAATACTTCTTAAGCCAAAATTATTTTTGTTTACTACATTTGTTTTTATTTTACTTTTATGTGTATGTGGATGACTATATATCTATGTACCATATGCATGAGGTGACCACAGAGGTCAGAAGAGGTATCTGATGCCCTGGAATTGACATTACAAATGGATGTGAACCACTGTGGATTCTGGGAATCAAATTCCAGTCCTCTGCAAGAGCAACAAGTGTTTTTAACTATTAAACTATTATCTCTCCAGCCCTGCTTACTAATTTTTTAAAAAAAGTTAGTAGCTGACTAGTAAAGAGAAACAAAAAAATGTTGCGACTTTATAGAGGGTAAAAATGGTGGCGCACATTTTTAATGACAATGAAAGCAAATGAGAAGGTAAATTGTGAAAGCAATGTAACAGGAATCAGACATGAGAAGTAAGATATTAACTGAAAAATAACCTGGCTGTGAAATATTAACAGAAACAATGTCATACTCAGGCACTGGCTGCAAATGAAAAGGACACAGGATGGGTGTATTCTCAATCTGTGAAGAAAATGTTCCTGAGTTTCGGCTTAATTCTCCAGAATCACACGATCCTCGGCAGGTAGTCTGGCCTCGGCACGGAAGTTTCTTAGGCTGTACTTTAAGTGGAGAGAGTTTTCCTGCTTTCTGTAGGTCACCACCTCCAGGATTTGGTGCATTCTGTATTGCACTATTATTTCAAAAAGGAAACAAGATAAATAATAATGTACAAGTGAAAGACACCTGAGCTTTAAAAAAATTCACATCAGCGAGTAAATGATGTTCAAACACTGTGTAGCAGTTTGAATGTAATTGTTCCCCATAATCTCATAGGGAGTGACACTATTAGGAGGTGTAGCATTGTTGGAATGGGTATGGCCTTGTTGGAGGAAGTGTGTCACTGTGAGGGTGGGCTTTGAGGTTTCCTCTGCTTAATCTAGTGCCTCAGTCGACTTCCCAGTGCTTACAAGATGTAGGACTCGCAGCTACTACTCCAGCACCATGTCTGCCAGTAGGCCGCTAATGCTCCCCCATCATGATGATGATGGACTGAACCTCTGGTTGTAAGCAAGCCACCCCAATTAAATGTTTTACTTACAACAGTTGCTGTGCCATGGTCATGGTATCTTTTTACAGCAATAGAAACCCTAAGACAGGCTTATATTTAACTTGATGTTAGAAAAGTATTTCAGGTTATAAAAGAGAAAAAATAAGGTAGGACAGTGGCACACCTGCCATCTGAGGCAAGAGTACTGACAGGAATTCAAGGCTCACTGTGGCTACAAGTAAGATACTGTCTCAACTCTCTCCACCACCCCAAACCAAATAGTTTATGTTCATGAAGGTAAAAACATAAGCCCAAACACCTCATATAATCACACACTTCCCCAAGAGCGGATGTAAATTTCTTCTAATTTGGCATGCTAGAGGAGAAGAGAGTTCTTTGAGACAGAATCTCCCCATGTAGTTGTGGCTGGCCTGGAACTCCCCACGTAGACCAGGTTGACTTTGAACAAGAGATCCACACCTATCTCTTGCCTCGCCAGTGCTGTGATTAAAGCCATATCTGACACAATCATTTTTAATGTTCTATACTAATATGAGTAACTCTGAGCAAATACAATATACTCTTTTGACATAAGCTCTTAAAGAGCATACAGTTTTAATACGTGGTATTGATTTCTTTCATGAGTTAGAGTAAATTTCAGTATTATTCCACTACTCTAAGAAATGTAGAAGACTACTGGAAGAGACCAGAAAGCTTCTCTAGCCTTCCCTTGGCCAACTATGTTAGAAATACATGAAACTTACTTCAAAGAAAGGAAGACAGAGCTTTACTGGACTCAGCATTTTCAATCACCAGTTAAAAGAAAATCCTTAGATTTTCTCTAAAAGGTAAGTAAACTAAAAACCAAAAAGGAACTGAAGCAGGCTATGATGGTGCATGCCTGGTATTCTATCGCCTGGGAGAGGAAGAGGCAGGAGTTTGAGGATGCCTGGTTTATAAATAGGGTTCAAGGCCCATCAGAGCTAAACAGCAAGATCCTGACTCAAAAACAAAAACGAGAGAGAGAAAACTTAATTCAGATATCCATTTCAAAAGCAGGTTATAAGCAAAAACATTTCTATCAAAGATGGTAACAGAAATACACAAATATGAAAACAGCTTTAAACTCAGAATAAGTACAGAAAATTACACTAATCCAAGTCCCATTGTTTTTTCTTTAATGTACAAGTCAGCTCTGAGCACAACAGGCTTACTCTGTGCCAGAGCCATTACTCCTCTACCTCCACACTACCCACTTCCAGTTAACTAGGGTGACTTTTCACACATGTCTGTATTTCAGTACCATTTACTGAAGTCGATCTGTAAAGAATGGTCAACTGTGAGATCTGTTGGACAGGCAGGGTGGACTTTCTTAGGATCACCTCCAAGACTTTTTAC
>JAQHUG010000003.1:15363202-15404465 GCA_028555095.1 Dicrostonyx torquatus | reverse complement strand
AGAAAGCAGCTTCCCTCCATGGTTTGTGCTTCAAGCTCCTGCTTGGATTCCCACACTGTCTTTCCTCAAAAAATCCTTTCCTCCCTTAAGTCACTTTCAGGCATGGCATTTGTTATAGCAATAGAATAAAACTAGAACACCTATTACATCTTCAAATGCAGGCACCAAGCAGAGTGAACTAGAAGGAGGGTGAGGCTACATACTCTCCAAGTCTGACTTCAATGACATACTCCAGTGACTCCAGCGAGACTGAGCCACCTCCCTCAACAGTGATAAAACTGGGAACCAAATGTTCAAATATCTGAAACTATCTATGGGAGACATTTTTCATTCAAACCACAACCACCACACACAAAATAATACATGGATAGATACATTATTTTTTAAAACAATTGCAATGTATAATCCACAAGAGCCAAACCAACTTAATTTTGAACAGAATGACGTGCATCTACCTGGTCATGGGCTAAGTAGACCAAGCACCCGAAACACACTGGCAATTAGACTGCCCGGGGCTTCTGAGTTGTCACAGTAGATACTGGAGAACTATGTAGTAATGCTTCAAATTTTCAAGTCAATTATTTTTGTTCCTGAAATTTATAAACAGGTGTACAGCTGGGTGGTGGTGGCGCACGCCTTTAATCCCAGGACTCAGGAGGCAGAGACAGGCGGATCTTTGTGAGTACGAGACCAACCTGGTCTACAAGAGCTAGTTCCAGGACAGGCTCCAAAGCTACAGAGAAACCCTGTCTCGAAAAACCAAAAAACAAAAAAAAACAGGTGTACAATGAATAAATCCATTTTATTTCCCAAGTATCTTCCTTTCTTAAGAAGCTTGTGGAAGACATGCTTATAGAAGAATTTTAAGTAGAAAAAAGACATATTAGATACTATTCTCCACATTAGCAAGACCTGACAGGAAAATGTGAAAAAAAAAAAAATGGAGGATAGGATGGAGTGTTGGCATGCCATTTCTTACAGCTGGCAAGTAAGTAGCTTAAGAAAAATAGAATACAATTATGATTTGTTAAAAAGAATCTTTTCTGGGATCAAGACTTGGAACCCATGGGAAGAATCAGTCAGTGAGGAGACAGAATGAATGAGACAGAAATGAAAAGAACTCACCCCTCAGGTGTCAAGGAAGAAAAAGTCATGATTCAATGTGCAGGCAGTGGCCTTAACAATGGCCACTGTAAAATAAAGTATAATCAGGGAACAGTTAGCCTCTGAACTGCTTGAATTAAGACAGGCTTTTTAGGAACTGGAGAGATGGTTCAGACTTCTTAAGCAAATGAAAGAGTTCCTCATAGTCTGGCTTGTGAGGCTGTGGGACATGGATGTGACGGGAATCTAAATATCATGGGAAGCAAAGAACCTGAGTAATAAAACTACTCTTCCCTTCTTGAAACAAAAGCTGCATAAGCCGAGGCATAAACAAAATCAGTCCCTGGGGAATTTACTAATATAAACCATGAAGGACACTAATACACCATGATATTCCAGTCCCATGCATATCTGTCCCTGAAGACAATAAAAAAAAGGACAATCATTACATCTGGACTTGTGAGCAGCAGTATGTGATGCTCAACTTACTTGGGTCAGGCAGTTCAGAAATGAAGTTTTAGTGGCTTTGCTGAGCCCCATGGTAAGATGTGGTCTTTATGAAATAGAAAAGGCTCTAGGGGATCTGAATGATTTATAATAACATGCATGCAAATTAGGTTTATAAAATGCTAAAGCAACCAAGAGAGGCCCTTTATCTGCTTTATCCTCTGTCATCCTCTCTTGGATTACAGAGAGACAAACGAGGTGCCTCTCATCCATCATGCTGAACCCAAGATTGCTTTTTTGAGGAAACAATGGATAGAAATAATGGGTATTATTTACTTATTTAAATAATGGATAATATTCATCGGGATACTGGAATTTTCTTATGTTAGTGTCTCTTTAGATGCTGAATCTAGAAGCAAATTGCCAATTTCTTGGAAAGATATAAGATATTGGTAGACCTTTAGATCCTGTCCACAGTCTCTGAAGAAAAAAGAAAAAAGTTTTACACAATACTAATCCCCAAGTGTCTTACAGTTTTGAAAAGCATCAGGAAAGACAGTAAAATCAGCAGTGACAGAGTTTGAAGAAACTATGTGGGTGGAAAAAAATGAATGTCTAGAAGCCATAATTTAAAAATAAGCCACAGGCAGGTTACCTCCCTATAAGCTGCTGGTCAGAGGCCCAAGTCATAAAAACTATTACTACTGCTTTTGTTACATGCCAGAAATAGATGGTAAGTTCTTGCTGCTGTAACTGAACAACATGAAGAAATAAAGATAGAACTGATACAAATGCTCCTTCCCTGTCTCTGACACTATGCAGGATCCTGTGGCAACTGTCACTGACGTACCTGCTTGAGAATGGACCCTGAGCACTGTACAACCAACATGTCACTACTAAACAGTGGCAATGACTGTCACTGATTTCCAATTTAAAGCCCACTCCAGGAGAGGGCCTGTGTTGTGGTTTTTTTTTTTTAATTTTAATCTCTATTCTTTGAAAAAAAGAAAACAAACTATCTTTTTTCATTATATACACGAATCCAAGTTCTCAATCCCTCCCATCCTCCTATTCCCTCCACTTATCCACCCTGTGTTTGGTTTGTAAGCCAGGGCAAAGACCTGTAGCTGTGGAGGCCATATGCCCTGGTGGGAGGCTGCTGCTACTGTTTTGTTAAACAGATGTATGTGCCTGTCAAAATGCCTTCTAGACATCTGTATTTACTCCTGCACTTACTACTGCTGTCTGTTGTAGAGGGAGTCTTTTATAATGTTTTGCAGTGGGTGGTAGTCACTGTAGAGATTCTACCAGTCAAACTCCCGAGAGTAAGTGACTATTCCTATAGCATAGTGGCCCAATGCTAAGTTATAAATGGGAGAAAATGAGACATCTACATTTCCCATTTCTATTCAAGGCTCAGGGAGTAGTGCTACAGAAGGCATAGAAGAAATGGGAGAGGAGGAAGAGATGGGAGTGTTATGTAGTTGCATTCTTCATATTGAGACATTCTCTCCTGTAAAGAGGAGGGAGGCTGAGAAGACTCAGGAAGGGAACTCAACTTACTAGAGTCACAGGGCTTTCCTATGAGCAGTAAACAATCACTGGGAGAGCGGAGACTCTATCAGCTGCTATGAATATCCCATATTCCTGTAAGTTCACCAAACAAGACTGAAGTGGTCTTTTTGGTCTGTTGTCTGGCGTAAATAAGCATTTTTTCAATTTTCCCTAAGAACAGCACACAATACTTAGCTTTTCTGCATTTTCAGTTAGGTCTGTATTACTTCCTTTAGTCAAGAACTGTGTTTTTAAACAAAAATAATTAAATTGAGACATATTTTGTATCTTATATTTTACCCTTTCCAAGTGAGCAATTTAGTATTTTTTTAGTTCATCCCTATTACATTATGATTCCACAGTTAATTTTCTTTTACTAAGTGGCACTCTATCACTCACCAAATTGTGCTTCAGTTTACTAACTGTAGGAGAGTTAGGGTGGTATGATTTTTTAGCTCATATGAACAAGGGTTCCTAAGATTACCAACTTTGATTTTTCTTGTGCACATATATAAGAATACTATGTACAGAAGCTTAGCAGTTAAGAATACTGGTTTCTACAGGAACCGAGTTCAATTCCTAAGACCCACAGACGGTGGCTCACAACCATCTGTGACTATTAACTCCAGGGGACCAACACCCTCCTCTGGCCTTCACAGGCATCAGGCACACACATGGTGCACAAACATACATGAAGGCAAAATACCCATATACATAAAATAAAATAATAAAACATAATACACATAAATCTTTAAAAAAGAACATTGTGTACATACAATAGCTAGGTCATATGCTTAACCATTTGTTCATTCATTCACTGGTGCTATTAAGAAGGGTTGAAACCTGGGACTTGTAGATGCTAAGCAAACATGCTACCACTGAGCTTCACTCACAGCCCAACTATCTTCCCAAGTGGTGGTATCCTTTTATATTCCCACCAGCAGTGAATGAGGCTTCTATTTCTCCCTATCTTCCCTAATACTCATTTTGTCTCTGGCATCACACCCACCATGCCCAGTTAAGAGTTCTAATAGCCTCTCAGCAAGTTAACAAAGTTAACAATTTCCTCTTTTAAACAACTTTTCCTATAGACTCACACAACAGCAATTTTCTCCCTAGCATGTCATTTAAGGACAATTTTCCATGCCTTCCAAATGATGTGCCAGAAGACACTAAATTCCCTTTGTTTTCAACCTGTAGGTTGAGAACCCTTTGGCAAACCTCTATCTCCAAAAATATTTACATTATGATTCATAACAGTAGCAAAATTAGTTATTAAATAGTTATGAAAATAATTTTATGGCTGGGGTTACCAGAACATGATGTATTAAAGAGTTGAGGACCACTACTTTAGAGCAAGAGTAGACAATGCTTATTGCTCATTTTTAAGATTCAGGTTCCATTAGTTCTCAGTTTCACATAGCCAGCTTGTATTACAGGTATTACACAGCCCTATTCAACAACATGCCTGTTAAGAAACCAACACAGATAGTCAACTTCTTAACTTATCTTCAAACATAGACTTACTTCTCACACATTAGTGCTCTCCTAGAAGTTCTAATTGCTACTGTAGCTTCAATCCTGCCTATCTACCCACCTTCACTCACTCCACCCCCATGTGGGGATCTAACCCATTCTACACCACCAATAATCCTTAAGTATTTTCTGCAGACCAGATTGGTCTTCTAAGCTCCAAAACTACATACCTAGTTGAATACCTCCCAGTAAGTTCCCACTCAAGTGATTTCCACTCTGCCTTGGCTCCTTACTGCCACCTCTGGTTTTACTTCCTGTCACTATCATCCATTCAGACATCTATGTCAGCACAAGCATTGCAGCTGGGCTTGGGCAAAGGCAAGATCACAAGTTTAAGGCTGGCATGGACTAGAGTAAAGTTCAAGGCCATCGTGTCAACTTATTGAAACTTTATCTCAAAATGAAAAACGAAGGGTTGAAGATAAGAGCTCAAATGAGTGCTCGCCTAGCATGCTTAAGGTCTTAGGTTCAATGCCCAGTACAAGGAGTTTTTAAAAAGAAGCATTGTCTTTTCTTTTTGGTTTTTCAAGACACTGTTTTTCCTGTGTAACAGCCCTGGCTGTCCAGGAACTCACTAAGTAGACCGCTGACCTCAAACTCACAGAGATCCACTTGTCTCTGTCTCCTGAGTACTGGGATTAAAGGTGTGTACCGCCACACCTGGTTTTGAAACAATGTTCCTGACCCATCTTTTTTTGTCTATCACCACTCACAATCCAAATCCCATTACAAATTGTCAACCTTCAAGCCTGATCCACACTAGTATTTTCAAAATGTGGTCCCAGGACTCCTGAGATTCTGAAATCTTTCCAAACAACCAAGGAGGTCAACTGAGACATTATTTTCTCTTTTCCTTGTTAACATTTTGGCCTTTCCAGTGTTTTGCCTTGTTTTGTTTTTCTTATTGGGGTGGTGGGAGGGTTTTGTGTCACATTATGATTGTGGAGAACAGAAGACAACTTGCTGGAGCTGGTTCTCTCTATCACCTGGGACCCAGGGATCAAATTCAGGTCATTAGGCTTGGCAGCAGGTACCTTAACACAAAGATATTTTGCCTGCCCTTCAATAATGGTTTAAAACCAATAGTGAAGCCCAGTAGTGGTGGCACACGCCTTTAACCCCAGCACTTGGGAGGCAGAGGCAGGCGGATGCCAGCCTGGTCTACAGAGCTAGTTTCCAGGACAGACTACAAAGCTTTGTCTCGAAAAAACAAAAACAAACAAAACACCCAATAGTGAGGCCAGGCTTAACAACAGTTCATGCCTATCATCCTAACACTCAAGAAACTGAAGTAGGATTTCCTTGAGATCAAAGCTGGTCTGGCCTAGAATGAGACCCCCATCTCAAAACAGCAACAGAACAAAAGCCAAAACTGAGTGTTTGATGACTCAAGGCACTGGCACCAAATTGTACTAGTATTTATATGGTTTAATCACACAAAGACCAATTTCATTTAAGAATGTCATTGAAGCAGAATATTGATTTCCTAACATTTAGCTGCTAAAATCTTTTCTAATTTTGTGTGATGAAGTACATACACAGCCTTTCTGCTTAACATCAAAGTACAATGGCTGTGATGGATGAAAAAGCTGTAAGGAAACTTGCTAACTGTAAGCTAATTAAAAAATAAACTTTAAACCAGGTGGTGGTGGCACATGCCTTTAATTCCAGCACTGGAAGGCAGAGGCAGGCAGATCTCTGTGAATTCGAGCCCAACCTGGTCTACGAGAGCTAGTTCCAGGACGGGCTCCAAAGCTAGAGAAACCCTGTCTCAAAAAAACAAACAAACAAACAAACAAAAAAACCACTTTAGAAAAAGGACAATAATTGCCTAATTGCCTGAAGAAAAACATCTGTGATACTATTAAGAGTTTCAAGTAAAATGACTAGCCACTTTTTTCAAGTTTTCACTTGAACAACTCATAAACCACGGCTACTCAAATGTGGGCAGTTAGCAGACATTTTTTAAAAACAAAGTAAGTGCCAGGCATAATGACAAATGCCTCTAGTCCCAGCACTTGGGAGACAGAAGCAGGCAGATCTCTATGAGTTCAAGGCCAGCCTTGTCCACACCATGAGTCTCAGGATAGACAGAACTACATAGGGAGATCCTATCTCAAAAAAGCAACAAAATAAACTTAACTATTAACTGTCTAGCGCTACACTGTCTGGTCATTATATTTATTCATCTTTAAGATATTAAGGTTGCAATGAGTTATGCAGATTATGGTGGTTTGAATAAGAATGGCCTCCATAGGTTCATAGATTTGAAGGCTTAGTCACTAGGGAGAGGTACTATTTGAAAGAATCCAAGGAGGTTTGGCCTTATTGAAGGAAATCACTGAGGGTGGATTTGAGATTTCAAAAGCCCATGCCAGTGCCTGCCTGCCTTCCTGCCTATGGTGCAAGACACAGAACTCATAGCTACTTCTCCAGCAATATGCCAGCCTGTATGCCACCATGTTCCCCACCATGACGATAACAGACTAAATCCCTGAAACTGTAAGCAAACCCATAATTAAGTGCTTTTAGAGCTGTCTTGGTCATGGTGTCTCTTAACAACAGTAGAACAGTGACTAATACCTTCCAAATGTATTACATAACTTATTAAAACAACAACTGAGTGAGATCCATCCTAGGAAGGAAAAACAACAAAAATCTAAGCTAAGGACTGAGATTTCTTATTTGGGATTTAGGGATATGTATAAAGTAAGCACACCCAGAAGGCTTGTCTTCTATCAAATGACCTGAGTAGAAGAGATAGAAAAATCAAGTCCCTGGGAGAAAAACAAAGAATGCATCAGTACTGGCCCACTGCCTATTTTCTTGACAGTCAGCCAGATTTAATTGGTCTGAAAGTTGTAACCATCACAATAAATTCTACTTTGGCTGAGCTAGCAAGTGTCACTCACTTTCTTATAATCAGAGACTAGTTAGGAACAAAAAATGAAAAACAAAGCTAAAGTCAAACTCTTGAACACAATGTTCCAGGTTAAATGTATAACTGTATCTGATAACTACAGAGTCATGCTATGTGATCTTTAGAAACGTATGTACTGTGTACAGTCTGTAACTAAGCTGGTTACTGCTTACCCAACCTACAGCACTTTCCAGAGTTCAGGAAGATACAAGATTAGAGAATACATGTTTACCCATCTAGCAGCAAAGGAAAACCAACAAGTCCAGCTAAAGCAATAGGTGAAAGTCACCCAGAGATATCACCTTAACTGGATGGCAAGCCATTCACAAAACACAAAGATGGTCAAGTGTTCATAGTGGGACTTACTCAGAAGTGAGTACAGTGAGTTAGACAGACAGTAAAAAAAAAAATAAAAAACAAATAATGAGATCAGTCTTCAAATGCTTTCTGTGTCTGGAAACCGTATTATATTTTCTATAAAAGTCTTTGTTATTCATAGACCATGATAGAGACTGGGACAGCATATACTAAGAACATAAAAGTAGAAGTGTGTGATGGAGGTCGAGGAACAGCACACTTTCAACCTAATGTATCAATAGCTTGAATTAAAAGTGTGTGTGTCTAAGTTAGAAGCCAGGGATGTAGACCAGTGGTATCATATTTGCCTTGTAGAGTTCCATCTGCAAGGGAAGAGGGGCTAGAGTAACCACAAAGAGAAAAGCCAGTAACAACTTTACTATGTAGCCATTAAAAGCAGTAGCAAAGTACAGATAGGGCTCTTTACTGGAACTCAAGCTGCCTGACTCAGAAACCGAGTAGATTCAAATAGCAGGAATACTTTAATTGAATGACATGGAGAAATGTGCATAATATATGAGGTGAACAAAAAGTCACATAACAATACACACTGTATTTTCATTGTAAGAATAGTCATGCTTTATATATGTACACAAAAAAATGTGACTATATCCGTGAAGGCCTTATCTTGTTTGCAATTCTTATAAATCACAAAATTTTTCCTAATATGTTAAATACAGATTTTTCTTTCAGAGATTGTAATGTAGGAATTGGCTTCTGTTTTGTTTTTTTCTACTGCTGGAGATCGAATCCAGAGCTTTGTGCATGCCCTACCACTGAGCTACATCCTCAGTCCTTAGTATCTGGAGACAGAACTGACGATGTAGTTTGGGTTGGCCTTGAACCCATTTTTTGACACTGAATGACAGATATGTGCCACCATGCCAGGCTACAAGATAATGTATGAACATAGTGCTAGCTATATTTCTATTTACTGTGTTTAAGAAAGTTAAGTAAGCAGGAAGGAAAAAAGAAAAGATAACAGACCCTAAAATAAAGGATTCATACAAGCTAAAGGTTCATGCAAACTAAACATGTCAACTCCATCCTAGCCAGTCTCTTTATGTGCCCCCATCCCTAACAACTTCATTCATGCTTCTCTAAAGCTGCTCACTTAATTCTAAGGTTGACTCCCTCCACATGCCCTTTGTCCAATGGCAATTCAGCTGCTTCAGTCTCTACTACAAGCAAGAGAGACTGTTCTGCCTTGGGAATACGTACATTCTTAATTCAGAGAAGACAGTCACCAAGCTCCCCCAAGTTTCTGCTGAGTACACTAAAAAAGTACCAAACAGGCAACTCAGAAGTTTAAAAACACAGTTTTCCAGGAAAGTAATCAGGTCAAAATGTTGTCAACATCTCGCGAGTGTCCATTTCCACACCCTGAATAAAAATTTGAAAAGCAAAAGGTAAAATGGCCAGAGGCCGGCTCATCTCTGTGATTAAAGCTACTGTGGTCTACACAGTGAGTTACAGGACAGCTATGACTATGGAGAGACTCTGTCTCCAAAAATAAAAAAATAAATTTTAAAATAATTTTTATAAAGATAAATGACATTAAAAATAAATAAATTTGCATTACACCCTGTCTAAGGACTAAGAAAAGGCATTAGGAGTGGTGCACACCTTTAATCCTAGCACTTGGGAGGCAGAGGATCTCTGTGAGTTCGGGGCCAGCCTGGTCTACAAGAGCTAGTTCCAGGACAGGCTCCAAAAATACAGAGAAAACTGATCTTGAAAAACCAAAAACCAAAAAAAAAAAAAAAAACCAAAACCAAAAACATTAGGTTAGTGAAGCAGATGGTATAGGCTGGCTTACTCATCATTTATTCTCAACCAGTTCTATCTTTTTCCTTACCAAGAAATCTTAATTGTTTTTGAAGGTATTTTATTTATTACAGTTATAATAAATATAACTCTGGTAGTACATATAAATGTCCGTAAGAGCTTATCTTCCATCAGATAAATTAACTTTTATATTATTAATCATCCCCTTTCATTACAATGGCTTTTGATTCCCTACTGATTGCGTTTCTAGGTCATCTTCAAGTGGGCACATTTCCAAAAATTATCCTAAGAGATTATTTATTCCCAAGTACAAAATACTATTCTTATATATGGTTTTTATAAATTGTTCAAATTGGGTTTAAAAAAAAACTTTTATATAAATGAAGATGCAATTTAGATGGTAAAGTGCGTGCCTGGCATGAAGAGGCCCCGGGCTTGACCCCTAGCACTGCCTAAATCATGTGTGGTGCCACATACCCGCAATCTCAGTATTTAGGAGATGGAGGCAGGAGAATCAGGATTTTGAGGCCAGCCTGTGCTATATAGTGAGTTCCAGAATATACTAGGCTACATAAGATTCCATCTCAAAACCAAAACACATCAAAACCAAAAATCCCTTGAGGCCAATGTGGTGGCTTAACTGAGAATGGCCCCCATAGGCTCATATACTTTAATACTTGGTCCCCAGTCAGTGGAACTCTTGGGGAAGAATCGGGCACTGTGGCTTGTTAGAGGTGGTATGTCCCTGGGGGTAGGTGTCCAGATTTCAAGAGAGCAGAACCAGTTCCAGAGCTCTCTCTGAGTTGTGATTGTGTCTCAAGATATGAGCTCTTCAGCTACTACACGAACACTGTGCCTGCCTACCTGCTGCCACGATGGTTATGAAGACTAAACTTCTGGAACAGTGAGCCCCAAATAAACTTACTTCCTGTTAGTTGTCTTGGTCATGGTATCTTGCCACAGCAACAGAAAAGTAACCAGACAGCGAGAATCAGGTATTTTGGAGAAAAAAGTTTGTAAAGAAAACCTACTGTGTATGTGTGTATATGTATGTGTGATATATGCCTGTCTCTGCATGTGTGTACAACAGAGATCAATGTCAGGTGTATTTCACTATTGCTTTCCACCTTATTTTCTGAGAGAGATAGGGTCTCTCACCTAGAGAGCTTGCCATGGCTGGGCGAGTAAGTCCCAAGGGTCTGCCCGTCTGCTCCCCAGAGCTGGAAATTCAGATACACATGACTATGCTGAGCTTCTTCGCATGTGGGTTCTAGAGATCTGAACTCAAGTCCTCAGGCTTATGTGGCAAGCACTTTACTCACTGAGTCCCTGCCCCAGGGCCGAAGACCCCTCTTCCTTTTTTTTTTTTTTTGGTAAATAATTTTCTAAAAACCAACGCAAAATCGTTAAGGGATAGAATAAATGAAAGACAAGAAGTACAAGAAACGAACTAACCTCACTTATCTACAAATTACTGCAACAGAAGGTATCAAGGCTACTGCTTTCATTATGGGGTTAGTTATTTTTGAAGAGCAATCTAATTCTAAAATGGGGATCTTCTAAGACATTAAACATTATCTACGTTGTCTCACAATGCTCTCAGACACACTCTACGTGACAATCTAGAATATTTACATTCATAAAAATCTACATTGCTTATAAAAGAGAAATAAAAGGATTAAAGAAAATCTCTCTCCAAACCGTAAGGCTGGTCACATATTTTTCATAAAGCTTTAACAGAAAGTTCACCAGCAACCATGCTTCCTTAACAGGTCTTTGCTCTGTTTCAACTAAGTCAAGAGCTGGGCTTAGTGGAGCATTCCTTCAATTCCAGCACTTGGGGGGTCGGACAGGAATGACAAGATAGTTCAAGGCCAACCGGGGCTGGAGAGATGGCTCAGAGATTAAGAGCATTGCCTCCTCTTCCAAAGGTCCTGAGTTCAATTCCCAGCAACCACATGATGGCTCACAACCATCTCTAATGGGGTCTGGTGCCCTCTTCTGGCCTGCAGGCATACACACAGATAGAATACTGTATACATAATAAATAAATAAATATTTAAAAAAAAAGACCCTGTCTCAAAACACAACACAACTAAAACTCAAAGTCAAGACTCCACCCATCCAATGCCAACAGGTTAACTTTCTTCTGCCGAACCTGATGAAAGGTCTGACCCCAATTAGGAATGTGCAAATGTCAGAGAATTTCAAATTGAAGAACAATTTAAACCAGTGGACTCACTTGATGATCCTATTCAAAGATGGTGTAAAGAATAATCAGAGGCTCTGGGCAGTGGTGGCACACGCCTTTGAGCTCTGCACTTGGGAGGGAGAGGCAGGTGGATCTCTGAGTTCTATGTCAGACTGGTCTACAAAGTGAGTTCCAAAGCAGTCCAGTTCTACAGAGAATTCCTGTCTCAGAAACAAACAAACAAAAACCATACAAATAAACAAAAAAAGAATAACCTGAAGCACTGGCCACTTGAAAAAGTTAATGTATACTTTAAGTCACTATAGAATATTGCTATGCTTTCTTTTAAAATAAATTAGCTTCTTTGGGGGGTGGGGGAGTCCATTTAATTAACTAAAATCTTTAAAGGGGAAATTAATGTATGGGTTTCCATTTTCCTCAACCAGATGTCCCAAGAGAAGTTTTGTAAATAAGAGATACGGGTAGGTGTACCTGTTACCAAACGGTGGGAATAAATTTAAAATGTCCTCAGCTCTGCTTGAACAATGGGCATAATTATAACTATATTATTATTTACATATAATTATAATTACCAGAAACTAAAGCCCAAGAAAATGTAAGGCAACATTACCATATTTGGTGCCTCCAAGTTTAGGTACATTGAAGAACTTCTTATGTGAATTGTCACTCAATGTTTCAATAAGGTACTCAAAAGTGTATCCTGGAGGAAGAGAGAGAGGAAAAAAAAAAGAGCAAACTTTTCATCAGATACACTTACGAGATATTTCTTATTCTCTTATTCAAAGAGAAAACACCCCAAAATTTTGTTTTGGAAAATGGGAATGTTATATTTGCATTGACCAGTAAGGCAGCTATGAGGTACAAGTGGCTTTAAGTGTGGCTGCAGTGATGGAGGAGCCGAGCAGTCCACATTATAGACACAAGGCTAATCTCCACCATTCTGGGATAGCTTAATTCTAAACCATGACTCTGGTCAAGTAGCAAACTGGTAAGGTAATTTTGTCCGTTGAGACACGGTGTGCCACTGTAGCCCAGGTTGAACTTAAGCTCATTGGCAAACCTGAGTGCCTCCAACCAGAGGCACACATCCGTTCTCTGTCTCATGAGTGCTGGGGCTACAGGCATGAGTCACCAAGCTCACTTAGTGGCTTTTCACTCTTAAAAATGTTAAAAGTCCAGGAGACAATAAGGATGGTTTAAATGATTAAACCATTAAACCAAGCATTCGGAAAACATGCCCTGAAAATTGCTTAAGTAGAGAGAGAATGTTTTGAGAAAACTATTATGTTAGATTTTTAAAAGAATACAAAGACAATTAACAATCCAACAATAGTTAGAACACTAAAGATTTTTTTTTTTTTAAAAAAAAAGGCCATTCTCCTAAGAGACATGCCCTTATGGTTACGCACTAATTCAATATGCCCCTACACTCAGGGTTGTGGGGAAGGGTGAAGCAACCTTGGGGTTGAAAAGATTCATTGTGCAGACTCATTACGTGGATGGGCGGGACCCCCAAACACTGCCACTATCTTCTTCCAAAAGGAGAAAAGATAAGCATAGTCCACTCGGAATGGATAGTGTTTTTCTTTTGTGGAGGGAGGTGGATGGGGAGGAGACTCGGCGCTGCAATAATCTGGGAACCGGTTGACTAGCGTTCAGCCTCGACGGCAAGCCCCTCACTCTACTTCCAGAAGCGAAGAAAGAGGGAGGGACTCCAGGCTGCTGAGTGCAATGAACAATCAGCAGCGTGAAGCCCAAAGGAGGGGACCCAGGTCTCCCTCACCTCAACACTCACAAAAGGGGGGCGGGTAGAGGAGGACGTGGGCTTGTCCCAACTCCAGAAGTTATTCCCGGGGGCCTGGAGGCTGCCGATATCAAGCAGCGGCTCCCGGCCGGGGCGGAATTACCGGCCCGCTGAAGAGCGGGACGCGAGCGGGGAGGCCTAGCTTTGGCGGCCTCGGCCCTGAAGGGGGAACAACCAAGCCCGAGCGCCGGGGAGACCCCCGGCGGACCTAAGCAAAGCAGAGCGAGGGCCACGGCGGACGGCAGCGCACGCCTCCAGCCGCCAGCGGTAAGGCGGCAGCCGGGAACTGACCTGCACTTGGGGAGTCCATCGCCGGAGACCATATTATCCCTGCGGGGAGGGGGCCGGCAGGGGAACGAGGGGGAGCCCAGGCCGGGAAGCTAGGAAGGAAGGCAGGCGGACTGGCAGGGGAAGGAGGAAGGAAGCAGTCTCGCGCAAACACCGCGAGAGCCTCAGAACAGGCCCAGGGTCTGAGCTCGCGTACTTGTCGGCTAACTCTCGCGAGAATTTAGGACCCGGTCGGGGTGGGGGGGGAGGGACGACAAAGAAAGAGAAGGGCGGAGCCAGTCAGTAGGCGGGTTCCTGCTCAGTCTCCACCGTTCTCCCAAGCGGGAGTGGGCGGTGAGGGCGGAGATCTTGGGAGGGTAGTAGGTTTGGCTGCGGGGCGCTAGAGGGTCCGTTACTTTGTTGTAACCAGAAGTGTCCAGTGAGGTTTTGAAGTCCGGCGACGTCTTCAGGGTGTCTTTTGGAGGAAAGAGTCAAGACTGGAAAAACAGCTTAAGGAGAATTAGTTCCCCACCACCACCACCATGGTAAAGCCTTGTGTTAAGCCGTGATGTATGGGGCGCCCACTCCCGGATTCTCAAGAGAAGATGGCCAGGCTGATGGGACGCATAGGCGGTCAACTAATTGAACGAATTAAAATTGCCTTACTCGCCTCTAACTTCAACCTTTCTCTTCCTAGTAGCAGTTAGTTAATCATGATGGTGTCTTAAGTCTCTCTGCCTCAGCCAGGGAGAGTCCTTACGTTTTCCCCGTTTGCTGCTTTGTGCCTTGGTTAGCTGACTCTTTGTGTGAAAAAGTTAGGGATAACTACTTGCTAATACATTTCCCACACCTTGCTTTAAGTGCTCCTTTTCTTTGTTGAGACATACTTCATCAGCTTCCATAACTCCCAGCTATTCTGTACTTCCCGCCTCTAAGCCAGCTTCATCTCGGTGGTCTCTGCCAGGGCCTTTTTCTGCCCAGCCTCAAAGGTACTGGCATGAATTCTATCTCATGTTTTGCACCAGATCTCATTTTCTCTGGCTCACTTCGCCTCTCCATTGGCTTCAGTTATTCGCTCATATGTTGATGCTTCCTAGCCTACCTATAACACAACTCATTTCCCAAGCTTGGAGAATACTCTAATACTTGTTACCACAAGCACCTCGTGTGCAAAACCTCTCCAAAACAATCACCACAACCCTCAAGGCCTTTTGTGCTGCCGGTTCCAGTGAATGGCACTGCCTGAGCACACACCAGCACGTTGGCCTTGACTACCCCCTCTTCCACCATGACTGATAGACGTCCACTTGATCTATTTGCTTTCTAATTATTTCCCTTGTTACAACCTTGGTCTAGACAACTGTGACAATTTCCTGAAAATCTCTGGGGCATGACTATTCTAACCATTTCCATGGCACTGAAACAAACTCAAAAGAGCGTGGTAACTGATCTCAGATACCAAGAAACTGACTTCAGATTTGAATTCCATTCAGATGGGAGCAAGAGAGCATATTTAACTTAGATGCTCACGATCTGGTGTGCCATACCTATTGTTTAAACTCTGACATGCTAAGCTTCAGGCTGAATTGCCTAGTACCTCTAGACTATCTCAGTTTCTTTTTTTCTTGGAACACTTCTGTGCATTGTCAGGCTAACCCTTACTAATTCTTCAAGACTCAATCAGGTTTTTTTTAAAGATTTATTTATGTGTGTACCTATGTTCTACATGTTACGTTATGACATGTATGTATGTCATATGTGCAACTGCCCAGGGAGACCAGAAGATAATGTCATATCGTCTAGAATTAGTTATAGACAGCTATAAGCAGCAAGTGTTCTTAACTGCCAACCCAATTCTCAAGTCCCATGGGTTTTATTACTTAGTTGGGCTTTTAAGAATTTTTTGTTGTGTTCCTGGGGATTGAATTGAAGTCTTCTATAAGAGCAGAAAGAGCTGAGCTATCTCTCCAGGCCTCCAGGACAGTCTCTTTCTTACACAATCACACTTCGACAATTAAATTCAAGAAACTTGGCATTGATACAGTAATATGTATATTTACATTTTGTGAATTTGAATAATCAAGCCTTATTAAATTCTCTAATCAAACATTGACATAGTTTACAACCAATACTCAAAATTTGCCAGTTGTTTCAATTGTCTTATTTTTCTTTTGTTTGTTTGTTTTGAGATACAGTCTTGCTGTGTAACACAAGCTGATCTGGTACTCACCACATAGCCCAGACTAGCCTCAAACTCATGGCAGTTTTCCTGCCTCAACCTCCCACGGACTGGGATTACAGACATGTACCACCATGCCTAACTAATCCTTTTTTTCTATAAACTTTTTTCACCTCAAAATACAATCCTATCTAGTCTATAACTTAGAACAGTTTCTTAGCTGTTTATTTTCCTTGGAGCTATTGGTATTTTTCAAAGCACGCTAGCCAGTTCTTTTGCAAAATGTTCGTTAATTGGAGCTTGCCCAATTGTTTCTTCATGCTAAGGTTTGTTAGGGAGTCCAGCCTTTTGACATTGTGTCACTGCGCTGTGATTACAAAGTTCATGAAAGTTGGTGCAATCAAATTAACAACAAAAAATCATGCTTTATTTATTTACGATTTAAAGTTGTTTTTTTTAAAAGATTTATTTATTTTATTTATTTTGTATACAGTATTCTCAGTATGTATGCTGCAGGCCAGAAGAGGGCACCAGACCTCATTACAGATGGTTGTGAGTCACCATGTGGTTGCTGAGAATTGAACTCAGGACCTTTGGAAGAGCAGGCAATGCTCTTAACCACTGAGCTATCTCTCCAGCCCCGATTTAAAGTTTTTTATGGCAAAAAAATATGAACTAGCACAACCACTTAGGCCACTGGAATGACATCTACTA
This sequence comes from Dicrostonyx torquatus, assembly GCA_028555095.1. Classification (NCBI taxonomy): domain Eukaryota; kingdom Metazoa; phylum Chordata; class Mammalia; order Rodentia; family Cricetidae; genus Dicrostonyx; species Dicrostonyx torquatus. The sequence continues at coordinate 15,387,583 of JAQHUG010000003.1, read as the reverse complement.
AATATGTGTCAGCAATGTCACTCATGACTCTGCGTATATGAAGATGTATGAAGGAAAAGCACTAGATTATTGCTTATAATAAGATTTGAAGCAGTTTCTATGTCAACCCCAGGAACATGAGTAAAAACTGCAGAACCTTCACATAAAGGTGTGCTATGAGGTGTTAAAAGTGAATTTGAGCCATATGTATTAACATACAGATTTTAACAACTATACATGTGTATAAGTGTATGCCTCTCTAACGTCCCAACTTCCTCTGAACATTCCCAACACGTCTCCCTCCTCCCTTCAATAGTTCAGTGAGTTTAATTAGAGTCGCTTGCATATCCACAAGGTACAGGATCAGGGGCAATGTACCTGTGGCTATACCCCTGAAGAAAAATAGCCACCCCAAGCAGCCATTATTCATAATGGTTCTGTTTTGGGCCACATTCCTAGTCATTCTTGGTCACATGTTTCCTAAAGGCTTGGGTTGGACTCACCGGAGAGATGAAGCATTTGCGGCAGGAATGCTATGGAAACAATGTCACAATGATGCTGTGCTCTTTCTGGTTCATTGCTCCAGGAGCCACCTGATTTCACTTAGTTCCCTTTCTGTTGGCAATCAAGTTGCTTCTTGGGGTGGGGGACAAAGAGACTTTGGTTTGGTTTGGTTTAGTAAGGGTGAGGCTGGAAGCTCCCTCAGACTTTGGAAATTTAGTGTGACCATGGTAGCTAAGCCCAGAGGTCTGCCATGTTCAGCCAAGGTATAGTTTAGTTCTTTTGTCAAAGCCTGTTTGATTGTTGATGTTTCCACAATAAATAGTGTGTGAATATTAGGGAAATTAAAAGCAGGATAAACACAAGTGCCTGCCATTCTGAGGATCACTTTTGAAGCCACTGCTGCATCTAACCATGGATAAGATAAGAGCAATTGGTTGCCAGCCCTGAATGTATGAAATCAAAGAGAGCCATTGTGCAATCAAAACAGGTAGCTGTGTGTTCTGCCCAGCTAGCAGGAGGAGTGCAAAGTCAGGGCTGTTTTTTTTCTCCTTACTAATAACAACTTTTTTCTTTTTTAGAAATTAAGAAAAATACAAAACGAAATCTTTAAGTTTTTAGAAATGGAGGTTGCCAGATTTATACTTGGGCAGCTGAGGAAGGAAGACTGCCCCAAATTCCAGTCTAGGCTGAGCTATAGAGTGAAACTTTTTCTTTAAAAAAAAAAAAGTGGGGGAGGGGGTTGGGAAGTGACTGAAATCTCTGCTGAGAGCAGATAGTAAAGAATGTTGATGCAGGCTTATGGCAAAGAATACCTTCCTTGGATGTGTTATAAGATAAAAAAAAAGTACAGAAAAAAATATAAGAGATCTTTACTCCCCAGGCTTCTACAGCTCTTCCTCCTCTTTTTAAGAGAAACAAAAACAAAACAAAACACAGACCTGCTATTAGCAAAAAGAACAAGAACTTAAGATTCAAGAGTACTGTTATGTAAAAAGGATGTGGGGACGCGGCTCTGTTTGTAGAGTGTTGACTCGATCCTAGCACCGCATGAGACAGGCATGGTGGCACACACCTGTAATCCTAGAACTAAGGCACAGGACACTGCACACAAGTGCACAAACATGTGCGCACATAAACATGCAAATAATATAACTCTTTAAAAACAAGTTCAGGGTCATCTACTGCCACAGACCTGGAATATATGGGACTCTGTCAAAACAGCAACAAACCCCACCCTTGGGTCCATGCTAACCCCTCAGTTTGTAGTAGGTTTGATTGGTTGAGAGCCTACTGGAGCAGGATTGATCATAACTCAGCAAAATGATCCACATCACCTGTAATACCTGCACTCAAAAGTGGAGGCCAGGGCAGGAGGATTTTAAGCTCAAGAACAGACTGGCCTAGTATCAAAACCCTGGCTCAAAATAAAGCAAGAGGAAGAGAAGAGGAGAAGGAGCAGAGGGAGGAGAAAGCAACAGATGGTCCAGAGTGAGAAATGAGCATGAGACCAGATGAGCAATCTACAAGCAAAGGCAGGCCTGACTAAATCCTTCCTGCAGCCTTCACAGGGAACCAGCCCTGCCAACCTCCATCTGGGCTACTAGCCTCCAGAACTATGTGAGCTTCTGTTGTTTTTGCCACCCACTTTGTGGCACAGAAACCCCAGGGGACTTATACTAATGCCTTCTTTGATTAGCCAGGATATAACAGAGACAGTACAGTCAAGAGACCTGGGGTTAATACCAACTTAGGGCTGAACGTGGTTATACAATCATTATCCAAATGGATCTATCCGGCCTCAAGCTGTGAAATTCATCAAACTAAATAGAAGTAAGATGTCTAGGTTCAGGAATGATTTCCTGTGACCTGTAATTGTGTTTCTACTTTCTGACATAGACTTATGTTTGTCCATTTCATGGAAGACACTGCGCTGTCATAATGGAATTCCCAAATGCTGCTTGATCTCATCCATCAGTACTATAGTTTAGGTTCTGGCCATTTCTTACCTGGCATTAGGATGAGCCATCTCAAATTGACGGCTCCAGGCTAGTCACATGCCTCCGTGGATAAAGAAACTTGCCATGTTCAGTGGTTAAGAGCATTGCCTGCTCTTCCAAAGGTCCTGAGTTCAATTCCTGGCAACCACATGGTGGCTCACAACCATCTGTAACGAGGTCTGGTGCCCTCTTCTGGCATGCAGACATACACACAGACAGAATATTATATACATAATAAATATTTTTTTTTAAAAAAAAAACTTGCCATGCATGCCTGGCAACTTGCGTTTGATTCCCGGAATCCATGTAAAGAGGAAAGGAGAGAACCAACTCCACAAAATTGTCCTCTGACCTGCACACACATGCAGTGCCACTTGCACTTCCACATATCATGTGCCCGTGTACAATCACACACACACACACACAAACAAAAATTCATAATTTTTGACCTAAAAGTGGTGATTCTATATAATTCAGCTTACTAGTTTCCTAAAAAGTCTCCCTGTTTCATCCTCGACTTCTTTATCCACCATTATTCCAAACACCCTTCCAATCCCACCCTTAAAGGCAAATCGCATGTTTGCTTAAAACCCTTCAGAGTTTTTACACATGTCTGTCTATCAAAATCAGACTTTTCAGCTCAAAGTCCGAGGTCCTCTTGGGCATAGAGTCTTTTTTTTTTTCTTTTAGCATGCATCAGTGCATGCGTGTGTGGATGTGTGGGTGTGTGGATGTGTGGGTGTGTACACGTGTGCACGAGAATCTGTGTTTCAAGATAGGGTTCCATGTATCCCAAACTGGCCTCCAACCTGCTGTGTAGTTGAGGATAACCTTGAACTTCTGATCCTTCTACCTCTGTCTCCTAGTGTTGGGATTATAGACACGTGCTACTATGTCTGATTTCTCTATGCTTACTGTTGACACAAGCCTCTTTTTCTTTCTATGTCTCTGTCTCTCTTCTTCCATCCTTTCTTCTGTTGTTGACAAGGTATTATTTTATAACCCAGGTTGCTCTCTAACTCATAATGATCCTCCATCTTCAACGTCAGAGTGCTGAAATTATTGGCACGGGCTCAGCTACAAGCCCAATTCTTACCTAGCACTATGACAGAGTTTCAGATCTAGTCCCTGGACTCAGGAGTCTCAAAAGACTGCTCTAGCCAATATCCCAATATACCAGTTAAACAACAAACTGAAGTTCCCAGAAAAAAAAAATAGTCACACCTATGTGAAAGTGTCTACAAGGCTGACCAACTAGGCCAAACGTCCTGATTGTACAAAGCTGGAATGCTGGGCTAGTTTTTGTCCCCTTAATAACTATCCATTGCCTACTCGAAGTCTGACCCAACGTCCCTCTGACTGTCAGGTGATCTCTGGAATACAATCTCAGCAGACTATCAGCTTCCAAAAGCTGTGGCGTTTTCCCTGCTCTGCTGGAACCAACCTGCCTGAGGTCCCTGTCAGTTTATTTGGTAAGTGCCTTGATTTATAACTCCTTTGTTCTATGAAAACCTCATGAAATCACTTCCACATGGGAACACATCATTCAGGACACCCTGGTTCCATGCTCTCAGGCCATGGTTACTCATCTTTGGCTAAGACTTCCTTTGGAGAAGAGGTCTGAGTTTTTGTGTTGACACGTCAGCACTTACAAAAACAGAGAAAGGAGATCTAATTAATCACTGTGGCCACACTGGGCAGGCAAGACAGAGATTCAGTAGCCCTGGGTTCTCCATGTTTAGGGCACTGATTTAAACTTTAGGTTTAGATAGTGGAGTAATTATGGCAGGAAGAGAGTGGTACCTAACTAAGCAGGCTTGGTCAAGCTGTATGTGGTCTGGCTATCAAAGTTCTAGTTCTGTTTGACTCCCCCAAGACTTGAGGGAAAACAGGTTGATTCCCACAGAGATCATCAGTCCTGCTCCAGGCTGGAGCCTCACCATGATAGATTAATGCCCTCACTTGGGAACCATTCATTGCTTATCATAGAGGTGCCTGTGGGTCCGGTTGTTCTGGAAATCTAAGGTGAATGCAGGTCTAGGACAATGACTGAGACATGTAGGGTTTTTTTTTTTTTTTGGACATCTGGAGCAGGACAGTGTAAAAGCTGACAGTAACATCCAGGCAAGGATATAGGTAGAGTTAGGAAGAGACTCTTTTAGCTCCCCTTGACCTATCAAACTTTTGAAACAATGAACATTTGCCCAGGAGTCATGCTGAGAGAATGAAAAGGCAGAAGTCTGATACTAGGCAGGGGAGGACTTGTCTCTTAGAAAGAGAGCTTACAATTATTTCTTGTCAAACCACCTTGCAGGAGAGATTGAAAGGGAGATGGGGATAGGTCACTGGTGGCTGAGACCATAACTTGACCAGGACGACTTGTTTATACACACCTCTCATCCCCTATTTAAAGCTTGAGCTTTATATCAGAACCAAAGATCATCCCCAAGAGACGTGCTGGTTAGTGCTAATTGTCACCTTCCTAGGGACTGGCCTCTGGGCACATCTGTAAGGGCATGCCTGTAGGGAGGACCTTGATTAGGTCCCTGCCATAGGGATAACCACTCACTCTGGCTGGCACCATTCCCTGGGATGGGATCCCGGACTGTATAAAAGGGAGACAGTGAGTTGAGCATAAACGTGTGCTGCTTTCTGCTTCGCAATTGTGGATGCAACATGACCAGCTGCTTCACACCCTGCTGCCTCGACTTCCCAGTCGTTATTAGTGAGTACTCTGCAACAACAGCAAAATAAACCCTTTGTCCTCTGAGTTGCTTTTGCTAGGGTACTTTATCAGAGCAGCAGGTAAAGAAACTAAGACAAGGGACCATTGGGCCTCTCTATTTGTTCTTCTCCATGTGGCCACATACTTTTTACCATTCCATGTCTGCATATTTGACTATTTATGGGTAGACCAGCTTGGTTTATTGGACATCTAAAGCCTCACAATGACTAAAGAAAACAGATACAAAATGAAGGCGGAAGTGACAGACTTTTAGGCATTTCTGAAACAGGTACTTAAAAGTTGCTTCTTCTAAAAAGCATTGTCTCCTAGCTTGAACCCCAAAGGCAGCTAAAGGCAAAGTGACATTTCTGCCTTCATTTTGTATCTCCTTTAATTGGCTGAAGGCATGGAAATAAATAATAGTCCTAAGTCAGCAGTCACTTTGGGTTCCAGGAATAGCAAAGCCCATCAGAACAGGCCACCTCCCACTCTCCATGGAGGGCCGTTATCCTGGAACAGGAGGTTGTCCTTTAGAGCAGAAGCAATCCCTCTCTGAGAGCCACCTTCAAGCACTAAGGACTTGTTAGGACCACCTTCCAGGGTGAGGGCTAAGGCCACCGATGATGCATGACTGCACCTCGACCAGGACTGCTTAACTGTGCACATGCCTAGCTCTATGCTTATTCGTTTTCTAATGCTCATGCCAGTGTCTTAAAGATGAACTCAGAGTCAATGTGTCCACATGATCTCGATCGCGAGTTGGCTTGGTTCCCTAGTCTCTGCGATCACTATCACATGATCTGGAGATGAGGCACATAAGAAAGTAGGGCAAAAGATAGTTACAAACTTACTACAAACAGAGCTGGAGCACTTTCCAGCCCAGGCAAGAAGGACCAAATGGCTGAAGAGAACATTGTGTGACATACATTTCATTATTTCTAAAGCCTCTAAACCAGAAGAGCATTTTCCTGTCCAGATGATTGACTAGTCCACTTGGATTAACTTGAAGAAGAGGGACAATGGTATGTCTTTGTTCTTTATTAGGAAGTCTCTGGATAGACAATAATCTTATCGTAGCCTTCTGGGCAATTCAAAATGCCATGTTTCCATGCAGAATCAACCATACTTAATTCAGACCAGTAAGCAGAGCCCTGCGGTTTGACTTCCTGATTTCATAAGCTGCTGATATTGAGGGAGGGATCCATCCCCATGACCTCTAACCCTGCTAATATCTAAATAGCTACTCTTCAAGAACCGGGACCCTTTGATCACTTTTCAAGCTTGTCCAACCTGCATCATACCTAATAGGAGACGGGTGTTGAGGCAGTCTGATTGTTTCTGGATGAAATAAGGTGGGAAAGATTTAGGGTCTTCATTTTTGCTAATTTGCAGACCTCAGATGATGATGATCAAAGGGACTAAGATAGATGAAGTTAAGCTGCTTTCTACCCTCTTACTCAGCTAAGTACATAAAGTTCAAAGACTAATAGGATCAACCCATCTCAACCATGAAAACCCAGAGGTCATAGCCAGATGCGGTGACTCCCCTTCCCACCCCTCCCAGCTTCCTGGGTATAGGAAACTGGGTATAGAAACTGATTTTGCTCTTTGTAGTAAGTAAGCCATTGATGGGAGCCTCAAGTCCTAGTGACAGTTTTGGTGACTTCTTTATGATTTCAGGAACAAGTTGAGTGATTATTTGTCCCAGAAGAGTTCACCTCTACAAACAAAGGAATCATTTTTATGACCTCGAGTTGCTAGAGAAAGGCAGTAGGATCTTTATTAGGTCCCTGATCAATAGTCACCAGCTTGGCATGACTCACAAGCTGTACTTCAGTCCCTTGAACTCACAGATATTGAAATGAAGGCTTTCCTGGGCACTGAGGATACTAAGTGTGATAAGCCTTTGTGGGACATCTACCATGGGCTACTTAGGCACTGTCATGTATAACTCATTGTACATTACCTTCTTTTAAACCATTAAAATTATCTCAGACACACAGATGAGGTTAAAGTTGCCTGTTGAGATGATGAATGTTTTCCTATAGGTTCTCAATGATTGAGATTAAAGATAATAAATAAAGTGTGCTTGCTTAGGGCCAAAATGATCTGTAACCTTGAGTTTTTAGTACCCGATTCTCATTCTTAAATCTAAACAATACGCTTCATAAATCCACCTTATAACACTGTAAAATAAAATTCTCTCTCTCTCTTTCTCTCGTGTATGTGTGTGTGTGTGTGTGTGTGTGTGTGTGTGTGTGTATGTACCTGTGGAGGCCAGAAGTTAAGTTTTCTTTCCACATTATTGTTGTTGTCCTAAGAAAGGGCCTCTCACTACACTTGGCACTCACTCACTCACTGATGGGCAGGCAGGCTGGCTAGAGAGCTCTAGGAGGCCTCCTGTTTGCTCTTCCCTGCACTGAAATGACAGATACACATTGCCATTGGATCCAAACTCAGCCCTGCCTGCTTACACAGCCTGTTACCCACTGAGCCCTTTCCCCAGCCTTACAAAGGAAAAGTCTTTAACCTTTATACCTCGCTGTAAATTACACCCTCTGAGAAAGTCACAGGATCACATACCGCAATTATAAAGATAATAACGCACAGTTTTCCCTTAAGAAGCCCCCACCCATGTGTGGGTGTGTCCTAGTCTCTCCCTGAGCAACTGGTTCTATTAATCCTTCCGTCTAAGATGCACATTAAAGAGTCTGTTAATAAACCCTAGCTCTGCTACACACTGGATTCTCTGAAAGTCAAGAATCCCGGTCTTGCCTGGCAGTCTTTAAGGAGAGCAGGAATTCTCCAGGCTGTGGGTAATATTGGGGAGCTGTGCTGTGCTTCTGTCCTTGCCACCGCTTGTGGACGTACCACTTGAGATGGGTTAGAGGTGGGTTAAAGGATAGTACTGTTAATCCCTTTAACCCAACGCAAGGAATGCTTTATCACAAGGCAAGAGGAATATATGAGAAACATTACAAGAACATAGTCACCTTCTTTTAAGAAAGACTCATAGGTTAGTTAGCAGGAATGCAGCAGGAGATGGGAGTATACAAGAGGATGTGACCAAAGTCATATAATTCTGAAACTAAAGGAGATCCCATAGTCAAAGGAAGTTGCAAATGTAGAGGAACAGGAAATTCCATGGCCTAAACCCAAAGAAGGGAAGTCCCCACCTTATCCTGATGAAGATGAAGGAATTATGACTGCAACCAAACAAACACCAGATGTTAGATTATTTAAGGTAGCTGTAGAGAGACAGAAGGAGGACAGAAAGAGAGGCCTTTGTCTGATCTTAGGCAGGACCAAATTTATTCACAGCATGGGGACATGTTAATATCCACCTGTGTGAATGAGCAAAATGCCCACAGAAGAACGGAAATTACTACTACACTATATAGTATATTCATTCCTGTAGCCACCTTTTCTAGCAGCAAGGAAAGTTGGGAAGTAGTCTTTTAGCCGGAAACTGTTTTTTGTTTGTTTGTTTGTTTAACTCAGGAGTGTTATAGCTGCTTCTGTTGAGGAGAGTATTTATCAGAGGAGTCATTCTGGGTCCATTGAAGAGGGGGGTCCTCTAGTCACCTAGTAGGGGGGAAGAGTCTTAGCTTGATCAGTTGTAATGGATCAAGCAACTATCATTCTGTATTCCTGAAGAGACTTGAAAATTAATCATTAGAGGGTTGTAAGCAGATGATTTGGTTACCGAGTAAAAACTGAGACTCCCCAGGAAGGTTGAGGGATAGGGAGCAGCAGAGGTGGAGAGACAGAGTGAACCGGTGAGAGGAAGTGGATAGAGTTGATTCAAGGTGGCCGCGGCAGTGACAGGTCCCAAAAGGAGCTAGCGGAAGTAGCAGGGACCTACAGCATCAAAGGAGGGGAACAGGAGCCAACAGAAGACTTATGAGAAGAACCGTATCTGGCCTGGGGTGAAGGAGATGAAGGCCTTTTAGCCGGTTTTCCCACTATATCTAACAGGTCTTTTGGCAGATGTATCAGGAACAAATGTAGGATGAGAACTGTTAGGGGAGCGTATATGGAACATTTTGTTTGGGTATAGAGTGAAGTTCAGGAAGTTCAATACGCAGGGAGCCTAGGCTGTTGAATGATATGACTGGAGTAGGTATCTGGAGTCCATTTGGCCTGTGATGGGTGGATCCAAGTTGGGACTCCCTGAAGCTCACATGACTTTTTAATTTACAAAAAGAGATCAAAGTTTCAGATATATCAGTATTATCACTGTTTGTAATCTTTGCTTTGCTACAATGTGTAAAACAGCTGGAGCAGACAGACTCCTGCCTTCGAGACCTAGCAAAAGCTATGGCTTTGGGTTAAAAAGTACTCTTTTCTCTGTCCAGAGGGCTGTAATACACGTTGGGCAGAGATACCTTTGGTCTGATATGAAGTACTGTAAGACTATACTTAGAAGAAGATAGCCAAAGGAAATTCATGTCTTGAGCTTGTGATTGCTAATAGCGGTCAGTGCTTTACCAGCCTATGGGAACTCCATGGAACCCCAATCGATCAATGTTAAAACTCTGACCTTGTGAGATCTTAGCGGACCAGGAAAGGAATCGGAAGCATTCCTCACTTTTCACTTCCTTAGATCTTCGCAACTACTTAAACTTTCATGTAAATTACTCTTAGACCCTTGCAACTTTAAATTTTAAACCTTTCTTTCATGGAATCATTCACCACAAGACACAAGTGGCCGATTGCTGAGAGCAGCCCTCGCAAAGCAAGTTCTTTTGCGTTAAGGAATAGAAAAAGTTACAGCTGAGTCTGTTTATCCTTTCACATGAAGCCTGTTAGCAAGGCAAGCCTGTCTGCCTTTCTCAGCAGGAGACCTAGGAGTGCCAGAAAAAGCGAGGCCTGATTTTTTTTATGTATGAAATGAACTAACATGGTAGTTAGCCTCCGGGGAGAAGCTGGGTGTCTACAGTTGCCATAGTGACAAAGCTACTGTTTGCTGTCATTATTAGAGATCTGAGAAGGATAAATTACAGCAGGAAGTATAAACCAAATGGCCTCTGTACCAATTAAAATGGCAGAGACTTAGTAACTTCCTGGACTCCTGTGGTCTTGATGGCTTTGCTGCAGGGGCAGAGGTCATAGGTCTTCGGCTATCACACAGAACAGCATTATATATTCAGCTGCTGCACAGGCCTTCGATGGCCAGCCCCAAAGGCCTGAGAGATTTTCCTGTGAATGAAGAACTTGGGAAAAGTGACTTTCCTGATTTACGCGGGGTAGGGCAGTCAACCCAACACTGTCCAGTTTGTCCAGGGCCCTGGAAGCAGGCGAGTCATGGGGCAGTTTTTCCCAGTGGTTAGCATCACTGCATTCCAGGTCTTTTCTCTGTTTTCTTCTTTGGAGACCTTAGGGTTGCTGCTGGGATCTGGCATTTCTATCACAGGAAGCTTTTTCCTTTAATCATTTCAGATGCTGTATTCAGCAGAGCGCTGAAGAGTTTTGAGGATCATTAAGTATACCTGGTTGTTAACAAACCTTACTTGTTTTTAGTTATTTACTTTAGGTTTAACCTTGAAGACATGCACAGTAGGCTAAATAAAGTTTATTCCTGGGGGAGAGGAGAGAAGGGAGGGCAAAAGGGGAGAAGGAGTGGAGAAAGGGAGAGAGGAGGAGAACTTGAGGGAATGGGATAGTCAAGAAGGGGGAAGGACAGAGACAGCAAGGAAAGAGATGTCTTGATTGAGGGAGCCATTATGGGGCTAGCAAGAAACCCTGTGTTAGGAATATTTTCTTAACCGAACGACTCCACTGAGGCAAAATAATCCCAATCAAGCCAAATCAGACCAGATTAAAAGATATTCAGGTTTAATTAGACATCTGTGCTCCTTGGTGGCCCCAAGGGGAAACGGGAGGCTGCCAACACAACCACCTGAGAGGAAGAGGGGAAACCACTTGTTTATTTTCTGGGAAGCAGTTTAAATAGCCTGTGGGAGTGGTCTTTACCTTTCCTGGAGAGGGGTCAAGGTTTGGTGGGCTACCTTGACCTTTCTTAGGGAGGGGTCAAGGTTTGAGGGGCACAGGGAAGGGTCCTCCAAAGATGGAGGCCGAGGCTGGGATTATACCCTGCATTAGAGAAATTCCTAGGAATCCACAAAGATGACCCCAACTAAGACTCTAAGCAATAGAGAGGGTGCCTGAACTGGCCTTGCCCTGTAGTCAGATTGATGACTATCTTAAATGTCACCATAGAACCTTCATCCAGCAACTGGTGGAAGCAGAGACAGAGAGCCATAGCAGAGCACTGGGCTGAGCTCCCAAAATCCAGTTGAAGAGTGGGAGGAATGAAGAATATGAGCAAAGAGGTTAAGACCATGATGGGTACACCCACTGAAACAGTTTACCTGAGCTAATGGGAGCTCACCAATTCTGATCAGACAGGGAAGGAACCACCATAGGACCAAACTGAATGTGGTGACAGTTGTAGGGCTGGGGCAGACTGCAGGGCCACTGGCAACGGGACAGGATTTATCACTACTGCTTATACTGTCTTTTTGGAACCAATTCTCTTTGGATGGATACCTTACTAGGCTTAGATATAGTAGGGAGGGCCTTGATCCTTCCTCAAAGCAATGTACCTTACCCTTTCTGAGGAGTGGGTGGGGAGTGGGATGGAGGGGAAGGTGGAGGGACCAGAAGGAGGGGAGGGAGTGGGAACTGGGATTGGTATGTAAAATGAAAAAAGATAGTTTTTAAAAATTAATTAAAAATAGTTTATTCCTGTAATGAGTTACATTAGCATGACTACTAATATAGTTCTGAACACATTAAAGAATTATATAATTTATAAGGTGACTACTAATTTGCATGTCTTAATTTGTAAATCTTAACAGTTTACAATAAGTTAGTATCTTTTATAGGATTAGGATTTGCAGTTTTATCCCTGTTAGGCTTAGCCTTAAAAAATAATTTCTGAATTGAAGCTTGTTTAGTATAAAAATAAAATTTTTTATGCAGTCCAGGGGTGTTGTGTAATATTACTTTAACTGTGTAAAGATGTGTTACATTTGTGTATGTTGTGGAATATTACTTTAACTACGTAAAGGTGTGTTGCGTTTGTTTATACTGCATTTGTTTAACTATGTAGAGATGTGTTATATTGTTTAATTATGCGAAGATGTGTTTTTGTTTCATCCTTCCTGCCTAAGGCACCTGATTGGTCTAATAAAAAGTTTAATGGCCAATAGCTAGGCAGTAGAGGGGTAGGCGGGGCTGTTGGGCAGAGAGAATAAGTAGGAAGGTGAATCTAAATTTAAGAGGAGGGAAAATAAGGGAAAAAGAGAGGGAGATGCTCTGGGCCAGGCAACCACCAGCCAGCCAGTCAGAGACGAAACAGGAAAAGTAGGACATATAGAATGAATGAAAGATTAAAAATCCCCAAGGCAAAATGTCAACGAAGAGAAACAGGTTGAATTAAGCTGTAGGAGCTAGTGGGGACAAGCCTAAGCTAAGGCCAAGCATTCATAATTAATAAGTCCCCATGCCTTTATTTGGGAGCTGGTTGGCAGCCCAAAGGAAGCCTGCTACAGGGGAGACTGGCAACTTTACTTCCCTGGTCCTTTCATAGTGCACCGTTACAGAATATCACAGTCACTTGTGTGACTCAGCTTATCAAAATAGCTAAAGCTTAGCAAAGTTAACAAATACAAAGCTAGACATACATTCTTAAGTCAGTCTCTGTTAGTCTAAATAGACCTTATATAAGGAGAGACATTCTATAGACTCTTTGCCAGCCTTCTTGGACCATTGTCTTGCTGCCTGGTAAGATAGGGATATCCTAGTTTCTGGTTTTTAGTATTTGGTGCTCATAGCTGTGACCCTAAATCTTTGGCTAATTATTTACTTACTTAATTATACATCAATAAGACATCATAATATAAAGCATTTTATAAACTTGAAATGTCCCAGAGCCTTATAACTTTAAATATTTAAAGAAAATGTCCAATTTTTTATTTATTTATTTTTTTAAAACTCTAAAATTTCTTTTAAAAAATGTTTAAAGTCTATCAACTGTGGGCTCCTGCAATATCGAAAGATAAATTAAGTACCTTTTTTACTCCAAGAGGGAAGAAACAGGGCACAAGCACAGTCTGGAAAAGGCAGAACCAAACTGCAACCATGCAAACAGCTCAGTGCTCAACATCGGAGATTCACTCGCATGCTCTGGGCTTCTCCAGGGGGCTCAGGTCAGCTCTCCAGCCCCACCCTCGGCAGCACACACAGCCTGTCTTCTAGGCTCCAACCAGCTCCATTTCACTGTGGCTGTTGTTCCTGGTGGCCATCACGTGGCACTGGCATCTCTAAAACTGCTGGGGACTCTCCTTAGGAACTCTAGCCCTCCCTCACTGCCAAGCCTCAGCTGCTCTCTATGGCCTTTTCATGTCTTTAAAACCAACACTACCTGGTTTTGGCTGCATGAGGTACATTTTTGTATATGATCATAGGGAGATGCAACTTTAACCCCTTATTAAACACTGATTGTTTTTAAATCCTATCTTTTATAAAACTTGTTTTTAGTGACTATTTTCAGGACAAGAATTATACAAGAATTAATCCTAATCCAAAATATTTTGGAGACCTGTTTTTGCCTCGTTGGTTGACTTATACCATGTGGTCACCTTTAATCAAGATGGTGATGAAGTCACATGGCATCCACCCTCTCCAATCCTAGCAAAGATTGTTGCCAGTCACATGGCTATCTCTATACAGATTTTACAGATTTTTAAGCATACCCAATAAACTTACAAATCTTGAGGTGCAGAAAGTTCACATAACGATCTTAAAGAATCTTGAGATAATGTTTTTATCTTAGCAAATGTTTTAGGCAGTTAAGTGAAACTAATAGTCTATTTTTCTTTTTAGCTGTTTCATTTTGCTTTTATCTCTGCCACAAAGTCAGGTGGCCTGCCTGACAGGACAGATTTTGGAAGAGACTTTTAGGTGAGCATGCTTGGGCCTAGTGAAGGGAGAGCCATAACCTAATTATAGAACCAGTTTTCCAACAAAGTGAACGACATAAAACAACTATAATATTATTCATACTCAAAATACATTTGAATCCTTGCTAAATTGAATCTAGAGACCAGAAATCTTGGAGATAAATCCTGAACCCTGACTATCAAAGCCTTGATAGTGGCTGGCAGCTGGCAGTGGCAGAGATAGCAAAAGCAAAACTAGTAAATGCAGAACACAGAACGCTCACATACACATACACAAAGGGGACCACCAGTCAGAAACAAAATGTGCAGTGGCCATCATCATTCGTTCATTCAACTGAGCCTGACCTGTTTCTGTCTGGGCTTCCATGTCAGCAACAAAACTTATAGACACACCAGAAAACACAGACCTAGCCACAATCACAAAACAGACATACAAAACTTCAGGACATTTAATGGGGCCTGACAGATTGTCTTAGTATCCAACAACCAGAACCAGGTGGATGTGTGACGTCTCACTATTGCCCTGGGATGGGAGAGAGTATTGGGTACCATTGAACCTCTCCATGTCCCAGATCACGATTCCAACTGATCAGATGTCAAGGGAAATTACTACGACTCACAAGGGAGACTTCTATGGATGCTTGCTGCCTTTTTCAGCCCAGCAGTTCATTCTGATAGTTCACAAAATTGAGAGCACACCTTAGAACTTTGGAATGTCTCAAGGTGCATACCTCTTGAAGCAGTCCTTCAGCCCCAGAGTCCTAGTCAGAAGTTCCAGCTTTAGAATTTGGGTGGGTGGCCTGACCTCACTGGGGGCATCCAGAAAATGTTAATTCAACTGGGCGATAATAAGATCACTGCCACAAGTATTGAACCGAATTTGAAGCAAGCTTTATTGAATACTGGCCAGGGCAACTGATACTGGCTAGGATTTCTAGGGTCGTGGCACTGAATTACATTAGCCAGGGGCTTATAAAGACAAAACTCACAAGGCAATTACTTCCTGCCTTCATCCAATTAGGAGCAAGCACATATCCTGATTTACTTCCTGCCTATGGACCTCCCGCCTACATGTGATCAAGTACATCCTGTGCAGCTGGGGCAACCAAGCTTGTTTACAGTAGCAAAAACTCATGGCTTGCAGTCTTACATGAACAACAGCCCCCAACATTCCAGGAAGTTATCTATTCTTAGGCAAGTGGACTTATAGGTTAGAGGCGGTTTATTTTATAAATCTCTTAAGCATGGTAATTTAAACTTAAAACATAATTTTAGCCAGCACAGGGTTCCTCTGCAGTGTCCTCCAGGCCTGAATATCTAACTAGATACTGAACAACCAGACCCCTTTACCCATTCCTCTTCCGAGTGTAGCTAAGTTGAATTAGTCTTCTTTTGTTAAACACCCTGGTATGAATGAAGATAGTCTAGAGAGACACTATGCCCCTCTGCTTAGTTATTAGGCTGTTGAAACAATGGTACCTGTTGTAGGGAGAGGGCCGCTTGTTTGTCCCAGCCACCCAGCTAGCTTAGCCCCGAAATAATCACACAGAAACTGTGTTCATTAAATCACTGCTTGGAGTATTAGCTCTAACATTTTATTGGCTAATCCTTACACCTTGATTTAGCCCATTTCTATCAATCTATGTATCGCCACGTGGCAGTGGCTTACCAGAAAAAATTCGGCATGCCTGATTCTGGCGGCTCCATGGTGTCTCTCTCTTTCTCCGCCTTTCTTCCTCCCAGCGTTCAGTTCTGTCTTCTCCACTTACCTAAGTTCTGCCCCTATCAGGCCAAGAAAGTATTAACCAATACAAGCAACACAAAGAAAGAAGGACCTCCTATACCAGGTACCCAAGAAATTAAATTTTCACCCGGAATCTCATGCTGAGAGAAAACAAAAAAAAAACGCTAAAGCTTGCTGTTCAGGTGGAAGCTTCACCTCAGCCCCTGGCATCCATATATCCAGAGTCTGGAATGTTCTGGTGGAAGTTCTACCCCAAGCCCTCTCCCCTGGGAGTTGCCTCAATCCAGACTCCACCCCATGAAAGCCCGCCAAACTGTGACCCTCCCTCCCCAGAGATGCTCATGACCATTCCCACAGGGTATTTAAACTGCCCTCCCCCTCCAGAGAACAAACACACAGTTATCTTGTCTTCTTTTCCAGTCTCCTCTGGGGGTAGGCTATAAAGTTATCTGGGAGTGTTTGTATCCATTAAACTTAGGCTTTTTTTAAAAATATTTATTTCTTATGTATACAATATCCTGTCTGTAAGTATATGCCTGCAGGCCAGAAGAGGGCACCAGACCTCATTACAGATGGTTGTGAGCATGTGGTTGCTGGGAATTGAACTCAGGACCTTTGGAAGAGCAGGCAATGCGCTTAACCACTGAGCCAGCTCTCCAGCCCCCTGGGCTTTTTCTAATTCAGTTTGATTTGGTCTGATTTGGATTATTGTGTCCGAGGAGAGGCTTATTGGGGTACAGAAACTTTTCACTTGCTATTAGCCAGAAGCACGCCTGCCTCCTGAAAAGCCATTTCACACAGTTCTGATTTTCATAGTCCTGACAACTCGAAGGAGAGACTCTAGCCTAGACAATGATGACAGGAGGGACTACACTTTAACCAGCACTGCTTAGTTATGCATGCTTCTTGTCTTCTATTTAAACCTAAACTCATGTGAGGACCTCAGAGAGAACTTGAGAAAGTGTAAGAAGTATCAAATGTGAGCCTTTTCTGTCAAATACTATAAAACTTCATGTTTAGGACAAGGCCTTAGAATCTTTTTGTCTCCCTCTCCTTGTAAAACTTTTATGTAAATGTTTAATTCCCCGACTCAGTAAAACTTTTGTTTACATCACAGCCCAGTGTAGTATTCTAGGGATTTGATGGACCAGCGACCCTTTTCCCCTAGGAGCAGTAACCTCTTCCCCTTCCTTTTTCATTTCCCATGCACTAAATATTTTCAGATTGTGAGGTCAGACCCCAGCCAACGGGGAAAAAGAGAACCAGTACATGAATTATAATAAAAACCAAAGGCACTTCCTGTCTTGGTTTGTCCCTGTCACCAAGTACACCCTTTTGATCAGTATTTCAGGAATCTTGGGAAACTCTTGTTTACATGCCTGTTTGCCCAAACTCTGAATATTCCTGAGGCCTAACACTATCACACCCTAATGCTTTGCACAGATTATGAATTAACCAATTGTGTCAGATTGTGAGGCCCAGCCCTCACCAATGAGATGAGACACTCACGGGCTGGAGAGATGGCTCAGCCGTTAAAAGGCTAGGCTCACAACCAAAAATATAAGAGATGAGACACTCACCACCACGTTAGAATAAAAACTAAATGAACTTTCTGCCCCGGTGTGCTTGCCTTTTTACTTTGGAAAGATGCACACCTTCTGCACAGGAACAAATTGCCTTGCCAAGTCACCTTTGCTTTATTTACATGTTTGTATAGTCTAGGAAATATTCTTTTCTGGCACTTGTGAATTTGAAAATGTCTTAAACTGAAAAATTCAAACAGGGCCAGTCAAGGTAGGTCATACGTGTAATCCTCACACTTAGGAGGCTGCTTGCCTAAACTCAGGTATGAGCCAAGCATGGTGCCTGCATTCTTGGGAGACAGAGGCTGGAGGATCAGGCCCATGATGTCAACCCCGGCTACATAATGAGTTTGAGGCCAGTTTTGGTGACAACAGAGCATGTCTCAAACCAAAACAAAATAAAATTTAGCTGATGGCCACTTGACTCTTGTGAAAGGGTAATCTTCACATTTGAGGTTAATTCATTCCGTTTATTATCTACAACTGTCATGAGCATCCTATGTCAGAAAGTGATTGTGCCTTCCCATAATGTAAGAATTTATTGATAATAACAAATCCACAAAGCACAAAGGTCTTGTTGGCAGCAATTTGCCTAGTAGTATCTCTTTCTTAGTGAACAAAGAAAACACATGATTTTTTTAAAAATTCCAATCCTAATTACTAATATTAACTCTTAGATATCTTACACATATACAGTAAATAACTCTATATGGCTGTCTATATGTACACGTGTAGGTTATCGAATGGCCACAAAGGGTTGGATAGGCCACAGTACGACTCAAGGCATTTCAAATTCTAGAAGCTGGGAAGCTGATAGAAATGCAAGACAGAATGAGGCCGTTGTCCATCCACAGAGTTCAGCTGTACAAGTAAGATAGAGTAAACTCTTTAGGGGTGGAGGACAGGACTGGGTCCCAGCAAACAAATGGGCTGATGGGTAAATGGCAAGTCCATAGGGACCAACAGGTGGCTAGGTGGATGGTGATTGATAGGCCATGTCAGCAGTGGAGAGCGAGTCAAACTGAAGCCTCTGGACAGTCAAGAGTTCTCTGTTTGTCAGTCCCCTAACACACAGAGCAGGTGTCAGATAGGGCCATCAGCTCCCCAGCGCTAGATGTCCCTTCTCTATGAGGTACAAGTGTCAGATGGGGCCATCAGCTCCCATTGCTAGGTGTCCCCTCTCCAGGAGGTACAAGTGAAGCACACACACAGCAGGTGTCAGATGGGGCCATCAGCTCCCCATTGCTAGGTGTCCCCTCTCCAGGAGGTACAAGTGAAGCACACACACACAGCAGGTGTCAGATGGGGCCATCAGCTCCCCATTGCTAGGTGTCCCCTTCTCCAGGAGGTACAAGTGGAGCAGTTGCTCCTTCCCCCAGTCTGCTAAGTCAGATTGGTTCTTCAGCCTGGTTTTCCTGAGATGGTTTAAGTACTTCGATGAGCTCCTACAGTCCCAATTTACCTGCGCGGTACCCATTCTACTTTAGGAATACATTCAAAACCTGTGAGTGCTGACTGACAAATGATGTTGTTACGTATCCACCGTGGTGCAGATTTGCCCTCCATTCTCAAAATGGAAGAAAAAGCTTTTTGTAAAGGTACGGTCTGAAGACTCACTATTTTATATAGTAGGGGCACTTTAGGGCAGCATGATCTAAACAACATTCTAGAACACTGGGAAGACCACTGAAGCCCTTGAGGATCTCCTAAGTAAAAGAGGCTAGTGAATGTGATAATAAATATAATACAGGCTGGGTGATGGTGGCGCACACCTTTAATTCCAGCACTCGGGAGGCAGAGGCAGGCAGATTTCTGTGAATTCAAGGCCAGCCTGGTCTACAGAGCTAGTTCCAGGACAGACTCCAAAGCAAAAGAGAAATCCTGTCTCAAAAAAAATAGAAAAACAAAACCAAACAAAAACCATAATAACCAATACCCCTTAAAGCTGATTAAGTGCATTACACATATTACCTCATTTAAGGTCTTGCTTTTGTAAGGAATCATACCCAGTTGGGATGTGTTCAGCTGCAAAATCCAAACCAAACCAACAAAAGCATGCAATTAGTGCACTGGAGAGATGGTTCACTGATTAAGAGTGGTTGATGTTTTTGCAGAAGGTCGGGGTTCAGTTCCCAGTATCCACAATTATCTACAGCTCCAGTTCCAGGTGCTTGGGAGGCTGAGGCAAGTTCAAGACCAGCCTAGGCAACTTAGTGAGAACCTGTCTTAAAAGTACAGGGGGGAGGGATGAAAACATAGGACCAGGGATATGGCTGAGTGGCAGCATACTTGCCTAGCTTAATTCAAGCCACTGATTTGCTAACTGAAGTACAGCCAGCCTCCATACCCAGAGACTGAAATTATTTGGGGGAAAATTGCATTTGTTTTAAGCATGCACATTTTCTCTTCTCATCATTATTATTATTTGCTTAGCAGCAGGTTTGTGAACGTTTGATATCCAGTTCCCTGTGCCTCCTGCCCAAGCTACGTTGCATTTTGAATTCAAAACATTTCCCCAGTTCTCACTCCCACACTACTGGACACGGGCTTGGCTCAGGAATTGGGGCTGTCACCTAAAGAAACTCAGTAAGTTGTGACAAGGCTCACTGGGGCTGCTGTGGAAAGAGCCCATGCCTTCTTCCTCTGCAGCCTGCAACTGGAACCTGAGGCCCTTGGGCTATACCACAGCACTGAGTCTGGAGCAGTGGGGGCCCCCTCAGACTTGTGGAACAGTGGAGACTGTAGGAGACAGATAAGCCAGAGGAACACTGGATCTCGGGTGTCGCCTTCTGACTTTTGAATCCAGCCTTGCCTGTTCTCTATAAGAGCATCTTGTTTTACCAGTCAACAAATTCTTTATAGTGTTTAATAAAAACGCTCTACCTTTAGACGGCTCAGCAGGTAAAGGCCCGATGACCTGAGTTTGATTCCCAGGGCCCACATGGTGGAAGGAGAGAATCAGCTCCTCTAAGTTGTCCTCTGACCTCCACATGTGGGCCGCGGCATGCTTTTTTGTTCATACACACATAAATAAGTATGGAACAGTGTTAATAATAAACTCCTTGAGGCTGCTGTTCAGGCTCTGCACTATGCTTAACAGACCAAACCAAAGTGGTGTTACTCACCGTGAGGCTCCAGACCATTGTGCCAAAGCTAAATTATTTGACCATTTAAGAAATCAGGCCTGGGGAGAGGTGACAAAAGCACAAAAAGGCCAGTTTTGGTTGTTGCGGTGAGAAGTGGCCCCCTCAGCTTCAAGTTTATAAGGAAAACAAGCTGCAAATATGTTTTGACGACAGTCAGCCACCTTATGGCCTGTCTTCCTTCCCGTTTTTGTTTGTTTGTTTTTGCTTTTTTGAGTCAAGGTTTCTCTGTGTAGCCCTGGCTATCCTAGAAGTTGCTCTGTAGACCAGGCTGGCCTCAAACTCACAGAGATCCGCCTGCCTCTGCCTCCTGAGTGCTGGGATTAAAGGTGTGCACTACCACTTCCAGCTCCTTTCTTTTCTTGTAGCCTGTGTTGGCCTTGAAATCACAGTGTTCCTCCTGCCTCCACCTTTCAAATGCTGAGGTTATAGACTTATGCCACAATGCCTGGCTCAGTTTAAAAGTATATGTGCGTGAATGTGTATGTATGAGTGTGTGTGTGTGTGTGTGTGTATGTGTGTGTGTGTGGTGTGTGAATGTGGCAAGAGTGTATGTGCATGAGTGTATGTATTTTCAGTGTGAGGGATTGACCCCATGACCTTGTGCAGGGTTAACTAGTTAACTGCTCTGCTACTGAGCTACAGCCCCCATCCCTGTGTTTTGTTCGTTGTAATTTGCATCAAAAGACTGTAACTGATGAGTGGTTAAGATCATTGGCTGTTCTAACAGAGGACACAGATTCAATTCCCAGTACCTACATGTGGTTTACAACCATTTGTAATTCCAGACCCAGGGGATCCAATGCCCTACTCTAGTCTCTGTGGGAACTGTACACATGTGATGCCCAGACTTCCATGTAGACAAACCACCTAGACACCTATACACACAAAAAATTAAAATAATGTAACTGATACTTTTAATAATTAATACTTATAATTGAATAATTAAATTAATTTTAATAATAATTCAACAATATTAAAAGCTCAGACACTGTCTAGAGCAGAGGTTTGCATCCCTCCTAATGCTTGAATCCTTTAATACAGTTTCCCATGTTGTGGTGACCCCAACCATAGAATTATTTTTGTTGTTACTTCACAATTGTAGTTTTGCTAATGTTTTGAATCATAATGTAAACTTTTTTTTAGAGATAGAGGTTTGTCTAGGGACCGTGACCCACAGGTTGAGAACCACTTTTCTAGCTGGGCAAGGATACTATTTATATCCTTGAAATAACCTTAAAGACAAATGTGATTACTAGCCAAGATAGCTAGCCCCCATTGGCACTTGTCAATTGGTAGAACTAGAACTAAGTCTTTTTTCTCTTTGTATGTATGTATTTATTTATTTTTCATTTTTATATCTAGAAGTGAGCCTTAATGAAGTATGAAGAAGACTAAAACCCCTAAAGTCAGTGCCTGAAGGTGCAGGAAAAGACCCAGAAAAGACCTCAAATTGTGGTTTTACAAAATGGTCAGGACTGTGCCCAGGCATCAAGGCAGGGTGTTTGGTCTGGAAGAAACTGGGGGATGATAAGGAAGCTGAGCTCAATTTAATTTACAGATTCCATAAAGACTGACATGTGAGTGCCCAGACTGTGACATCAGGCATGGTGGGATATGCCTGTGATTCCAACACCAGAGAGCTGGTGGCTGAAGGCTTAAGTTACTTTGGGAATACCCAGCTAACTACAGCTGCAGAGTAAGATCATGACTAAAAAAGAAGAGAGAATGGAGAGAACCATCTCCCTGAAGGCTCAGTATATTGGTCTGCCCCCTCCCCCCAAAATCCCAGAGTCACCCCCAGAGATGATGGCAGAGCAGGAAGGGGAATTATCCAGCCCCCACATCTCTGGGATCCCAGGCCAGTATCCAGATTAGGCAGAAACTGAGTCAACTCAATTCTCTTAAGGCTTCTCTACGGGTTTCTGCAGGGGTTACAGTGTGGGCTGCTTTTAGAAATAATGGCCTCTGGGGGGCAGCAGCACAAAGCATTTACCTTTGGCGAGCTCAGCTATTGTGTCTAGCCTTGACATCAGTGTTTAATGAACGCAATATTCAGGGAATAATACTAGCATAAAGTTCTCAGCTGTATCTTCTAGAAGGGCAAGAAATTCAAATAGTCCTTTCAAGGACACTGCCCCAAAGCCAGCATGGCGATGCATGCCTTTAATCCCAGAATTTGGGAGGTGGAGGCAGATCTGAGAAATACGATCCTGTCTCAAAACACCAAAATACAAAAATACAAACAACAACAACAACAACAACAAAAAATAGCAAAGCAGCCCTATCACAAAAGAGCTGCCCTTGCTCAGAACACTTGAAGAGAGTCAGTGAGATAGTGCTGTGTAATAAAACTTCTCCTGAGGAGATGCAACACACATCTACTCACCCCAGACAGGGAGTCCGTGAGAGACCAACGTACAGACACCACCAAAGTCCAGCTTGGTGAACCTACGAGTTTTACTGGGGGTACTTACAGGAATATGGGCGAGGAGTGTAGGCCCATATTTCTATTTGGTATGCCTGTCAGGCTCTAAAGCCATAGTCAGTATCTGAGAATGGTCACGTAATCTCTAGACAGGCTGCTGCTGCCCTAACAAAGGGTCAGGATGTTGTTTTGCTCCTTTCTTTGTAATTTGGAGGGTACCTGATAGAGATGCTGATTCAAGCCTACCTGCCAGTCAGCTAGCATACAGAGCAGATATGTAGATGTGGGCGTGACTAAAAGCCCTTAATCTGGGTACCTAGGAGACAGAATGCTGGTGTATTTCCCACTCAGTTTATGTTTTGGTATAAAAGCTGTTTGGAGAATAAACGAGAAGGAATTCTTCAGGATGTGAACTCAGGCTTCATGAGGGATCACTGAGAATCTCCCTCCCCATAAAGCCATGTGAGTTGTGTTTTTATTCTCCACGCTGGTCCAGAGAGCTAGTTTATGTTTGGGGTCTGGTTCAGAGAAATAATTTATGGTCTGGGCTAGCACCAGACCCCGACAGAGGGGTTACTTACAGGAGCAGAAATGACTCAAGGACAGCTGCATCACCAAAGCCCACCTCAGCGTGGGTGACAGCTCACAAAGATGGGAACCTGGAGCACACTGCACAGCCTGCAGGCAGCTCAACGGGTTGGAGGGTATCCTTCCCACTTTTGGTTGGCATTACGTCTCTTCCAGGCAGCTCAGGTGGTCTGCTTGCAGAGTCTTCTTTTTAGCTTGGCCCTCTGAGAGTTTTCTCTGCAGCTTGGATTATTTGATGGTCCGTTTGCAGCTCTGTTAGTCTGAGATGAACTCTCAGCTTTTATTGCTTACTCAATAAAGGAGGGCCTAGCGAATCTGGTCAGTTTCAGGGACTTCCTGAAGCCATTTTGAGTTGTTTATCTTTCTGTTTAGGGGCTTCCCTTCAACATGGAAAGTTTCAGTCCTGAAGGAAACTGTTACACAGCAGGTGGCTCAGAGGGTAAAGTGCCAACTGTCAAGCCTGATGTCCTGAGTTCAATCCGCAGGACCCATATGGTAGAAGTGAAGATCTGAAAAATGGTCTTAACGCCAAGGAGCCCCCAGACTCAATAACCAGGCCATCAGATGCAAACACATGAGGTGGTTTATTTCACAATTGCAATCGGGTGCAAAGCTTAGGGATAGCTAAGCACCCCAAGTATCCACGCAAGCAAGCTTTTATAGACAAAATCACAAGTTTTCCATGAGGTACGAGAACAATTGGGATTGGTCCAGACATACA
>JAQHUG010000003.1:15339670-15362849 GCA_028555095.1 Dicrostonyx torquatus | reverse complement strand
AAGGAGAGACCCAACTCCTGAAAGTTGTCCTCTGACCTCCATATGTGCACCATGGCACCTGCACATGCTTGTACACACACACACACACACACACACACACACACACACACACACACACACGGTAATAACCTTATGTACCAGAGGGCGTCACACTTAGTGAAAGCCCCAGATTTGGGAGTCTGTTATTGAAAGCCAATGAGATTAAAACCTGACCTTTCCTGGTCTACTTCCTAAAACTAACAGGACATATTATCCTAGGCTAGTGGAGATGCTTTCCACTAGTCCCAGAAGTCTGGAAGAGGTGGAAGAAAGATCCCTGGAGCTTGGAAGCATCCAAGCATCCAAACTGGGCAACACAGTAAGACTGTCACCTCAAAAAACAAAACAAAACAAAACAAAAACAAAAAACAAAAAATCCACAATAAATTGGAGCCACCATCATTTTTGTCCTGAATGAAAGCAGCCTCTTAAGTAGTCTCAACATTGCCACCAGACTGATCCTATTATGGTGCAAGCCAGCGCCAGTCCTCTGTTTAGAAAGACACAGTGGCTGTTGTCACTCAGTTAACAGCCATGGTCCTCCCTGGGTCCTCCTTGTTCTGGATCAGCCTCACTCTGCTCTTTGCAGTTTCTTGAACAATAAAACAATCTGTTTTCTAGGTCTTTGCACAGTAGTGGTCTGCCTGCAACATTCGTCCCGAAACACAAGGTCTTCTTCCTCCACTCAGCCTGGGTCTGTGCTCTAATTTGCTCTGCCCCGGGGACACCATCTCAGAATACTTAGCACATATGGCTGTAATGTGAACCACAAAGATATATAGATAGATAGATATAAATTTATTAAAGGCTACTATGGGGAAACAGACCCACGGATACAAGAGAAGGCATAACCAGTTGTAGAGTCCTTTTGTTTCGCCCAATGGAGCTGGGAACTGACCACATGCTGCTTTCTTTGTGCTATGCCCCTGACTCGGTCTTCATAACCTAAGAGCAAGCGTGACCCCCTCTCTCCTCTTAAGCACTCACATCTGCAGACCAGAAGCCACACCTAAGGCTGGTGCCCCAAGGCTATTGAGGAATGAGTCCCCACAAGGACATGTCATAGCCAGGCTCTCCTGCATATTCTTGCTTCCTTCTTCCTGCCACCACTTACCACTATCGATCGAGTGCAGCACATATCAGACTGGCTTGTCTGATGTCTATTTCTTGTTGCGATGTGGACTGTAAGGCTCAGGGCTTGGTTGCATTGTTCACTGCCGTATCCCTCGTGTTGAGAGTTAGCATGTGGTAATTTGATGTGAGTCAAATAGAGATGCTCAAAAAGAGATTTAACTTGTCTCTTTGCATCAGGGGCAAAGTGTTGATTCCAGTCACATTGGCCTCTGTGACTGTAGTGATCACTTAACTGTTCACAGTGAAAGTCTAGCCTTGGGTGTGGCCGTGACTACTCTGCTGAAAGCAATGATGATGGAAATTGTTTAGGCAGAGAAAAGGTAGACGCCTAGAGCAGCAGATCCTTGAATCCCCAAGGGAGAGAGTTCTGTGTCTCCAAGGGATGCCATCTCATCCTGGGGCCAGATACCACATAACCTCCTGATTTTTCGTTTACTCTTACAACCCAGGTTGTCTTTGTGCATTGTTAAAGCAAGAAGCATTACCTCTAAGAATGTGATGACAGTTCCAACAAACAGAGAGAACTCTGGGAGATTTCACATCACGTTCCATAGAAGGAATTGAAATTTACGTCCCAATCCCAAGGCTTAGAGCCCTCTAGACTGTTCCTTGTCTCTTGGCTGGCACTCCTCTGCACTCCACTGCCCAGCTAGTTTCTGGATACACAAGCTGTAATCTCAATCGCTTTCCTGCCCCAACCATCTAGTTCATGCACCCAAGGCCAAAGTCCAAACTCTCTAGCCTGATATTTGAGCTTCCTGGCACCCTACTTTGGACTATTTCCATTCTTGTTGGCTTCTCAACTCCATGGGTCTTTTGTGTCATCTAACTTAGCCATCCAACAGGTCCTGAGCCCCAGAGTTGGTGACAGAATGCCACTCCCACTTCCTCCAGCTACACAAATCTGCCACCTATCACCTAGTGCCCTGCGAGCCCTGAAGTCTTCCATGTTTCGCACACCTCTATGTCTCTTGTTTGCAGATGCAGCATCTTCTTCAGGTCTTCCTGTCAGCAGCCCTTGCAGACCCAGGGAAAGCCTGAGCAAGGAAGTTGGTTCAGAAGAACTCCTTTGGGCTCCAGGGACCCTTCAGCAGCACTACTTCACATCAGTGACACCTCTGGAGCAACGTCACTCCCTTCCCACTCACCTTTGACCTCCTGGAGCTCCAGCCTACTCATTCCATCTGTTCTTCATGTCATAGTTGACACCGTCCTCTTGGTTTTGCCTCTGAGCCCCTCTCCTTTTAACAGAGTCCACTTTTTCATAGTGTGAGCACTGGCTTGAGACACCAGGTCTGTCTGTGCATCTGTCCGCTAAAAATCTATTTTTCTTTCTTCTTCTTTATTTCTTTATTTTTTTTAGGTCTGGTTGTCCCAGAATTTGCTCTGTAGATCAGGCTGGCCTCAAACTCAGAGATCTGCCAACCTCTGCCTTCTGAGTGCTGGGATTAAAGGCGTGTGCTATCACCACCCAGCTATTTTTATACATTGTGCAATCTAAGTCCAAGCCTGCTACTGTCTAGAGCAGTTACAGCTTCGTGGTCTTGTCATCTTCTTTTTCTTCTTATGCTAGTTAGTGATTGGGCAATAGGATTAAGTCAATAACTTAGAAGCTACTTGTATTAGGGTTCTCTAGAGAAACAGAACTTACAGAACAAATCTCTATCCATCCATCCATCTATCTATCTATCTATCTATCTATCTATCTATCTATCTATCTATCTATCTAAAGAGCTTTGTTAGAATAGCTTAGAGGCTGTGGTCCAGCTAGTCCAATGATGGCTGTCTATCAGTGGAAGGAATTAGGCTCTAATGCCAGTGACAGAACTGACCTGCTAGGGAGAGTGAGAGCAAACAGGGAAAGAGAGAGAATCCTCTTTTGTGTCTTTTATATAGGCTCCCAGCAGATATGGTCCAGAGTAAAGGTGTGTCTTCCCACTTCAAATGATTTAATTTAACAGAAAGTTGCTCACAGATATTCCCAGCCACTTTTTTTTTTTTTTGACTTTTAGTTAATTCCAGATATAGCCAAGTTGCCAACCAAGAACAGCCATCACACCACTTTTGCTAAAGGGCACAGACTCCTCACCTGAGTCCACAAGGTAAATGAAAGCCTGGCATCTGTCCTCATTCTGTGGTTATCTGCTTTGCATTAGCTCAGACCTCTATTTGATTGGTCACCAAACCTACCTCAACCCTTCCAGGTTGAAGACACAGAGACAAGTTATTGACCTAAACCTGCATTCACTTTGGGTTCCAGGAAGAACAAAAGTCTCAGGTGAGAGCTGTTACCCATGGGGGCAAGGCCAGAGGCTGGAGCAGAAACATCTCCTAGAACCTTTAATCTCTTTAATCAGTGAGGACAGCTGCAGACTCCTTGAAGGCTCAGAGCTGAGACGACGGTCAACAGCACACCTAGACCAGGGCTGACTATGAAAAACCCCAGTTCTTCCTCTGCTAAACATCAGAGCTCCTGCCAGTCTCCTGAGGGTGGACCTGGGGCAACTGTACCCCTCTATTTGTTCCGATGAGGCACACAAAATTTCTGTCCGTTTTTCTGTCTGTCTGTCTGTCTATCTGATTTTTCTGCATTACCAGTGCCTTTAGTTGGAATAGTAGGGACGGTGGCTGAGCCTAGCCTATTGGGGTTGTCAGAGCCCTGGCGTTTGCCCTAAAAGCTCCAGCAACACCACTATTACACACTCATTTCTGTCACAGTTGACTAGAGGAGGTTCAGATGAGTACAAGCCAGTACTCTGACAACAGCGCTATTACACACTCATTTCTNAAGCCAGTACTCTGACAACAGCGCTATTACACACTCATTTCTGTCACAGTTGACTAGAGGAGGTTCAGATGAGTACAAGCCAGTACTCCGACAAACACGGGTTCTGCTGACGAGATGCTCACCACCTCCAGATGGAACCTATTCCAGTGGTGGCAGTTTCTGCAGAAGTTTTCTTTCACTTGGACCTGGAGCTGTGTTCCTCTGACTCTCAGCTGTCCCAGTTTCACTTTCTGGAACCACACTGAATGAGTCTGGTACTGTTCCCATCTAAGCACACGTCAGAAACCTGAGAATGGTGTCTGGCGTGTTACGAAAACTCCACCCAGTGGCACCAGGAACTCTGGCTTCTGATTGAAAATCCCCTAAGGACAGACTGTCAAGCACCCCCTCCCCCCATAAGTGTGAGAGCCCAGGGTTAAGGAGATGCTGGGGCATCTGGTCATTGTCTCTCACTGAAAGAAGAAAACAAGGGGCTGGAGATGCAACTTCACGGTTAAGAACACATGCTCTTGCTGAGGATCAAAGTTCAGTTCCCAGCACCTAACTGGGTGGCTCATATGCACCTATAAACTTCAATTCAAAGGAATTCGATGTCCTCTTCTGGCCTCTGTGGGAATCCACACACAAGTGGT
Source organism: Dicrostonyx torquatus (assembly GCA_028555095.1). NCBI lineage: Eukaryota > Metazoa > Chordata > Mammalia > Rodentia > Cricetidae > Dicrostonyx > Dicrostonyx torquatus. The sequence goes on along the minus strand of JAQHUG010000003.1, from coordinate 15,358,256 downwards.
ACATACATGCACACAGTCATGCACTCACACACACACACAAAGTTAAAATAAACTTTTTAGGCTATGGGTAGTGATGCAAGCCTTTTAATCCCAGCATAGGATGAAGAGATAGGTCTCTGTGAGTCTGAGCTCTACATAGTGAGACCATGTCTTGGAAAAAAAGAAAAAAGAAAGAGGAAAGAAAGAAAGAAAAAAGGAAGAAGAGAGAGTCTTGACAAAGGCAAAAACCACAGCTAATCTAAAATTCCCAGACAACTGAGAGGCTATAAAAGCCAATTAATTCAAAACATATTCCATACAGTGTGTTAAATTGGTCACCAGAGGCAGTCTAGCGAGAATGGCATCTTTGGTTACAGCCATCATAAGAGTTTGCCTTTAAAGAGCTCTTTCCCCTCCTCAAGGGAAGGCTCCCAGCATCCCACCTCCACCTTTATTAATTAATGCGCAGGGCCTCAGCCAGCTGGGCAGGTGGCCAGTTTCATTATGCCACTTTTAAAAGAGGTCAAATGACTTTTCCATATCACAGCAATTAAAACCTTCTGAGACGCTTATTTGTAAGTTCATGGCCTTCTCAAAAGCTTGTCTGGGTTTTCAAAAACCCAATTCATTTACTGATTGGTTAGACACTGATGATAAGAAGTTGAGGTAGTTTTGTCCTCATTGAGGTTGTGTTTGAAGCTCAAATAATTTGATTAAAAATTTAAATGACTCCAAGAAACAGGATTTATCTATTCACATACTTCTTGGTTTCCTATCTTGGGTGAGTATTATGAACTATATAAAGAGGGAAGGGCTAGAGGAAGATAGGACCATTTCTGCTGGGGTGATGTTGAAAGCATCTCATAAAGGATGTCAGGACTGGAAAAAACAAACACAGACTGAAAGGTGTCCTTTTTCTCCTGTGAGACATCCAGCTGAGTTGCCTACTCTGTGCCCTGCCTCCTACTCTGTCCTTACCTTTTCTCCAGATGCTGGCACAACCCCCACCCTCACCTCTGCACATCTTGCTACTTTTTGTTAGTTTATGATTATTTTAGAACAAACCTTTAAAAGTGCGCTATTGTTTGTGTGACTGGTACAGGCAATGTCTGCATCATCATCCCTTATACCATACGGGGTGGGAAAGTTCCAGAGACAGGAGGAAAAGGGGAGAACACCAGAGGTTGAAGCTAAGCCTAACCACTCTGCAGAGCTGGGAGTAGGTAGGGACATGAGGGACATCCCGAAGTCTAAGACAGGATCTACTGAACTCAGTGTGATAGACATTTGGAGCCTAGATAAGGAAGGAGGGAGGGAAAGGAAGGCACAGTAAGGAAGGATGTGAGGATCTGTCTCCTGGGCCCTGTTGACTGGTTTGTGTTTATGTATGGTATGTGATATGATGTATGGTGTGTTGGCCCCAACTGAAAGGTGCCAGAGTAAGTGCAAGATGACAGAGACAGAGTCTGAGGAGGCCTGCATTCTGGTTCATAGACAGTGCCTTCCGATATTGTCTTTAAGCAACTGAAGGGCTGTTTTGTACAAGACAGCTCCTCCAGGGCTGTTGAGAGCAGTCTACATGCTACTCTAAGCTACTGCAATTGTTTTTCAGGCTGTGCCTTGCCATAGGAGACTCCATTTTGCAGTCAGCTTTTGCCTCCATTTTGGAAGAAAAGAATGATTGCAGCCTTGGGGTGAACCTAGAAACTGCCCTATCCGTGGAGCACATAGACTAATTCCTGGGAATAGAAAGAAAGCTACCCTAGACATGTATTGGGGTCAGTTGAAACTATAAGGGCACATGGGTATATTAAAACCATTTCAGGGCATGCAGGCCTGACCAAGGAAAGGATGAACTCACTCACTTGGGCCCCATAAAGTGAAGGACACCAATATTGTGCTGGCAGTGCTGGCACCACACTGACCAATCATCGGATATCTGCCGTGTGCCCATCAAGGAAACTTACCCTAACCATCCTTGGAGCTTTGGTTTCCTCATTGATGTGGCCTCCCTGACTGTCAGTGCATCTGTTCACCCATCTGTATCTGAGTGCCTGTCTCTCACTCTGAACCATTTCTTGCTCTCAGACCCTGGTTCCATCCCAGTTTGGCCTTGGACTCACAACTGGAACACCTTTGCTCTCAAACCCCGGAGACTCTCTCCAGGCACTGGTCTTGTCTGTTGTCCTATCAATACAGACTCTTATCAATTCCTTAACCCCCCAGACTCTGCCACAGCCTCTTGTGTTCATTCTGTATCATGCATACAGATATAGTTACTGTGTGCTATAACTTAGTAGCATTAATTACGGTTTGAATGAGAAAAAAAAAACTGGGAAGATGGCTTAATGGTTCAGACCACTTGCTGCGGATCTGGGTTCAGTTCCTGGCACCAACATGGTGGCCCACAACCATCTGTAACTCTAGTTTCAGGAGATCTGATACCCTCTTCTGGTCTCCGCAGGCACCAGGCACACATGTAGTATACATACATACATGTAGGCAAAAATTCGTACACATAAAGTCAAAATAAATACATCTTTTGAAAAACTGGAATAAAACAATCTGTATTTGTCTCAGCTATGTTACCAAGATAAGAGAAATTACTTGAAAAATGGATGTCATTGAAACTGATAAACCTTGTGAATTTATTGTTACCCAATAAATCCTGACACAAATGTGTTCCTCTATGTTTCAGGCATAGCATGCTCACAATGGATTCTTGTATAAGGGCACTGATATTATCCTTGAAGGCTCTGCTCTGTGGTCTGACCATTTCCCCTGATATGTGAAATGGTGACATATGTCAGTAGAAAGAATTTGCCAAGGGAATAAAAAGGCGGAATTTGTTGAAACACTGCAAAGAGGCAGCTGGTGAGTTCCCAGAGAGAGGTCACTCAGTTGAGAGGGGTGGGAGCTCTCTTTGTAAGAGCTGAGGAAGTTTTAGCTCACTGACTATATATTATATATAGATTAGGAGGGGAATATTACATCGTCAGTGTCATCAGGCGGCTCAAAAACTGGATGGTCAAAGCAGGACAATCCAGAAAGGGTGGTCTGGGCAGGAAAAGTTGCTTCCTGTTGATAAGGGGCACAATCTTGGTCCCCGACACATTCAGGGCCACTCACGGCTCATGCATAAAGACAGACAATATATGAGCCTACCTAACCCCTGGACTCCATTGGTCATCAAAACACGAAGGACTTCTTTCCTCATTGGGTTCTTCATGGTCCAGGAACAGAGTTAATAACATTTGTCAGGTTTGAACTGACAAGGAGACCCTTGTGGTTCACACACAAGCAGCAAGGGTCCATTCAGCCTCTAATAGCTCTTCATTTTTCAGTTTGGACCTGATCCTGGTGGAGGTTTGTAGACTGGTGTCTTTAGGCTCTCCTGACTTCAGTGTCCTGGCCACAAGAGCAGCCAGGGAGGCTCTTTCGTCCTGAGGCCCTTGTCTTATTTAAACTGAGAAAGGAAGCCTCTAGATGGAGCTCTAGTCTTTATCAGGATAGGCAAAGGCCAGGCAACTGCGGGAGCCCTGTGTTGAGCCTGTTGGGTGTCCTTTTGTCTTTGTTTGGGCTTTCATCTTGATAATTAGAGACCTTGAAAGCTACATCTAATAAAGTGAGGGAAGGAGTTTGGAGATCCCTGCTTTAAGTTCTGATGCCTTTGTCTACGATCTGGAGAGGCCTGGTTTAGAAAAGGTACAGGCATCATAGTTTGATTCTCGCTGTCTCAGAGTCCAGACTAGTATATTTATTTGTGCATGGTTTTAGTAAGGCTGTACTGAAAGAGAGCCAGGTTTTCAGAAAGCCCTTTTCTGTCTCTCACAACTTACTCTGAGTAACTGGTTTGATAGTTTTCATTCCTTCTAGGACACAGGCATGCATGGAGTCCCAGTGAGTGCCTCCTTCCTCATCTCCTTCCTCTGCCATTGCGGTTGGCTAGACCAGACCTCGGAAGGAAATGCAGGAAACTGGACTCAGTGCACGTCAGTGATGAGAAGAAGTGGGAGAGGTTTGTCCTGGAGAAGAAAAAGCCTGATGACCTGTGAGTCCCTCTGATTAATAAGACTGGCTGAGAGGAGGGGCAGCAGACAAGCAAATGCCTAATACAGTGGACTGTAGCCCCACATACCAAGAAGGTTTAGCCAGGTAGGTGCAGAACCTGGCCTCACAGAATCTGCTTCCTCTGTGAGGGGATGAGGGGGAAGAAACCCTCACAATGTGTGTGGTTACACTCTGAGTGAGCCTCGCATTGAGAGGGGATCCAGAATGAAGAATAGTTCCTGACGATGATGGACAGGACAAAATGTCCCTTGCTGCCACCTCAGGTCTTACCAAGGAGTTGCCCCAGTCAAAGATGTTCAGCTGCAAATGGAAGGTAAGGATTTCCCTGGTGGAACACAGGACCTTGTACCTTGAGGCCACCATCTGTATCTTGATGGGTGACTACGGTCTGGAGTCACAGCCAGGGGCCTTTGGGTCTCACTGGAGAACAACCCCAGCTAGAGACATTGTTACTCATGGGTCGCTCAGCTGACCACAAGCACCAGAAGGAAGAGAGGCAAGGAGAGAGTCCTTGTATAGGTCACCGAAATACCATGCAAACTGGTTCCTCCCAGGGGGAGAACTTAACAGCTGAAGGACAATAAACCGGTGAATGAAAAGGTGTCTGCATATAGGTAGCAAAAAGAACTTACCAAGGGCACAGAAGAGAACTCATTTATTGAAACACACTGCAGAGAAGCAGAGAGTAAATTCTCAGAGGGATCCCACAGATCAAAGGGGTTTGCTTTGCTAAAGGTGAAGTGGGGAGCTATGTGATCTGATGCAGGGGCAGTCTGTCCAGGCATCTCACTATCTTTCCAAGTTGCACACTTTTTAGACCAGTTGTCTTTCTTGAGATTATTCCTTTGGGTAGGGCACCCGGGGCCTTAGGAGTAAAGCTCTAAATGTTTGTATAAGACATCACGAGTCACGGGGTCAGGCAGGCTTCAATAATGGCCTGATTATGTGACATTTTGCTTTTATTCTGGGCCTTTTGTCTTCATGTGACCTCCTACACAACGACATTGTATGAATTGTAGTGCTACACACAAGTTAGAGCAGTGAGGAAGAGCAAGAAACAGGTAAACCAAAGAAAAGAAATTATGGCTGCTTATCAGCCATATCCTAGATACCAAACCCAAGGTCACATGTGGGCATCATTAATTCTCATATCACCCTCCATGTTGGGTGGTAAGATCAAAGAAGCAAGCTGGAGAGACAGCTCCACAGTTAAGAGCACTGTCTGCTCTTTTGGAGGACCAGTGTTTAATTCCCAGAACCCGCCCGGCAGCTCACAATCATCTGTAACTCCAGTTCTAGGGGACCCAGTGCCCTTTCTGGCCTCTGGACACCAGTCATGCTCATGGTACACAGACAGACATGCAGGCAAAACACCCATACTCATAAAATAAAATCAAAATAAAAGAAGCCCAAAGAAGCAAGATGGCATCTTCGATCACACAGCTTCAAGGGGTTGAGGTGGCTTAATGTTAGTTCCCTGGCCCCTGGACTCTCTTCCACCCTTCCCCAGACCCCATCCCTGTCTCCAACTCTAATGGCACTGCTTGTGAGATGGTTTTTGTAAATGTCACCGTGTCACCCGACCCACACTCCCAAACCTTTCTAAGTGAAGCTACCTGTGCTCACATCCCCTTTGAGCAGGGGTGACATACATTTATGACACAGCTGATTGGGTCCTGGGTCAAGAATCAGCAGTTTTCAGCAGAGACTGTGCTGCTGGATGGTGCCCCCCACCCGCACCCTTTGACTTCATCCATTCTTTCTGATCTTTGGTGATTCCAAGCTAGTTCTTTAAAAGCTCATCTTTTTTGAGATATTTACTTATTTGCTGGAATTTTGAGACAGCGTCTCATGTAGTTCAGCTTGTTGCGAAGTCGAGGCAGACATTGTGGAACCTCCCAAGTGCTGGGATTACAGGCAGGCGCCAGGCTCCCTCCCACCCCCCAACAGACAACAGAAAGACCCAATGAAGAAAACCTCAGTGCTTTGTGTTGTTATTGGGACCAGCTCAGGCTGGCTGACTGGAATTCACTGGGTAGCTTATACTGGTCTGAAACGCATGACTATCCTCCTGCCTCAGCTATCAGAGATTATAGGAGTGAACAACCACACTCAGGGAGGTATAGTTTGTGAGACCCAGGTAGTTTTGATTCCTATCTTCCTTGGTATCTTAGGTAAGCACAAGGCCCTCCTTGGTGCAGGGCAGAAGCAACACCCTCTCCATGCCCATCTAGAACCCTCTTGGGTCCTTACTGTTTAAGCTCCAAACTGTGTGAGGTTTATATACAGTGTCTCTTCACTGCACATGACAATCCTATGTGATGATTATCATCTCTGCCCTAAACATGAGGAGTTGAGAAGGCACAACGAGCAGCGGCAACGCTGGCTTTATCCTGAGGTTGTTCATGTCGGCACCACAAGATCCTCCGAGTTTCTGGCTCCTGTTGTTGTATTGGAATCGCATCCCAGTCCAGTCAGCAGCTGCTGAGGGACTTTGAGAAAATCCATGTTTCTTTCTGGGTCTCGGCACAATGACTGGTTGAGGGTGCAGACCTTCCATGAACTGGGAAGCTGGGCAAGAAATAAACAGAATTCTCTAGATGCTGGTGTTTTCTGGTTTATCAGTGAGTGAGCAGCAAAGTGAAGGGGACACAAACAAAGGATCTTTCCAGATGCTGGGGAAGGGTGGGAGAGGGAGAGAGGTCTGGATTCTAGGCAGCTGTCCGAGGCAAGGGCAGGCTAGCCTCACTCTGAGGCTCCCCTTGTCTCAGGAACAAACTGCTGGGGCAGGGTGGTGTTCCATAATAAGAGAACAAGACCCTGGAAGTTGCTCAAAGGCCCCGAAAGATGACAATAATAAAAATCCAGATGATATAGGGCTAAGACAGGAAGGAAACTAGGACTCCCGTTTAAGTTTTAGAAACTGAGGTGCAAAATTTACAGGAAGAGATAATGAAGCATAGACAGTCAAGTGACTTGTTCAAGGTCATATAAAGCTTTAAATTTTGAACACAGATCTCTTGGTCCCCTATGGATGCGTCCCCTCCCCCACAATCGGCCAATCTGCTTTACCTCACAAGTCACAAGGCAGGAAGCCCCTGATGCTACAGAAGCCATGGCAGGTTGGATTCAAGTCTTGATGACACTAATAGGATCCATCTGCTGGGCTTCCTAATTTAACTGGGCTTTTTATTATTTGCACATTGACTACTCAGTTGCATGCGTTTACCTTGGGTGTTTGGCTAAAACGACTGTGTGTTTGTGCTCCACGGTGTTGTGGACTCTGCAGACAGAACTCTGCTATGAAGGGGATAACGGCTAATTCCAAAAGTGTGTTTCAGCCGGGGAACACCTCCCCTCCTTCAAAAGCTTATTATAAAATAGTCCCATCCTTTTAAGGCCCTCTCAGATGTCAGGGCACATGAACTGGATTACCTCAGGGAAGCTGAGAGGCACCTGCAGTCGCTCAGGTGTGGTACTCAATGTTGATGCCGTTCTGGCAACACATGATCACCGGGCAGGGGAGATGCATGGTGGAGAGAGTTCAGTGGTCCTGGGAACCTGGAGGGCCGAGGTGAGGAAAGCCCACCTGTGGCTGAGCACCATCTCAGCTGCCTTTTGTCATTCCATGCATGTCCTCGCTGTTCCCTCTCCTGCTGAGAAAGCGATGAGGGCTTTGGCTGTGGTTCTAAACCCGTACAGAAAGGTTAAACACCATAGCTTGGGGAGTCGGCATAAATTGGCTGAGTCTCAGCTCTGCTTATCAGCTGCTGCCTTTGGGCCAATTCTCTTATCTCTCCGAGTCCCCAATGGGTATGGGCAAAGTATGAACAATATGTAAATAATATGGCCGTTGAGAGCATTAAGTGAGATAATACGTGGTGGCTGATTAGATCAGTTATGAGCACTCAGTGAACAGCAGTGAATATGATGATTGTTATTCATTGCTTGTCAAATATGATGCCGTTGAATTTCAAAGGCCCCATTATGCCGTGTACCATTAAAATGATGAAGACACACTGCCAAGTAAGTCATGCGTATTCTTATTGTGTAAGATTTTTACTGTGTACTTAAAAAAAAAGAGCTCTTGTAGACTTATTTAGATGTTGGTGTTTTAGAGTATGTTAATAAAATAGATATAAATTTCATAACAGGGAAATGAAAATAAAAGGAGTACATTTCAGAAGGGGTGCAGCTTCTGTGCTGTACCATTGCTGGGACAAAAATGCCTGAGTAACTCTACTTACAGCAGGGAAGGTACAGTTCTGCTCCAGGCTTCAAAGGTTTAGTGTTGCCATCTCGTGACTCTATTGTTTCTGGCCCAGAGTTGAGGTTAAACATTGTCAGAAGGGCATGGAGGAATAAAGCTGCTCACCTTATGGTAGTTATTGTAGTTTGGATGTACAATAGGCTCAGATGTTTGCATATTTGATTGACAGTTGGGGCACACGTTTGGAAGGCTGTAGAACTTTCAGGAGATGGAGCCTCACTAGAAGAAGAAGGTCACTATGGGCTGGCCTCTGGGCTTTCTAGCCTGGCCCCAGCTCCCTGCCAGAGTCAGTTCTCTCCTTCCATTGACAGGTCCTGGAGAGGACACTCAGGTTGTCAGGCTTGGAAGCAAGCGCCTTTACCTGAAGAGCCATCTTGTTGGCCAAACTGGATCCTTTTTAAGACACAAACAAAAGCCAACTCTACCTCCCTCAAGCTGCTTGTCAGGGCAACAAGAAAACCATCTAGGCAACGCCAAGAAGAAGGGGGTAGGAAGTCATAGCCCCAGGTGCATGCTCCCCAGCCTAGGCTCACCTCCACCATGTCTCAGCAAGGGCATTGGGTTATAAAGCCATCAGTGATACAACCCCTTAGACTAGTCAGAGCTTTTGTGAGCCAGTCACCCTCATAGGGAAATCAAGACTTCATACAAGACTTTTGGGGGCAATCTTTCATATCTAATCTGTAACATCCCTGGATCGCTTTTCAGTCAGCATCACTAAAAACTAAGAACATTTCCTTCCAAGCTATCAACAACAACAAAGAGTGATTTCCCATTTTTCTCCTCCCCTCTCCCTTTCTTCCTCCCTCCCTCTCTTTTTCTCTTCTTCCTCCCTCCTTCCTTCCCTCCCTTTCTCTCTCTCTCCCTGCCTCCTTCCCTCTCTTTCCTATTTCTCAAAAATGGCTTAACAGAGTAAAGCCAGGCTGAAAGAGATGTATAGAAAGAGTAGGCAGAATCAGAGAGAAACCATGTAGCCACCCGCAGGAGACAGACACTGGAACCTTGTGAGTAAGCCACAGCCAGGTGGTGATACATAGATTAATGGAGAAGGGTTAGTTTAGGATGTAAGAGCTAGCTAGCAATACGCTTAAGCTATTGGCCAAATGATATTGCAAATAATATAGTTTCTGAGTGATTATTTTGGGTATAAGTGGCCGGGAACGAATGTGTAACCTCTGCCAACAATGAGGCAGGAGGGTTATGAATTCAAGGCCAGCCTGGGTTACATAGCAAAATCCTATTTCCCAAACCCAAACTAAAAAGTACACACAAAGATCCTCCTTGCTGTCTTCACATTTTCTTCCCACTAGTATCCATCCCCAGGATTTAACTCACAGCCAGATGCCAGCAGCACCAACTGTCAGATGCATCCTGAGCTCAGACACGCCCCAATGTGAAGCAGTATATACTGGATTCAATAGAATTCTCAGTGACAGTGTTTCTGCTGGTCCAGAGTATGTTGACAAAATGTATCATGGAGATGTCTAGCCCTTGATAACTAAAATTCCAAAGCATGTGAAAGGCTCAGTTTAAGATGTATGGTGTTTGGGGATGGGGATACAGTTCAACGGCAGAGTGTTTTTGCTACTAGCTTGGTTTCTACCCAAGTGTACCAACCAAGAACATCTTGGACCCTCAGGATGTTCTCTCGGGCTGAAAGAGTCGGTCTGGTTGAGGATAACCTTTTTACACCTGGAAACTTCAGGCAGCTGTGCAGGAAACTAGACCCCCCCGCTTGACTGTCAAATATTGAGTTCAAATCCAGACATGATGGCAAGAATGCAGTATATGGCATGTAACAGGTCAACTTCAGGGGGGACTTCAGGCTTTCAGGGCATCAGCTGCTGGACTAGTGACTGAGGCAGAGTGGATGGTCACATGTTCAGGATTCAGGTGAACTGAGTCCAGGTGATGTACCAGATGGGCTTATGGGAAATACTATCACCTTTGTGCTTTAGACTGACCCTGCTTCTGTTTGCCCATCTCAGGGATAATCACTCTCAAGGGTATTGTATATGGCCTTTCATTCCGTTCTTATGCTTTACCTTCAACAGCATGGATATAAACCTATGAAAAATAGGTTTATAATAGAATTAACTTTTCTATTTGGAAATTTATAAAAGCAAAAGTTGGGGTACATGTAATTCAATTGATTAAGTGCTTGGCTAGCATGGATGAATCCTTAGGTTCAATCCTTAGCATCAAATAAACTAAAACAAACAAATAAAAATACAAACAAAGAAAACAGCTAGGGAAACTGAGGCAGGAGGATCAGAAGTTCAAAGTCTTCCTCAAGTGTATAGTGAGTTTGAGACCAACCTTATCTAATATATATGTATGGCATCATATAACAATGTATGTATGTATATATGTATTATGGTAGTAGGAGATTGAACCTAGGGCTTTGTGCAAGTTAGGCACACACTCTACCTCAGAACACCAAGTTCTAGCTATCAGGCCATGCTTTCAATAGCACATTACAAGTTTTTTTCTACATTTATTTGGTGTACATGTATGTTCATGTGTGCAGCACACACACGTACCTGCATATCACAGTGCACATATGCATACTACAGAGTAAATGTAGATGGCAGAGGACAACTTTCTAGAGCCATTTTTTTCCTTCCACTATGTGGGTTCTGGGTCATTGGGCTTTTGAGGCAAGTGCCTTTTTTTTTTTAACCTGATGAGCAAGCTTGCTAACCCTCAACAGTAAGTATATTTTGAAGTCTATCTATAATGACACATTTGGGTTTGGGGGTTGGAGGCTGAACAAAGCTTTCATACTTGCTGAATGCAAATGCCATCCTCGGATCCACACATAGCTTTAATTCATTATGATTATAGCATGTTTTGCCTTGCCATTTTCCTATTGGATACCTGAGTAATTTCTAGTTTTGCATAGTCACCAATACCCTTCCGGGACAAACACTTGAATGTGTTTGTTTTGCTTATCCCAACAGGTGAAATTTCAGGCTTACAGGGAATATAATTGAAATGCAATGTTCTGTCAAACATGGTGGCTTCTGCCTGTAATTTCAGCGCTTGGGAGATTGAGGCAGGAGGACTGCCAGTTGATGACCAGCTTAGGCTACAGTGTGAAAGAAAAGAAAAGAAAAGAAAAGAAAAGAAAAGAAAAGAAAAGTTTCATTTCATCAGACTCTGTCTGATTATTCTCTGTTGGGTCTGTATCCCATTTATCCCTCACCAGTAACACACGAGTTAGCTGTTGAGTTTTCCCACATACCAATGTTATTGTTCTTTAAAATATTTGCCTGTCTGAGGGAACCTATACACTCGGGAGAGGGTCAAGCATGTGTGAATAACCATTGTCAGTCATGTATGCCTTAGAGGGAAAGGCTTGAGTCTGTGAGAACAGACCGGTCTGACCTTAGACATCACTCCGAGGTTGAAAAGTTGATGAATTGCTTAAGAATGCCTCCTGGTGATGCATCTTGGCCAGTGAAACAGAATCCACTCTTTAAACAAAGCAGTCATCGAATTAACTGCCGTGATGAAAACCTTTCCCTGTGGACTTCAGTGTGGTCCGTGGGTCTGCGCTCAGCAGTTCCTTCCTGCATGGCTCTCTACATGACCTGGAGCTCTGGGACTTCCCCAGTGACTGCTGGAGGAGTAGGTGGGTGGAGGTCTGAAGTCTGGGTGACGGCTGGAGGGACTGTCCAAAGAGGCAAGCTTTGCAATTGCCACCCCCTATGCTATGGGGACACCAGCTAGTCTAAGTCTTTTGGACTTTTCTAAGTTGACTTGTTTCAAGCCATGCACACTCCCAGCCTGCCAGAGTCACACACTTCCCCAGGAAAGTTGGGGAAACCCTTCCACTGCGGTTTCTGGGGACTCATGTGAGGCATGTGTCCAGACTCAGAAGGCTTTTGGAAACTTTTTACTTGTTGCTGTGACCAGGGCTCCTTTGGGCTCACAGTTTAAGAAGGCATACAGCCCTTCCTTGCTGGAAGGGCTTTGAACCCCAGGTGTGAAGGAGCTGGTCACATCGAGTCTGATGTAAGAATGCAGAGAGTAGACAGGAAGTGGTGCTCGGCTATCAACCCGAAGATCCATCCCTTAGTGACCTACTTCCTGCAGCCAGGCTCCATCTCCTACAGGCTTCATACCGCTTCAAACCAGCACCACCAGCTGGGACCAGTTCACACACATGAGCCTGTGGGTGTTGTTTCATAGTCAAACGTAGTGACGACATGATAGACACTGGTAAGTAGGAAGCAGTGTGGCTCAGTGGAAGGGTCCCAGTCTGGCTGTCCAGTGTCCTAGTCACCATCACTTAACTGGCTGAGGAGCTTCTGGAAGTCTCTGTCTCTTTCCAGCCTTCAGGTTACTCATCTATAAAACCAGAGCATTGGGCTTGATTAGCACTTTAGTAATCCACATATTCTCAAGAAAGCCCATGGAAAAGACAACCCACTTTGCATTTCACAGTGAAAGACTGAACAGGAAAAGCAATGCTGGAGATTGGATAAGGACAGCTTTGAAAACTTCTGAGCTGGCTTGGGTAGTTGGCTTGGTCCATAAAGTATCAATCACATAAATACCCATATAAAATCCACATGCAGCAGTGCATGTCTGTAACTCCAATGCTGGGGGTTGAGGAGGTGAAGATAGGCAGACCCAGTCTAGCTGGATCAGTGAGAGACCCTGCCTCAAAAAAGTAAGATGGAGAGGACCTGATATGAACCTCTGGCATAAGCACACAAAACACACAAGTATGCACCCACCCATACAAACACATACAAACATACATACATACACACACACAGCTCTGAGTGGGCTAGGGTGGTGGTGTAGCATGTACCAGGCCTTGGTCTCCATCCTCAGCACCATAAATGCACATATATATGTATGTACATTCTGAGATCCTTACAGGAAAGGAACTCAAACACCTTTGACATTGGAACAGCTATCCCTGTTGAGTGAAGAAACCATATTAATGCTCCTGAAATCAGAGATGTGTCTCATTGGTGGCAACTTGAATGATAATGGCCCCCATAGGCTTGTCTGTTTGAATGCTTGGTCTTCGGTTGGTGGAACTGTTGGGGAAGGATCAGGAGGTGTGGCCTTGTTAGAGGAGGTGTGTCACTATGGGGCTGAGCTTTGCAATTTTAAAAGCTCCCTTTGCCCCATTCCCTATCCATAGAACCCCCACTCCTGTGCCGTGTGCTTGTGGATCAGATGTAAACTCTCAACTGCTTTTCTAGGCCCCTGCCTGCTAGGGCGACTATTGATTCACCTCCTGAAATGGTAAGCCTCCATTTAATACTTTCTTCTGTAAGTAGCCTTGATCATGGTGTGTTATCACAGCAGTAGAAAAGTAACTAAGACATTGATGTACCTACTGTGTTGAGCATCTATTAAATATTGGCACTCTATTTAACTTAGTATTATATCCCATATTTTCAGTCATGGTGTCAATGGTGGACTGTTATTCCCATTTTGAAACTGAAGAAATCATCCATGATCTCACCTTGATGACTGGTGATGATGTCACTCGCTCATCATTTGGAGTATTCTTGATATGGGATGACATTTCCTGAACTTCAACACTAACAAATGCACACTTTTCTGTTTCTCTTTCTCTCTCATATTTCTTTAAACTTTATGTCCTCTGCTGGAATCCTAACATCCTGTTTCTCAGTGGAAATCTGAAGCCCATTCCTGCTGGAGTGTCCCCATGTCCTGACACGAAGTGAATGAGTTCATTACAAGAGAAGGACGCACTTAGAATGAGGTATGTCTTTCAGACCAAATCCTAGACCATCCTTGCTAAGCACGTGTAATGGGGCCAGGGAGACGACTCTGCAAGTAAAGGCACTTGCTGCCAGGCCTGTTGACGTAAGTTTGATCCCCGGGACTCACATGGTGGAAGGCGGGAACTGACTCCTCCAAAATGTTCTCTGGCTACCCCCTCATAAAAGAAAGAAAGAAATATAATTTTTAAAAATGTATAATTTACAGCCTGGGAGTGGAGCTCAGTGACAAAATACTTGCCTAGCATGATTAAAACTCTGGGTTTCAGCTGCAGCATCACATACACACGTGCATGCACACACACACACAAGCATGCACACAAGCACACGCACGCACACACATATGCAGAATCTTGTTTATTAAGTCTGGGTGAGGCCTTATGTTATTGTATCAAAAGCTTTGAATGATACTGAAAATACTGGTTTGACAACCACAGTTTAAGAAACAAAGGCACAGGTCTGGGAGAGCCCAGGCTCTATAGTAACCCAGGTTCTCAGGAAGTCTGGGCCTCTCATTTCTAGCCTGCTGACTTCTGAAAAGTGATTTAACTTTTCCTAGTCTCAGTTCCTGACAAATGCTCGAAGGGGCTCTGCTCTGTTTGAGCATGGTGAGCATGGCTTTGGCAGGCCTTGCCATTTTTTCCCCATTCCTCTGCTTTGCCAATAACCATTAGATTGCATTCCTAAAGCTAGCCACCAAGGTCTTTCCCTTTATTTCCTTCCTCCTTCTCCTGAGGCCGATTACTACCAAAGTCTAGTAATCAAAAGCCCCTTTTGGTTCACCTAATTAGCATGCCCAATTAAAATTAAACACCTCATTGTAACACAGGGTTTCTCATTTTAACCTTTATATACTGCCATTTGGCTTATGTCCCACATCTGTCTCCCTTCTATCCAGAGGCAGTCCTTTGTCTCTCCCTGGGACAAATACTCCTCTTTTTCCCTCCCTCTTTTCCCTCGCTCCCTATCTCCTTTACCACTGCATCCTAGTCCGTCCTAACTCTGACCTCCCCATCTTCTCTTAAAAATTATGCCTGCAAGATTGTTTGCTGCCATTTTCTGCCTGAATTAGAAAGCAGCCACCTTAACTTTTCTTCCCTTGTTAATAAAGGATCTTTCTGTGAAAGCAGGTGTTTGGATGTGGTTTGTACCTAATTCAGGGTCCAGGACGAAGCCCCCACTGTTCAAGGGTCTCCTACAATGCTTATTGGCAATTAATAAGTGATCTAATTGTTAATATGTATAGCAGTGGTGTCTACCTCATAGACTTGTGAAAGGGTTAAATGAAAAACTTACACACATGGTGCTTAACTGGAGCCTTGTGTGGAGCAAGACATTCCTTCATTTACTCAGCGGTTCTGATGAAATGAAATAAGACATCTGGTCTGAAAGAATCACCTATCAGGAGGGTAAAAGCCATTCTTAGCTCATCTTTGGGCTCCCGGAGGGAAGTCCTCCTCCTATCACTCATCAGTGAATTCCTCAGGTCTTTCCCTGGACAGAGACTTAAGTTATGCTGGACAGATGTGAGGGAGGTCACAGGTCCATAGGTTCTGTCTCCTGTCTCAGCAGTTCTGTCTTCCCAGGAGGGTCTCTGCAGGTTTTACTTGCCTGCTATGACCGTCAGCTACTTCCTAAATCATCCGGTATCACAGAGAGCTGGGAGCTGGCGTGCATCTCGGGGCTCCAGCTGTCTCCTGTGGAATATGAACGGTGCCTGTTAGGCTGTTTGTCTTTTTTCGCCTTCGCAATTGGCTTTCTGCATGCCATCTAGGTTGAGCATGTTGCAGGCTTGATGAGAACATTATTTTTCTTGATGACATTTTCTGTGAACAGTCTGGATCCATCAGTGCTGAGGAAGGGCCTTGTCTGTGTATCTGGAACTGTGTGGCACAATTCCTCCCATGGTCTGCATGTATTTGTTGCTGGCCCTAAGCGGGCAGTCCTATCTCCACTCAAACCAAAGAATGTCAGGGCACGAGAGGTCAGGCAGAACTCTTGTCAAACTCTAAGCACACTGAGTCTTCTAAGGTCTTGGTGAACTTCAGACAGGAGTGGGGTGAAGCCTGAGATTTTTAATACATTTTCAGGTATTCTGATAGCTGGTCTTAGGTCCCAAATGGGGCTTAGTAATCTGTGTGCATGTGTGTGCATGTTTGTGTGGGTACCATGTATGCACATGTGTTTGGAAGCCAGAGGACAACTTTGGGTGCCACTCCTCACAAGGCATCATCTACCTTATCTTCTTAGACAGGGCCTTTCACTGTCCTAGAGGTCTCCCTAATAGGCTAGGCTGGTTGGCCGATAAGCCCCAGGGATCCACTGTCTCCCCAGAACTGGTTACAAGCATGTACCATGATTCCCACTTTTCTTCCCTACATGGGTCCTAAGGCTCAAATTCATGTTCTCATGCTTGCATGGCATGTACTTCATAGATTGAACTATCTCCCCAGTCCTGATCATCTGCATCTCTTTACATGTTGTGTGTGCATGAGCATTTGTGCGTGTGAATTCAAGCCTGTGCTTCCTGTGATATGTGCGTGGACGTTAAATGACAGTCTTGGGTATAAGCCCTCACCTCCCACTTTAGATCAGGGTCAGGCTGGCAAGATGGTAAAGAAGGTCTAGGTACTGGCCACATAAACCTCACAGCTTGAGTTCAATCCCCAGACCCCATGGTGAAAGGAAAGAACCAACTCCTGATGGTTGTCATGTGTGCTGCGACACACATGTACCTGTATTCACACATACATCATACACACCCACCCACAATAATTATGATAAAATGAACAAGCAGATCTGCTCTCTTTCTGTTGTTCTCTGCTGTGTACTCCAGGCCAGTTGGTCCACAGTCTTCCAGGGATTTCCCCTATCTTCTGGTCCGGTCCCACCACAGGGGCACTGGGATTATTGATTCGTGCTATTACTAGGCTTGGCTTTTTCATCGGTTTGGGGGATCCAAACTCAGGTCTCCCACCTGCATGTCAAACTCTTTACCCACTGAGTTATCTCCCCAGCTCTGCTAGTCTGAATATCTAACAAGTTCCCTGGTGGTAGCAAAGTTGTTGGTCCAGGAACCACATTGAACTAAGCTATGTGGTTTCTGAACCTCCCATTCTATTTATTTATTTATTGAGCCAGTTCTTAGACTTTTCCTTGTGTCTTCCAGAACTAATGCCCTGGTACAATTCAGGTCTGCTGAGGGTCTTTACTGTCCCCTTTCCATAGCTGACAGCATCCCCCGTTGGCCACGCCTCCTGTTGATGACGCCCGTGCATTTTTTTATGCACTCCCTCTGAACAAGTCACCTTGTCTCATCTCACCAACCTGCTAGGCTACTTCCTCTCCTTCAGGCTGCCCTGGGCCTTTGGACCTGAGCCTAATCCGGTGCTTCCAGCCTTGGTCTTTGTATTTCCTCTGCAGGCCCAGACTACTTAACTTGCTGCTCTCCGCTGGTCCTCCTGTCACCCTAAACTATACCCTAGAGTCTTTCTTTTCTTTGCCTGGCTTTTTTGGGGACATCAGGCAGCAACCAGGGGTGGGGCCTGGGAAGCCATGCCCAAGGGAAGCAGGAATCGCAGTTAATTAAATCAACATGGACACAAGGCCCCGGAACTCAGGCGCCTATCTTCTCCTGTTCCCTCCAACCAGAGCCCCATAGAGAGGCTGGAATGAGTTAGCTTGACCTTCTGGGTTAATGCAGTTAATGGGATGGTTGTGTAATGCTTTGTTTAACAGGACTGGTTTCCAGTCTAGCCCAAGGCTGAATAGGACTCTGGCGGCTTCAGCCCTGCCTGCCCTCTTGAGCCTCACTCTGGCCAGTGTCCCCTAGAGCCTTGTTGTTTCTGATTTCCCTGGGTCTCCCTGCCTCCTCTGGCAGACCCATGAACAAGTCCTTAGATCATGCCAGCTGTGTGGCTGGAAAACTCTCACAAGCTGGTATTTCACGTGTGGAAATCCATGTTTTTAGACAGAGTTAAAAAGCCAGAGCTTGAAGGCTCCTCCTGTGGCAATTCAGTGGCAATCAGAGGGTCCAGTAGCCACACAACTTCATGGGATCTCTCTCAGTCTCTCTTTTTAAAAATACCTACTGAGTCTGTTCAGTGTGGTCTGTATGTGGGCATGGGTTGCCGGACAATCTACTGGAGTATGGTAGGCTCTCAGGGTTTTCTTCATCCTTGAAGGAAACTGACTCATCTTCTCCCAGAAGTCATCAATTGCCAATAATTCCTCAGATGGTGGTGGGGCTTGTGAGTCCACCCCTATCTATGCTGGGCTTTGGTTGGCTTGATCTTGCATAAGTTCTGTGTACACAGTCTCAGGCACCATGAGCTCATGTTTGACAAATACTATTTCCCTGAGAATGTCTACTATCTCTTTCTCAAGGATACAATACTCTCTCTCTCTCTCTCTCTCTCTCTCTCTCTCTCTCTCTCTCTCTCTCTCTCTCTCAGATATGTAGTTCAGGCTAGCCTTGAACTCACTGTGT
>JAQHUG010000003.1:15240304-15337820 GCA_028555095.1 Dicrostonyx torquatus | reverse complement strand
TGTGTGTGTGCTTGTGCATGTGTGTGCATGCCTATGCATGTGTGGGTAGAGGCCAATAGAGGACATCAGGTGTCCTGCTCTGTCACTGTCCACCTTATTCCCTTGAGACAAGGTCTCTCCCTGAACCCAGAACTCTGATTAGTCTAGGCTGGCATCTCTCTGCCCCTTGTAGCACTGGGGTTACAGGCATGTGCAGCCATGCCCTGGCTTTTTAGGGGATTTGTCTGGGGATTCAGGTCCTCATACTTACACAGCAAGTACTCTTATCCACTGAGCCTTCTCCCAGGCCTGGTGAGCAGCATGGTTGTGTAAGCAGTCACCTCAGAACCTGATTTCTTCACGACCCTCCCTGGAGTTCAGCACAATCCAGGACAGAATGATACCAGACTAACCAAGATTAAATTCCTCCCACCCTCTACCATGGGGCTCCTCAGTAAAACTGAGTCCACTCAGGATTATTGAAGAATGTGTGGGCTTCGATTCTCCCAATGGGATGATTGCTTAGTACTAAAGAATTACTGTCATTGTTCATTCTCTAGTCACTACCATGAGGTCACCAAGCTGCCACACCTAGACAGAACAAAGATGTACAGGAATGGTCTTTGGGAGGTGTTCTCCTCCCTTAGCTTGAGGCTGGGCACTCCCCCTGACCCCTCCAAGGCTCCTTGGATTGGCTGCCTATCAATCACCCCACTCCTCCATCCCGCTAGGCCTGCCGGTCTAGCCTCATCTGGAAAGAATAAAGGCAGAAAAGACAAGACCATGGTCCCCCTAATGCAAACCACTTGTGCAGTCAGAGGCAAATGGATGTGATTCACAGGGAGGTGGCAGGAGAGAGGCAGCTTGGGTTCATTCTCCCCTGGGCATCCTGAACCTCCCTAGAAGTCGGTTTTCGGCTGTTCTCGATTCCTTGCAGCTGGGCTATGTACATGTTGAGAGGTTAGTGGTTTTGGAAATTCCAACTGGACAAGTTTGACACTGTTTTAATTTCTTATAGGCCATGGCCCAAGATGCAATAATAGACTTGACACACCCAAGAATATTAACCGGAAACTCAATAGTTATCCCGCTGGGTGAATCATAAGCTCCTTGGGTTGGAGGCATATATAATTGGTTTGGCCTTTATAACCCAGCACACAGTTTTAGCTCAATTCCTTTCCGGGCTCTTCTTGCCACATGTCACCTGATTTCATCATCTAGACCCACCGATCCTCTTTCTAACTCTGGGCTGCCAAATCCTCTCTTGTCACATAGCCTTTGCCTGTCCCATTTCTGAAGCCTAGACTGTTGGCCCTATTTTATCTGCCTAGTAACCCCCATCACTTTTGAGCATCAGTTGCGCTTTGTTCAGGGAAGTCTGCCTCCCTAAGTTCCTCTGCTGCAGATTCTCATTACATTCTGTTGTTGAATCTGTCATTGTCATTTCGCACTTTCTCATGTGACTCACTGACTAGTATCTGTCTTCCTGTCCACACTGTCCACTTTGTGAGGACAAGAACTAGGTCACTGTATGACCAGTGGTATTTAGTAAATATGGAAGAGTTATATCAACATTTATCAAGCACCAGATGCAGACACACACACACACACACACACACACACACACACACACACACACAGCACATCTCTTCTATTACATAAAAGTAAACTGAGACCCAGCGAGGGCAGGAGACTGGCTCAGAGTCACTAGTTGGTGAGGCTCGGATTCCAGCTCCTCCTCCTATCTCCGTGTTCTTTCCATCTGAACTGCAGCTGTGGATCCACTGTTGATTGGAGTCCATGATGATTTCGTGTGAGGGACAGCATCATTGCTGCTTGTAAGTTAGGTCAACTTACCCATGTGAATTAACAGAGAGCCCTTGGTCAAGAAAGCTGCCTGTGTGCCTGGGGTCAGCGCCAGTGCCAGCACCTGGAGCCAGCAGCTCCCCACCTGACAGAACTGTCCTAGGGGCCGCAAACGGAAGAGCAAGGCGTGCCTGGGCCTGCCCTTTTGCTGCAGTTATGCTCCCGCCTCTCCGTTATGTGCTCTCTAAAGCTAGCCACATGCACAGCAGTTGTGCTTTGGGAAATTGCCCCCAGGCCCTGGTTCACAGAATTGCCGGGAAAATGACAGCTCTGGGTCCACATGAAAGGCATTCTTGGAAAATGTCTCTCCCCCGCCTCCCTACTTCCCCAGCTGGCGAACTTTCTGCTGTGAACTGTTGCAGCAATTGCAGGGCCTCGGATCAGTTTAAGAGGAAGGAGCTGGGCCTGTCTTGATTGCTCCAATCTGTGCAGAACTGACTTAGTTCTCAGGCAGTTAGTTTCCCTGTTCCCACCCCCCACTGGGGGAACGACACCGTGGTAGCAGTTACTCACTAAGCTTACTGCTGATGGAGTAAGTGGATGTGAATAAGGAAATGGAGATTAACTTTAGATTGAGCACTTCCCATGCACCTGATGCTATATTACACTGGTATGTTATGGCCGAATGGAGTTTTGCCTGTTCTTATTTGTGTGTGTGGGGGGGAGGGAGATTGAGATGGAATCTCCTGAAACCCAAGCTGACCTTGAACTACTTAGCTGATGATAACCTTGAACGCTTGACCCTCCTGCCTCCACTTTTTAAGTGCTGGGATGAGCAGCGCGTGTGTGCCGACATGCTGAGTTTACCCAGTCCTGGAAAGCAACCCCAGGACTTCCTGCATAGGTAAGCACTCTACATTCTCACTCCCCCTCCCCTGTGACATCACTTAAGGGGCTAGTGTCCCAGTAGCTTCCCTGCTCTGTGGAAGCGTTGGCCACTCCACAAGCCACCCAGCTGTCGAGTACTCAACGTGTGGCTAGTGCCAGTGAGAAATGAATTGCACTTGCAATTTCCCTGAAGTTTAGAAACCCAGGCACATGAAGCTGATGGCTATCCTACTGTGTTTCTAGCATAGTGCTACTCTGAGTGTGGTCCATGATCAGCCAGCATCAGGGAGCAGCTTGCACAGACGGTGCTCCAGTCCGGGCCGTGGAATCAGACTCATTTTAACAAGATCCCCAGGTGATCCTCAGGCATGCTCACATATGAGAATCAGCTCCTGGAGCACAGCCAAGAACAAAGACGTGGGAATTTTAAGAAGAGCGAAGAAAAGAGGCCCGTGGGCAGGGAGAGCGAGCCCTCGCATTTTCTACTCTGTTCACACAGAATTCTCCTAGGATTCATTTAGGGTATTCAACATTGACCTTGGCTTTGACTACAGGATTTTTCTCTCCCACCTATTGCAAAGAGAAGCAGCTAGAAGGACAGTGAGAACTATCCACACCATTTCTGCCACACATGTGTGCGCACATGTGTGCACACACACACACTCAGAGCTTTCTGACAATCACTGCCATGTCCACAGGCCAGGGCTTGGATATCCACCATTCCAACACCACACTAGATCTCGGCAGGAATTCAATAAGCTGGAGCAGCCATCTAGAATTTCATTTTCAGATACATGTTAGCATCTGGTATAATGAGACACATGCTACACCGTGATGAAACACAATGTTCAGACTGAATAATAAATGCTTTATGGATGGGAAAATTTTATGTCTCCCTGTAGGGGGATAAGTTTAGAGTGACAAGCCTTTCCTGTGGTGGGAGATTGGCAGGCGGTGAATGAATTCACCCTAGTTAGACCAGTGAAGAAAGACTGAGTTTACTTTATACACTGCGGGAGTGGGGTGGGGGGCAGAGGCAGTGACAGAAGTCCAGCCTGCCGGAGCAGGTGGGTCATGGTGTCTTTTGGTTCCCATCATACAAATGAGGACCATCCTGAATAATTGATGTTGGGGTGTGGATTGACAGGGTAACAATTCTGTGATACTTAGTCAGGTTTAATTTTGATTGGTCAGGCTTAGTCATGAAATTCCCCTGCTGTGGTTTGGCTGGAAAGGAGTTGTTGTGTCTTGCAGTGTTATCAGGGATGCTTCCTGGGCCAGATTTATATTGTGTCAATTCCCTGAAATTGATTCACTCTGTTTCTGGCCTCTGTTTCGTATTCACTATTGACAAAGAAACAAACTCAGTGCAAGAAGCCAGATGAAGGTTTCTTCTTCAGTAGTTCCTCTGAGGTGGGCAGGTGTGACTTGTGGGTTCGACCTTTTGTTTATCACTCTGACAGGGCCTCCATGGGGTACCAAGAGAAGGAGTCACATTTAGGGAAGGTTTTGGTGCATCCATTACCTGGTCCAGGGGCTTCAGGGAGATGGAGAGTCCAATGGAGAAGTTAAAGGATTTGAGGAAACACCGTGTAGGAACTATTGAATTTATAAGACATGAACTTGACAAACAGATTAAAGTGCAATCCAAGAAGCAATCAGACAGCATCAAGTAGTCTCAGAAAGGGACACAGCTAAGATGGCCATGATAAAAACACCACCAGTCCACCCTGCTTTCATTCTTTGCTCCCCTCAGTCCCTGGCTTATCTGATGCCTTATCTGGCTTTCAGATGGCGCTGTGTCTGTTCAGATCCATTGACAGAACAGCAGCATCTCTCCTTGAGTAGTGGCCAAGCAACAAATCTGGGGTCGGGAGGTTCGGAAGTACAATGGCTACAAGAAATTCAACTGAGCCTGCACAAAGGAAAGTTCTTGTGGGTGGTGCATTTAGTTGGTTTGTGAGATCTAAGGATAATCTTCTAGCAGGAAGAATAGGGATCCCAAGATTTCTACTCCCATAGCTATGGTGTGGAGAAAACAAGCTCTGTACCATGGTCTGTCCTGGGCAGGCTTATCAGCAGGGGCATGCAGTTCTGATGAACTGTGACTCAGGGAAGGCAGGATGCCAAGGCTCATGTTCCTGTCTACTTGTCTATCAGAGGTAGAGATAGGCATGGGTTTCATAACAAAAATATATAGCCCTCAGGATTAGGCAGGTGATAAAGAATGAAGTGTGGAGTGTTTCCAATATTCCCAGAAAGGTGGAGGCCATGGCTGTCTCTATAAAGGACTTTAAGGAGCCATATAGAAGAAGGGGGCCTAGAAACTATTTGAGCCTAAGTAATGGGATTTGAGCAGGTCTCAGTCTAAATCTCCACTGAACATTTTTCTGATCATTTGAAGTAGAATCGGTTTAATTTTGGGATAACTAAACCGTTGAAAGAGTTAGAGATGAAAATGTGAAGTAGAATAAAGACTCTTACTGGATGGATGAGAGGAGCCAGTCATGGTCACATCTAAATAAGAGTTAGGAACATGGACAGCGAGAAGAAAGAACAAAGTGCAGACCTGGCGTGAAGAAAGAGCCTCATCCACTAGGGAAGACTAGAGGCTGCTGTGCACTGGGAACAGGGAGTGTGTGATTTGGGGAAGAGAGAATCACATTAGGAGGCAGGTTCAGATCTAGCCAGTGACATCCTAGGGCCCTCCATGGTGTGAGGTCTGTAGGGACATCATGGGGGATGCCTAGAGGGCTGCAGTAAAGCACAGGCAGTGTGGATGGAGCCTGAGGGTAAGCTGACACGCCTGTGATGGAGGCAGTCTCTGGTGGTAATGGAGGAGACATTGATCAGAAATTCATATTTTTATTGACTCAGAGCCACACAGGAAGGGAACATCTTTAAAAAAAAAAGATTTATTTTATATGTATATGTATGTGCACCATCTGATTGCAGGTGCCTGCAGAGGCCAGAAGGGGGCATTAGATTCCCACCCGGAACTAGAATTACAGGAGGTTGTGACTCTGTGGGTTCTGGGAATGGAACCTAGGTCTTCTGCAGAAGCAGCAAGTGCTCTTAACTGCTGAGCCATCTCTTCAGGCTCAAAAAAAGAGAATCTTGGATGGATTTTTATGTAGTTCTGAAAGGATTCCTCTGGTGGGACACAGATAGGGTGAGAATTATGAGGTCACGCCTCATGAGGCACATTCCAAAACCCGGGACTTGAAGGAGCTGCAGGAGCTAAGGGTCCTGGGTTTCTGGATTTACTTAGTTGGAGCTGCCCTTTGCTCTTTGTTTTGTTTTGTTTCTACTTGGACTCTCTTGTAACCCAGCTTGGCACTGGGGGAGCAGAGACTGGAGAATACCTGGGACTTGCTAGCTGGCCAGCTGTGCAGAGCACCAGCCTACAGGCTGTCAGGCAGTTAGCAATTAGGATGTCCATGTGAGATTTGTCTTTCAAATATGCTAGGTTTATTCAAACAAACATTCCTTAGACTATCATGCTAATATAAAAGTTGAACAGACATTTCCCCCAGCAGGGAACGGTTGTTTGGGCAGAAACGCTGCTGCAGGGTTCCACTGGGAAATCTTCCCAGGTGACGATGCTTGCAGGCTCAACCCATGTCTGCTGTGAAGTCCTTCAGCTGTGGCAGGCTGGAAGGATGGCACTGATGGAAGTCCAGGAGGTGCTTGAGAGCTTAGGCCAACAGCTAGCTGACACGCACCCTGTGTGGGCCCAGGGACAGTGCCAGAAGGTCAACGGTCACTGAGGCCAGGACCATGCACAGTCAGTCTCAAGTACTCTTGCTGACAGGTATCAACACAGAGGCAGGAGACGCCGTGCCTGTGGTGAATAGCAGTGTGATCCTAGAGTCCACTCCCAATGTTCCAGTTTTTGTAATGTGTCATTGGACAGTAGCTCAGGCTCTCAGGGCTCACAGCCTGAGCACATCAGCACCGCTTTGGAGTTAGTTCACTAGCATATCATCACCCGTCCTAGGCTAGGTGCTGAGCTGCCTGGTGGAAAACGTCTATCTTACATGCATTACATGATTCCAAATCTCACAAAATTTAAAATATGCTCCTTACACCAGCATGGATGAATTGGTGAGCTCCAGGTTCAGCGAGAGACCTTGTCTCAGAAAAATAAGGTAGAGAGCAATAAGAGGAAGACACACATGCTGACCTTTGGCCTCCACATACATGTGTAAGTACTGGTTCACACAGAAACATACACACCACACACACACAGAGTCCAGCTGGTAACAAAGGGAGCTAGGTCTTGGAAGCATTGCTGGTAATAGGAAATGGGATATCAGTGAGGAGAATGAAATAGGGATTTTTAAAATAGTGTTAGCTTTTGGCTGTCATCCCTAGGTTAGTGATAATAGTATATCATTGATACTGGGCTGTGAGGTGGTTTGAATAAGGATGTACTCCAAAGGCTCATATATTTGAAAACAGCCACCAGGGAGTGGAAGTGTTTGAAAGGATTAGAAGGATTAGGAGGTGTGGCCTTGTTGAAGGAAGTGTGTCACATCTGTATGAGAATTAGGTTTTAAAAGTTTGAAATTTAAACTTTACTATGACCTTTGGAACATATTAGAAGTATCTGTGGTGCTCACGAAACCACTTTGGGACCCAGCACCTCCTTCAATATTTGGATATGGAAGGTCTGTGGTGAGGTTCTGGTGTCCTTTTGTTTTTTAACATCCAGAGAATTCTTTTTATCTATTTGATTGCTTTGAGACAGAGTTTCATGTAGCTCAGGTTGGTCTTGAATATCAGATCCTCCTGTTTCTGTCTCCTGAGAGCTGGGGGTTATTTGCATGGACAGGCATTACAGGGTCCTGTTTCTCTTTCTCATCCTTTCTCTCTCTCTTTTTCTTCCCTCTCTCCTTCTTTCCCTCCCTTCCTTCCTCCCTCTGTCCACTTCTTAACAAATACTCATTATAGTGGTAGATGCTTGTTGTAATTTTGAAACAGTTTCAGGCCTGTTTTTGAACTAATTGCTTAGTCGAGGATGACTCTGAGCCCCTGATCTCCCTGACTCTGTCTCCCAAGTGCCTGGATTACAGGTGTGTGCCGCCACTCCCACTCACTTCTCTCCTTCCTTCCTTCTGTCCTTCCTTCTTTTCCTTTTTCTTTCTTTGTCTTTTTGAGACAGGGTCTGGCTAACCTGAAGCTTACAATGTAGACAAGCATTTCCACACATTCTGGAGATAAGGGTGTAAGAAATCTCCAAAGCCGCCATGCCCCTTGACCTCTGCTAAAAAACAAAACAAAACAACAAAAAACCTACTTCCTTTCTTCTTACAGCCCACCTCTCTTGTACCTTAGGGGCCTGACTGTATCCTAACTAGATGTTATTAGACAGAACAATGGGAAAAAATTTTAAAAGCACAGCTAAGGTTTTGCACTGCTGGGACTCAAGGGTCTGGAGTGAGAACTGGAAGGCTGCTCTGGTAACTGGGCTGCCTGTGAGTGATACACTTAGCGAGTAAGGACTTGCAGCGAGGTCACCACAACCTCGCCAAAGTCATCTTCCCTCTGGGCTCCAGCTCAGTGCACTGTTAAATGAAGCTTTAAACATTCCTACCCACTCCTTATTAATTTCTTGGATGATGGAAACTAGCAAAGACCACTACAGCGGTGTCTCCATTAAGTAATTATGGTCTAAGAGCCCAACAAAAGCCCATTAGAGAACAGGCAGAGGGCCTGTTTTCCCCTCCTTGTGTGCACACGGCCCCAGTCTGCAAGGGCAAGCAGGGACACGGAGAAGGCATGCCTGCCACAGCCTCACACCAGAGCGATGGTTTGGCAGGTGGGATACAAACTACCTGTCTGGTAAGCAGAATAGGGAGGTCAGACTCCTTTAATAGGGAACAGCCTGCATTTCTGAACTCTGTAGCCTTGGGCATTCATATTCTCTCTATGTGAATTCATAGCACAAGAACTCGCTGTTTTCCAAAACCCCGGAGTAATCCCCATGACTACCCAATCCTCAAAATGCTCTGTGAGACTAGCCATGGTGACTGAGGCTAAAAGATACAACTGATTTGCCAAGGTCATCTAGCAGGCTGGTGGTGGGGCCCTTGGGGCCCTTTCTTGGCATCATTAACTTTCTTACTATCACCGTAAAGTTGCCCTGAGTTGAGAGATGGGAAACATTTTATTGGGGAGGTTCCTATATTTTTTTGAAGATCTCATTATGTAGTCCAGGCTGGGCCTCAAACTTACTATGTAGCAGAGGCTAGCCTGGAACTGATGATCTTGTTTCACCTCTTGAATACTAGCATTATAGGTTCATGCAACCATGCTTAGGAAGCCCCACTTTAAATTTTTTTTTCTCAATTTGTGTTTGTGCATAAGTGCCCATGCACACGTACCACAGCACACGTGGTGGAGGTCCAAGGATAACTCTCAGTTATCACTTTCCATCTTGTTTTGAGACGGAGTCTCTATGGCATCTGCTATGCTACCTGACTCTCTCTGTAGACCAGGCTGGCCTCAAACTCAGCCTCATCTTCCTTTTTAAGGAAGATCTCCACTCCTCACACTTTCCCTTGTCCTCAGGGACAAGCTTAATTTGCTTGCCTCTAAAACAACCAGGAGGTGGCTGGTGCTCTTGGGATAATTCCATCAGCTTGGACCCTCAGGTCAGGAAAGATACAGCCGTGACTTCTTCAGGTGGAATGGACCCTCATAGGTCAGACTGAGGGTGGCCCACAGTGGGGTGGGAGCTGCCTTTTATTGAGTATCAGGAGTCTAAAGCAAACAAGCCTTGGTCTCCACTCAGGGGAGGACAAGTAGCGGCACTGGGGGACTTGCAAAACATTTGTCACTTAATTTTTTTCTTTTTAGGCAGGATCTCATGTGGCCCAGGCTAGCCTGAAATTTACCAATATCAGAGGATGATCTTGAACATCTAATCTTCCTACTCTGCCTTCCAAATGCCTTCTCTGTCAGTCTCCCAGGATGGGAAATAGAAGCAGGAGGATCAAGTACTCAAGATCTTCCCTAAACTGGGCAGTGGTGGCACATGCCTTTAATCCCAGAATTTGGGAGGCAGAGGCAGGCAGATCTCTAAATTAGAGGTCATCCTGGTCTACAGGGTGAGTTCAAGGACAGCCTTGGCTGAAAACCCAACCCAACCCAAACCAAAACAAAACAAAAACCAACCCAAAACAAAAACTAGATCATCCTCAGATGCACAGTAAGTTTGAAGGCAGCCCGGGCTGCTAGAAACCCTACCTAAAAAAACAGAAACAAAAATCTGCCAAAACACAAACAAAAAGAAGCCAGCAATATTTTCACATATTACACCTATCTTGAGTTGTGGATTATGACCCCCAGTGCCTCAAAATTATTGTAGTTAGTATGTGTGCTACTAGATTTTGATTGACAGGGTAATAAAAACAGAATACTCACTATTTCACAGCTCAAAACATATTTTAATAACCATATCTCAATATAATTGGTTTTCCTTGTAGTACTATATATTTTATTATATGTGTTTAAAGAGATATTCTCAGAAAACATTAAAATGAAAATGCCACGCACTCATGTACCTTGAGTCACCTTCACAGAGGCTCCAGGTTGATGTCACCTTGAAAACAGGCACCCTAGATCCTGTCCCAGACCAGCCCTCTGGGCAGCAGGCTCTGAAATGGAATCTAGAGTTCGGTTCTTGATCTATAAGTACTCCAGGATAAGTCCCTGTGGGCAGAGGTGAAGGAAGCAGGATTGTGCAGAGAGAGACAGCGTGTGTTCCATTGTGGAGCCATCATTGTCTGTCACCCAGGAAAGGAATCAGGCCTGGTAGGAGGCTGCTCTCTCCAGCACAGAGGCCACGGCCCACAGAGAAATGCAATGAAGGGGCTCATGCCAATAGCTCTCCTGTTCTTGAAGGACTTCTGGGTGCAGGCCCATAGGATCCAATATGGTCTCTCACAGTAGATCCTTTGCAACTAAACACTGAGTAGATTTCTGCATCTGTCTGTCTGTCTACCTTTTTTTTTTTTGAGGCAGTTTGTTGTATTACCCAGGCTGGACTTGAACTCACTACTCTAAGCTGACCTTGAATATTTGACCCTCCTGTCTCAGCCTTCTGAGTGCTAGGGGCTAGGACATGTGTGCACCATTCAGCACCTGTCATTTTTAAAGTTCTCTTATGGTTTTGGATGCCCTGCACAGTTTGAAAACCTTTGAACCCAGGTGGGTGGAGCTAGAGTGACCCCAGATCCAACTTGTCTTAGGGTCTCTACTGCTGTGACAAAACACCATGACCAAAAAGCAAGTTGGGGAGGAAAGAGTTTATTGGGCTTACACTTCTATATTGTAGTCCATCACTGAAGGAAGCAAGGACAGGAACCTGGAGGCGGAAGCTGATGCAGAGGCCATAGAGGGTGCTGCGGCTTGTTCAGCCTGCTGTCTTATAGAACCCAGGATGGTACCACCCACAATGGCCTGGGCCCTCCCCCATCAATCACTAATTCCTCAGAGTCAGATCTTATGGAGACATGTTCTAGTTGAGGTTCCCTCCTTTCAGAGAACTCTAGTTTGTGTGCCAGGTTGACCTAAAGCTGGCCAGCACAACCTTATTCAAGTCTTTTGTGTGTGTACGTGTGTGTGTTGGGGGGTGGCGGTGCACATATGTACGTGTGAGTCTAGAGAACAGAGGTTGACATCTGATGTCTTCTTTCTCTACCTTATTTTTCATTTATCAATTTGTGTGTGTGTGTGTGTGTGTGTATGTGTGTGTACAGGAATGAGTGATGCTATGAGATACACGCATTGAGTGTGCAAGTACATGTACCATGGCCTCCACATGTGGATCTGAACAAGATGCTAGGTGTCTTCCATTATTACTCTTAGCCTTATTGTCTTGAGAAAGGGTCTCTCAGCTAACCAGAAGCCTGCCACATCAGCTAGGCTGGCTAGCCAGGGATCTGATCACATGCCTCTCCCAATGCTGGGGTTACAGGTACAGGCAGCCTTATTCAATATTTTACATGGATGCTGAAGATTTGAACTCGGGCTCTCAAGCTGGCAGAGCAAGCACTCTTTCCACTGAACCACTACCCCACTTCCTCTCTCTACCCTATGTTTTGGGACAGTGTCTCTCACTGAATCTCTTAGACTGGCTGGCCAGCAACCCCTCCTCCAGCACATTTACCTCTGCCATTTGTCTCTTTCCAGGTAACTCCAAGAGCTGATCTTGGCCTGAGATGGATTACTCAAAGCCTCCAGAAACCTTATCAAATAAAAATGGGCCTTCTGAGATCCAGAGAGAAGGGGAATGGTGAGACAGTAAGAAGGGTATTGTAAGCATGATGGTGTCTCTCATAATAAGTGCCTGTTCATAAAATGCAAAGTATTTCTCAGGAGCCATGTAAGAAATATTAATGGCAGCTGTAGGAGCAGCAGTCTGGGAAGGAGACATAGTTTATACCAGGAACTCCCCCCAACACCCCTTCTTTTGAAAAAGATGAAGTTATATGTAGTCCACACTGGCCTGGAACAGCTTGTGTATTCAAAGCTGACCTTGAACTTCTGATCCTCCTGCCTCTCAAGCACTGGGATTGCCAGTGTGCCCCACCATGTCAGGGCTATATCGTGCTGGGTCTCAAACCCAGGGCTCCATGCGTACTAGGCGAACACTCGGGCAACTGAGCCGCTTCCCTAGCCCACCTTTCAACACTTCACATATTTGTACCTTGAGCACATATTGCCTATTTGATATCAGATTCTTGCTTGCTATTCATTGTTAGTGCCCTGATGGGAGCAATGCTTTTATCTGATCTCATTAGCAAACATCCTCTTGGGGAAACAAATGCCAGCAAAATCTCCCCAGCAGCCCCTGTAATTACAAACCCAAAGACAGTGCAGCTTTTTTTTTTTTTTTTTTTTTTGTGAGCATGGCTTTCCTAAGTGCCCTCTTCAAGCCTCCTTTGCCTTGTCCCAGAGAAGAGGAAGCGCAGTCCAAGAGGGGGCTGGTTCTGCTGTGTGAGATGGAGCAGGATGCTCATCGCTTGGCAGCAGCAGGCCTGCTGGATCATCTCATGCCACATCTGCAGCCACTTAGAGACTGTGGGCCGGAAGGCCTCAGCTTGCAGTCCCAAGTCTCGGCTGCTTGCCAGGGCACCAGCTTGCCGCCTCCCTGATGGAGCTGTGGCTGCACCATGAGCTGCCAGCTTTCTGGTCCTCAGGAAACAGTTTATACACTGGCCGCCACTGGCCACAGCCCCAGAGATATCCAAGGAAGGAAGTTTTAGGTCTCCTGGCTCTGTCAGCCACCACAAGTTCTCTAAGTCCACAAAAAGGGCAGGTAGTAGAAGTTGGGGGCTACCTCTCCACTCTGCAGACCGACCTCGTCTAGTTCTAGGAAGCAAAAGGAAGAGTGTGGGGTGTCTAACCAATTTTCCCAAAGCCACACTGCTAGTAACTGCATCATGGAGGCTGTCCCACGCAGCAGCCCATGGGGTCCTCTGCCTTTCATCTTGCCCCCCAGTCAGGCTGTTGGAGGCTCTGCTTTCTTGACTGTGAGGTGGTGCTTCACTATCTTAAAGGTTCTTAGGAAGCTTGAGGCAGTTGGTGACAGTAAAGCACATGGCACAGTAAACGTGACTTCCATTTCTTGTTCTCTGGAATCACCTCTGTCCTGGATACTCAAAGAGACACCCGAGGCTGTGCAGATGCCCGGCATGCATGCCCGGGAGCTAGGCTCTGGTTCCAGGGCTCCTTCTGGCCTGATGTTCCCACATGCATTTGTGTCCTCTGACTCAAGCTGGCTCACCGGTCCCTGCTATTAATGTTTCCATGAATGCTTTCCCGGTGATTTCCAAGTTCTGAACAATTTTCCTAAGCAAAGAGAAGAAATGCCCTCCTGGGAAGCCGCTTGCTCCTCAGAGAGAGTCTCCTGTTCCTCTGGCAGGTGAACCTCGGCTTACACATCTGGGGCTCTGCTCCGCCCTGACACCTGTGTCCCCAGTGTGGAACTCTCCAGAAGCAGCCACCCCACTTCCCCCCGGAGTCTGCCTGTTGCTTTGTTTCCGAGATTAATCTCTGGGGCAAGTGTCCCAGGTCTGACCCTGTCCTTGGAGACCTCTTCTCTGAAGAGCAAAGGCTATGTGACCCTTTTTGGTTACATGATGCCACCCATAGTTGGTTCTGAAGTTTTCATTGACCTTAGTGGCTTAATTTTGGATCATTTTTGCTATGGGACTCCTTGTGACTTCTAGTGTAGCATAATCCCCTCTGACTTGTACTACTTCCGGCACGATCCCATGGTTGACTGATTTCTTGTTATGGGGGGTTGGACAAAGGCTGCCCCAAGACTCACCTCTTCATCTGCTAATTCTGCTATATGTCAGCTCCGTGTTGGAAATAAACAGACAAAGGCACAGAACTCTCCAGGATCTCAACTCACAGCACAGCACAGGGACGTGGGGTACTCAAGTATGTTGTTACTCATTGCTCCAAGGTTTGCTGACATAAAACAGCCATGTGCTTTTGGAAAGTCTATGCCCGAGCAATTTGGTCAGGACACTGGAGACTATGTCTTCCTTCTCTCTGACACCTGGGGTCTCAGCTGAGTGCCCTCAATGACTGGCAGTGATATGAAGAGTTGGGTGTCTGGGTTGGGCTGGAGAATAGGCTCAGCTCAGACTATCACCAAAGTGCGTACCCAGCATAGCTGAGCATTTTTTTTCTTTTCCTTCTTATTTATTTATTTATTTTGGTTTTTCAAGACAGGGTTTCTCTGTAGCTTTAGAGCCTATCCCTGGAACTAGCTCTTGTAGACCAGGCTGGTCTCGAACTCACAGAGATCCACCTGCCTCTGCCTCCCGAGTGCTGGGATTAAAGGCGTGCGCCACCACCGCCCGGCATAGCTTTTTACAAGATGCCTTGGGGAGCAGGATTGGCCCAAAAGTTCTGACCACAGTGAATGAGGCAGAAGTCACATATCCTTGTAGGACTTCACCTCAGAGGACACATAGGCATCACCTCCAACATGCCCCATCTTTCATAAGGCAAACCAGGCCTGGGAAATGGGAACACAGACTTTATTTCTCATTGGGAGATGAAGCACAATGAAGAAACAGCAAGGGTTTGCAACCATGTCTTTCAGCTACTCTGGAAGGGTACCCAGGAGAATTTACCTTTAGTTGAATTTTGAAGACAGCAGAATGAAGGATTGGCTGAGGGTAGAGGACCAGGAAGCAAGAGTGAACTGCAGCACATAAATCAGCACACTTCCCAGGAGTTCAGCAGGGGCCTCGTTGCCTCTTCACTGGCCTTCCATCCTGACCAGGCCTCTCTCCAGAGTGCCATGGTCTTGTTATGACTTTGGCTTTGGTGGTCATTCCTCCACAGAACACAGTCTGGCTGGGGGCTGAGTGGCAGATTCACACACCAGTGGCCCTGGCTGGCCCTACCTGACTTCCAGCACTCTGGGGGTCATTGAGAGAGAGGCTGCCTGTGAGCTGGCTTGAACAGAGTACAGTCCCATCTTCTCCCCAGCTCTGGATTTAGAACCTCCAGTGTGTTCTCAAAGCACCAAGATCTCCCTGTCAGTTGGCTTGTATCCCAGCCATGTTTTCCATAACGGCTAAATTCTTTTGATTATATTCATAAAAATTCAGAGTGGGTTAAACAAAGGGGAGGGGAAATTATGGGTTCTTGTAGCTGGGTTGTTCCAGGAGTAAGTCCTAGGGTCTAAGCAGGATTAATTCTCTTTGTTTCCATTTTTGTTTTTTTGGTTTTTTTTTTTTGTCTGTGTTTGACTTCATTTTCAGGCACAGCCCTATCCTAATATCCAGAGCACAGTGCACCAGCCAAAGCAGGCACCAAAACCCTTTCTAGAACCATTACCCTGACCATGGAGCTAAGTACGCTGCTAAGCTGTGACTGTATCAACTGTTACTGTCCACTGCAAGAGTTCCATATCAAGACGGGGAAAGAAAGGTGACAAATCAGACAAATCTGGCTGCCAGAGCTCAGGGCTGCTAGCATTAGCTGCAGTTTGCACACTGCGCAAAAGGAGGGTAGGGTGCCTTTCACAAGCAGGCAGCTCTATGGACCAATGCCCAGCCCTGCAAAATCGGCCACTTTCCTTCCTCTAGCATGTCAGAAGTGTCTGGAGTCTCTCTCCTCTCTCTCTGTCCTACTTCAGGTAACTGCTGCTCCATGAAATGGCTAGGGTGAATTGAGAGTTTGCCGTGCACCCACAGAACCACAGCTCCTTCCTCTGCCCTGGCTGTCCAGTTGTCCAGTGTGATTCTTTACCCGTCCCCTTGTCTGGCTTTGGACACTTTCATGAATCTGGGGCATGTGTCAAACTCAGAGGCCAGGCCGAGGAGACATGCAGGTTGGATGGATTCTACAAGTGAGAAGCGAATCTTTCCGTTCTTCGGGCTGCCTCAGTGTCACTCCCCGGACCGGTCCCAAAGCGATCACAGACGGGGTGGGGTGGGGTGGGTGGGGTGGGGGAGCACTGACATCTGCATTGAGCTGGCCTGGTCCATTCATCTCCTGCCTGCTTCGCCTTGCCTCATCCAGTTCTGGAGATGTCTCCAAGGAAGAGACCTTAAATGGAACACCCTTAGTGCTGCCACTCAGGGCTGGCTTTGGAGATCAGGAGCCTTCTCCAGGAAACCTGGGCAAAAAAAAAAAAAAAAAAAAAGATGCCAGGTTCCACTTAGGCCTCCCTGAGGCTGCCAGGCAGCTGCTTGAGGGCTCAGTAAAAGTGCCTGATGAAAACCAGACCCCAGAGCTGAAGGCTCTGGGTGAAACTGGATACCTGTCAACATCAGCAAAAGAAATATATTGTGGAAGGGAGGCGGGAGACAGCTCAGCAGTGCTGGCCTGAGCTTTATGACCGACTTTTTATTCTAAAGGCCCCCAGGAGCTTTGCCATGCTGGCGATGGCAGCTCTAAGGGTCAGCAGCCCTGAGGTGACCAGTGGGGCACATCTACTCCTCTACCACTTCCTTCTTTTCTGTTCCTTTTCTGCAGATATAAGGCCTGGATTCAACCCAATCTCAGCTTTTATTCACATGTCATAAATTATTTAATCTTTTTGACCCTCAGTTTTATCATCTGTATAGCAGGCCTACAAATAGAACCTACTTAGTTGGGCCAGGCTGGCCTTGAACTTACAGAGATCTGCCTACTTCTGTTATTCAAGTAAGGTTGCTTATTGGTATGTTATTTGATATCACTAAACCATCAATATGGTCCTTGACAGTCACAGCTAGGAAACTATTTCAGGACTTGTATAGATGGGAAGGTCTGGACCACTGCATCTTTTATTCCATGGGGACGAATACCAACTGCTGTTCATAAACTGAGAGATTTCCTCTGGGAGCCCTGGTGTATGCCCTGCACAGTGGGAATACTGACAACGTTGGCAGTGGTCAGGATTGCTGTGCAGCTCACATGGGTCACACGACCAGACACACACACACACACACACACACACACACACACACACACACACACACACACACGACCGTAGTGAGCCTAGGTCTGTGCTGCTCACATGGGTCACATGACCAGGCACAGCGCCTGTAGAGAGCCTAGGTGATCATTCTCCATGCTTCCCTGTTGTACTTCCTTTCTCCTGTCTGCACCTTCTCTTTTTTCAGAGCTATGAGTCTAACACACTCATGGGTTCATACAGAGCTAGCTAGAACCTTTGTGTTCTCTGGTGAGGCTGTTCCTTGGGAGTGGGTGCAGATTCAGATCTCAGGCCATCTCAAACTCAGACAATCAGAATCTTGTACTTTTTGTTCATTTCTTTGGCTTTATTTCTCAGTTTTTATTTATTATTATTATGTGTTATGTGTATGTGCATGATGTGTGTGTGTTGGGGTAAAGGTGCTCCTTATACAAGCCTGACCACCTGAGTTTGATCCCCAGAACCCACCTAGCTGTATTGCCCTCCCCGGTTTTGCTTTAAAGATGGGATCTTTTTATGTAGCCCACACTGGTCTCAAACACAAGGCAATGCCCTACTTCTGCCTCCCGAGTCCTGATGACAGGTATGTGCTAGCACATCTAGCTAGGATCTTCCAGGATTTACTTCATTTACTTATTGGTGCTGGAATTGAACTCAGAGTCTCAAACATGCTTAAGCAAGTGTTCTCCTACTGGGTCAACTCCATCCCAGAATCTCTCGCTTTTTAAATTAATTTTTTTTTTAAATTGTGAAAGAGACATATGCTGGCAATGAATGAATCCTGCACTGTAAAGCAGAGTAAAATGAGCCCTCCTCAGAGGTAAGCGCTATGAATGTCTTCGCCTGTGGCTTCTACGGCTCTGGAAGGGGCTGAGCAGATCATTTTTATTTTTTGCACTAAACTTGATCATAGCTCTATTTTAAAAAACTTCATAAAGCTTGGACATCTTCCCACACCAAGCTAAGTGTGCCTACCTTCCTGTGTCTGCAGAGACTCCAGAGTGTAACTTGTGGTGGGGACTGAGCTTTTCCTGGCAGTGGACCTGGTGGTCCTGGTGCCTCCCATGCAGCCAGCCCAGCTTGGCAACCTTCCTCAGGCACAGATGTGAAACTGGAGGCTCCGGGAGGACTGGGGCAGCCAGAGCTCTCAGAACCGACCCACACCACCACATCCATTAAAGAAATAAACAAATAAACAATTGGGGTCCAATCACAGTTTCTGAGCCCGCTCCTGCCCTCAAACCCTTCTCACAAACTCTGAAATTTTCATCCTGTCTCCCACTGTCCCAGGGTTTCCACTTGTCATGATGGTTTTGTCTAGGAGTTCATGACTCAGTGGGTTTTTCTGTCTTGTTTTTTTTTTTTTTAACCATCAAAAAAAAAGAGCTAGAATCTCCAACTCCCACTTTCCTTAAATGCAGCTGTTCTGGAACCTTGGTCAAATTCCACTTTACAAGCCCCACCTACCTTCACTTAGCCTAACCGATGAGTTTTCCTCCTTTATGGAAACACATGGTAATGTAAAATTGTAACTGTCACCTATTTTTGATTAAGTAAATTCTTTCCAGGCTGGTAGGTGACTTTCCCAGATAGATAAACTGCCTTACCACCACAAACACAGCATATGGTATTTCTAGAATCTTCCTTAGGATTTGTTCTTCATCTACAGAGATCCAACTGTGTTCACACCCACCCCTCCTCTTATCTCAGGAGCTGAGCAGGGTCAGGCCTGGTTAGGTATTGGATGGGAAAATTTTTTCCAGAATTCATACTTTATTTTCCTACCAAAGATGAGAGCCTTAGTCCCACCACCCATGTGGTACCAGAGGTTTGATTGGAGGTGACCACTGCCCATCAAGTCACATCTCTTTTTGAGGCAGTTGTCCTCAGAGGTCAGTGTTAAGTTGCAAACAATGTTTCCACGTCTTCTACCTGCCCTGCCTTCCCATACTCCACCCCCTGCCACAAAAGGGACAAGCCAAAAACTGCCCTTTTTTTTTTTTTTTTTTGAAGAGCCCTCACTGTGTGACAGTAGAATATGGTGTTGGCAACAATGGAATGCTGCTTAATCTCATCGTGGCAGAAGAGAACAGGAAAATGGAAGTACAAAGCCACTCTGCACTCTGCAAACTGCTTCTTGGGTCCTAATACTTTGACTTCTATCTTAAACTCAAAAACAGGTACCTGGGCACAGTGGTAGTGCATACCTTTAATCCCAGCACTCAGGATGCAGAGGCAGGGGGATCTCTGTGGGCAATGCAGGGTCACTTGGATCTTTTTTTTTTTTTACCAAAAAAAGGAAGAATTTAATCCCAGCACTTGGGAGGTAGAGGCAGACAGATCTCTGTGAGTTCGAGGCCAGTCTGGTCTACAAGAGCTAGTTCCAGGACAGACTCCAAAGCTACAGAGAAACCCTGTCTCGAAAAACCAAAAAAAAAAAAAAAAAAAGGAAGAATAAAGATAAGCTCCACTCCACCACCACCGCTCCCCACTATCCCCCTAACCCTCACCCCCACCTCTGGCCAACCTGAGACTCCTCTTCTGGTTCCTAGATTGTGGCTCCTTTTCTATTTACTTAAAAAAGTTTTTTTCAACACAGTCTCTCTGTGTAGCCCTGTTGTAAATAGAGGAGAGGTGTATATTGTGGCCCGCTCAGCTGCTGGTTGCTTGTTTATGCCCGAAATAACTACATGAGAACTGTATTCATTTAAACTCTGCCTGGCCCATCATCACCAGCCTCTTCTTGGCTAGCCCTCACCTCATAAACTAACCCATTATAAAAGTCTGTAAGTCACCACGTGGTGACTTACCGGAAAGGTCTAACCTGCATCCATCTGCGATGGGAGCCTCCTGGTGACTGGCTCTCTCACTTCCTTTCTTCCCAGAACTTCCGTTCTGTCTACTCCGCCCACCTAAAGGCTGACCTATCTTACAAGCCAGGCAGAGTCTTTATTTAACCAATCAAAGCACAGAAATACAGATGAACTCTCCTACTCCATAGCCCTAGCTGTCCTGGAACTCACTCTGTAGATCATGCTGCCCTCAAACTCAGAGATCTGTCTGCCTCTGCCTCCTGAGTGCTGGGATTAAGGCATGTGCCACCACACTGGAGGCATGTATATATGTATGTATGTATGTATGTATGTATGTATGTATGTATGTATTTCTGAGACAAGGTCTTACCTTATAGTCCAGGCTGCCCTCAAAGTCACAGCAATCCTGTCTTAGCCTCCTGAGAGCTAGGATAACAGGTGGGTGTGGCCACCATGTTAAGCTTTTAATGTTGTTTCTAAATACCACTCTCTCTTTGGGTTTTTGTTTGTGGTGCTCCTTGCCAAAAAATTAACCCAGAACTTGGCTGAGCTTCTAGATATAAATACCAATTTACAATTTGTGTGTGTGTGTGTGTGTGTGTGTGTGTGTGTGTGTGTGTGTGTGTGGTGTTAGGGAATGAAGCTGGTACCTTGTACATGGCAGGTAAACACTCTACCCCTGAGCGTTTCTAGTCCACAGCGTACCAATTATTTTAAATAAGACTTATGGATTATTTAAACCCATTTAAAGGCATTATTTAAACATCAAATCCAGACTGTGAACACTCTATGCACAACCAACTAGTGTCTCTAAAGAACAGAACAAGATGAGGTAGGGGGAGATTAAGAGACCAATGGGACGTAGCAGATTGTGGGATGTGGTTATTTTCTATCTCAGATTGAATAAGCAGGAAAAACAAGTCATGAGATAATCAAGAAAATGTAAATATTGCTAAGATAGTTGAAGATAGTAGGACTTGCTAATATTAGGAACTTTTAAGGTGCCATGGTAAAGTAGCTATCTATTGTCAAGGGAACTGGTAACTTTTAGAGATAGTTACTGGAGTATTATAAGTGAAATCTTAAAATGTCTACAATTTGCTTAAAAATAACCAGGAAAAGGAGAGAGCAGATAAAGCAAGATTGGCCATAATGATACAGCAGCTGGATGTGGGCATGGGGAATTAGATGACTGATCTCTTGTGCATGCTTCAAGTTTTCAATACAGAGTCAGAAGAAATTCCCTTGGCCTTAACAAGCACCTTAAGTGAGGACCAAGGGCCACTCACTTCTCCTGGGTCCCATCTGCTCACAGTTGGAGAGGCTTCAAAGAGAAGAAGCTCTGATGGTTCGAGATAAACACGGCTGCCCATGCACTTGAAGTCTTTGCAGTCACAGGTGATTTCAGATCCATTTTGATTTTGATTTTATCTAGCCCTTTGGGAACTTTATGAATATTAATTTTCACCCACCGACATCCCGCATTTCTTTTATCTTAGAGCGCAATTTTCTAGACATTGCATAGATGCAAGCGATGTTTTTTTTTGACAAGATCTGAGAACTTCCCTGACACTAATGGGTAGTTACTGTTAAGTGTGGAGAAGGAAGGGAAAAATCCCTGGGGGGTACTTCCCAGAGGACAGGTGCCTCTGAAAGGAGTGGGTGGGGACCAGCGTGGGGAATGAAGGCTGCATCTGTAGACTTGCCACTCCTCCTTTTCTCTGGTAGCATCCTGACTATATGCTATGAAATACTGGCTACCATGGTGATAAAAGGAACTGAAGAGGAGGAGCTTTTGAAGGATGTTAGGATGCATATGTAACATCTATAAAATAGCTTAACATTACTTTTCCCTATGTCTAGGATGTCTGTCTTAGTTAGCTTAGCTGTCAGCTTGACACAGTCCAGCTATCTGAGGGAGTCTCAACTGGGAGATTGCCCAAACCTGTGGTTGTATGTGAGGAATTGTCCTGATTGTTGATTGACGTGGGAGGGTCCAGTGCACTGTGGTCAGTGCCATGCCTGGATAGATGGGCCAAGGTTGCAAAAACAAAAAACAAAAAAAAAAAGCTTGCTGAACCAGAAAGTATCCTCCTCCATGGTTTCTACCCTGACTTCCCTCAGTGATGGATTATGACCTGGAAGTGGAAGCCGAAACAAACCCTTTCCTCCCCAGGTTACTTTTGGTTGGTGTTTTATTACAGCAATTGTCTAATTGTATGGTGCCAGTAGTCACCATGAAGGAAAGATTCTTGGATATTTTTGAGACATAGTCTGTCCATGTAGACCAGACTGGCCTGAATTTATGACCCTCACTAGTGCTGAGCTTATGAGAGTGTGATATGCCCGCCAATGTTCTCTATGATACAAGGTATATCAGTCAGTCATGAATGCCTTTAGCTGGAACTACTGAAGTTGAAACATCTGAATAACTGGTTTAAACGACCAGAGCCATCGTCTTCTTTTTAAGTCACATGGTTATGCATTTAAAGAAAAGCAGGGGCTGTGGCATCCGTCTCTCTTGTCTGGCACCTCTGGGAGTCTTATAGCCATCTCTTCATGGTATTAAGATGGTTGCACCAGCTCTCAGCATCATAACCTTATGGGAGCAAATGACTTCAGGGACAATAAACAACTTAGCTTCTTAGGCTTTCCTCTCTCAGAAAGGAAAGTCTTTCCCTGAAGCTGCTCAACAGACTTCTCCTGGGTTCTCAGTGGGCAGAACCGGGGAGGGCAATACAGCTAGGAGGGTTCTGGGCTGGGGAGGTGTGAGGGTTCCTGTAAATGTGCCCCCATTCACACACATGGTCCCCCTGAGCCTTAGGCATCTGCCCCAGCACAGTGTGAGCTGTTGAGGATCTTCTGGCTTTTTCCAGGCCTCACCACTCTGACCCAGCCTTACTGAGAGCCCATGGGCTTTGGATGGGAAGAGAAGCATGCCAGGCAAATGAGCATAGGGGCAAGAATGGGGTCTGGGGAAGGCACAGGGCACAGGCAAGGAAGCCTCTGAGCCAGCCACTGTTCTGCAGGGATGTATGCCCAGGGTTGCCAGCTGCCGAGCCAGCTACTGCCCTGCAGGGATGTGGGCCCAGGGATGCCCGGTTTCCCAGTCTCCTCTCTTAAGAAAACAGAAACCCAGATTTCTTTTTTTTTTCTTCTCTATTTTAAAAGACTGTTTTATGTGTCTATCCCAGGCTCCAAATTTGCTGTGTTGCTGAGGATGACCTTTAGCTTCTGACCTTCTTGTCCCACCTTCTCAGTACTGGCATTTCCCATTGTGCCCAGTTTATACTGCACTGGGTAGCAAACCCAGGGCTTCACACATGCTTGGCAAGCACTCTACCAACTGAGCTACTTGCCCAGTCCCTAAGTCCAGGTTTTTAAGATGAAATGTACTTATTTTCAAATGTAAACATTGGCAAGTGTGAAAGTTATTGTCTGTATTTGCCTGTTGAGCTCCACTGTCTGCTTGACTGTGGCCTGGGAAGGAGTATCTCTAAATAGGATCCTCTCCCTGGCCCTGATTACTCATCCAGTTGCATTGGACAATGGACAAAATGAATAGGCTCGGGCAGAGAGGTCAGGATTCTTACTCCATGTTCAAAGTCAAGTCTTCTACTGCCCCAGGGTCTGTCTATGTCATCCTGACTGTCCTGGAACCACTCTGGAGACCAAACTGTCCTCAGAACTCACAGGGATCTTCCTGCATCAGCCCTCGAGTGCTGAAATGATAGACAGACGTCCCCACCACATCTGACTTTTGTTCATGTTTTTTTTTTTTTTGACAGTAGCTGTGTTCTCTGTAGTCCCACCACTCCTGCAGAACCCCTCCCCAAGGCTGAAACTCTCTGAGGTGTGTTAGCCTCTCTTCCTTCTGACTCCAGGTTTAGGAATAGTGATTTTCCCTCCATTGTTAGTCTCTGAGGGTCTCATCTTTCTTTGCTCGTTCTCCTTATCCTTGCTCTATAGATGCCCATGTAAGCCATCCCTTCCTTACATGCTCGCCTAAAAAAGCCCTTGGATTGGGCCTATTTTCCTACTAGGAGTGACCATTCCTGACCAGTTTAGCTTGTGCCTGCTGAAGGATTCTCAGTGCATGATAACTGGCGAGCAGACCAAAGCTGGAAACATGACACAGGCCCACACGGCGCTGCTTTAAACCCCACGCTGCAACAGAAGTAGCACCCCCTCAAAAAAAGAGCCTTGAGATGTGTCCAACCAGTTTAATGACTGGTACAACCATGCAAATGTGAAACCAAGGATGCACAGGCAATAGGGGCCTGAGGGCAGGGCACTACAGCAGTGTCATAGGGAAAACGGGGTTGCCTAATGTTTACGGGGAGGGGTGTGTAGGAGGAAAGACCCACTGGCTGTGCAGGCCGATGACATAGTCCTCAGGGGAACTCACATCCTGTCGTGAAAGCAGGAACAAGCCAGCCACCTTTACTCCCGGACATAAATTCTTGTGCACACCACATCATCGGCGCCAAATGTCTGCCCAGAGAAGAAAAGGAAAACCGATCAGTACAGATGCCTGTGCGAAAATGTTTAAAACACATCACCGAGACGACAGACTGCCCATTTACAACTCTCCATATCAGCCTTCAAGCTTCCTGAGCTGTGTGCACAAGCTGAATGCTCAGGACAGAGGGCAGGCATTCTCCCCTGAGCAAGCTCCTGCCCAGCAGAGAAGCAACAGGGCACAGAACTATGTTCTCCTTTGCTCCTAGCACCTGCGGATGCTGACATAAGACACGCACATTTCCTGGCTCTAGTTTAGAAATGGGACTGGAGGGAGATGGATGTCACATCAGGTATTTCTGAAAGGCTTCTGTGTCCCTTCAAGTGACTGCGAGAGAGTGAGGGGCTTGAGCAGCTAGAGCTGGATGGAACTGTGGTTTGGAGATAAGG
Source organism: Dicrostonyx torquatus (assembly GCA_028555095.1). Taxonomy (NCBI): domain Eukaryota; kingdom Metazoa; phylum Chordata; class Mammalia; order Rodentia; family Cricetidae; genus Dicrostonyx; species Dicrostonyx torquatus. The sequence continues at coordinate 15,312,959 of JAQHUG010000003.1, read as the reverse complement.
TGGAACTGCCTTCTGGGAAGCAGACATCGAGCCTGGGAAACAACAGCCTGATGTAAGGATAGCCAGTCTTGGTATACATGGGTTCTACACCATCACAGTCAACCAAGCACAGATTAATAATATCCACTTAAAATCTGCATACATCCTAAAGGTATCCAGCTTTTTCTTACATGCTATTATTTCCTAGACAATACAGTATGACACATTTGCATGGATTCATATAGTATCGGGTTTTATAAATACAGAATGGTTGTAAACTAGGAATGATGCGGGAGGCTGTATGTAGGCCAAAGGCTACACCATTTTATATAAGGAACTTAAATATTGGTGCCAGCGGGGGTCCTGTAACAAATCCCTTGTGGATGTGGAGGTATAGCTGTAATACATCACCTCCAAACTAAAACATCAGTCTCAGATACAAGAACTGGCCCCCCTCTGCAACCCATAGCTGAGTCAGGCTCTCCCTCTCTTGGCCTGTTCAGGTTGGGCAAAAAGTGTATTGAGAGGCAGGGTGACTTTAAACAAGATGGGTCTGAAGGTGCTTTCCAGCTAGGATTCTATGACTCTTTGTTGGTTAGAGGGAGGCTATAAATCCTTCCACGGACAGGAAGGGACATTTTTCTTCTAGTTCTTGAAGTGGTAGCATCTGTATAAGTAAGCTGTCTCAAATCCCCACAAACTGCCAATTACTCACAGGCCTCCTCTCCTGGGACTCTCACAGTCAGAACAGGGAAAGCAAAGAGTGTGCAAAAAACAAGGACAAAAAGGGCCGCAAAGATGGCTCAGTAAAGAGCAGTGGCTGCTCTTGCAGACCAGGGTTTGAGTCCCAGCACCCATGTGGCAACTCACAAGAGTCTACAACTCCAGTTCCAGGGGATCCAACACCCTCCTTTGGCCTTCATGGGCATCAGCATACATGTGGTACAAAGAAATACATGAAGGCAAAACACCATGCACATAAAATGAAAATTAAAACAAACACACAAAAAACTAAAGAGAAACCCTCCCCAGTTGGCAGCCTTGATGAGGGGGTGTGTGTTGATCTGTTGCAGGGCCCTTACCTTCCAGATTCCCCAGATGCTGGCAATTCAAGAGAAGCTAAAACTATTGTGCTAAGCATTTAATTACCTCAAGGTCTTCAGAGTCTTTTTTTTTTTTAAATCTATATACTTATCTTTCCATGGTGGGGATAGAACCCAGGGTCTTACCCACACTAGGCAAGTGTTTTATCAGTCCCATTGTTTGATTTTAGTCAATGTAAGAATGGGATGTATTTCAGACTCTTACCCTTGGAGCCCTTAGTGACCAGATGCTCTTAGGATATTTGCTAAGGCATCACCTGCTTCCAAGAAATGGTTCTTGCATATAGTGAGTATTAAGGAGGTCCGGGCAAGATGGGCAGTTTAAGGGCTTTGTGTCTGCACACTAGTGAGGAATGCAGATGATTCTATGTCCTGGGCATGTTGGGATGGGGTAGAGTTCCCATCGTGAGTCTGCTTTTTAGATGTTGCATCCCAAGAACTATTCTGATTTCCCAGAATTCCTTGAGCTCCATAGCCACATAGGCCTTTGGAGCTCACCCAGGCAAAAAAAAAAAAAAAAAAAAAAAAAAAGAAGAAGAAGAAGAAGAAGAAAAAAAAAAAAAGAAAAAAATAGCTTCATGACATGGGAAGAAATCCTCACATTTCTAACCAATTGAAAATCCCTTTCCTGCCTCCCATTGCATACATTTATGCTTAGAGGTTCCAGAAAGAAACTCTATAGAGTATTTCAGAGCAGTGTGGGGGAGTATGCTCAGTTTTCAAAGGAAGACAATTTACAGCCCATGGCAATTTACTGTTGGCTCTAGGGACACTTATTTCAACTCAACTAAAGTTACTTACCTCTCCTTACATGAAGATTACATCTCCCAACGTTTTAGATTTATTAACGATAATAACCCTTGAAACAAAAGCCCACATTTCACATCCCAAATGCCAAGAATTAATGCTCCCTCTGAGGCTTGTATATATGTTTTCCGAGCCAGGGAAGGATGCCGAGGAGGGGCTGCAGTGTGGGGGTAGTAAGGGGCGAAATGTGGTGGGATTCTTACCGATATTTAGTCTGTGACTCTGGCTGCTCAGTATTACAGAGGTTACCAAAATTCCACTTTTTCAGCATAAACTGACCAATCCTCCTTAATCCTCAGCTAGGTTCAAGAACTCTAACATCATCCCTCCTTGTGGCCTCTGATCCCCATAAACTACATGTGTCTGTCTCCCTAGATTCCAAGTCTCAGCCTCAGATTGCTCTCTGAGTCCATGAAGTGGCCCTCTGCTGAAAACATTAGCCAGGTTGCAAATTAAACCTGCCCCTTTTGTCCACGAAAGGAGAAGAACTAGTTAAATCATCCTAGCAAGGGCCAAGAAGAGAGGAAGGGGGAGAGATTAAACAGTCTCAAAGTAACAGGCAGCTCAATTTAGGGTCTTCTTGCAGGCTAAACATGTAATTTTAGGGCTGAAAGGAATCTCAGGGGCCGCAGCTCAATCTCATTTTACAGCTGGAGGATGGGGCTTGGGAAGGACAAAGAAGGTCCAAGCCAGAGTCATATGGGGCATCTTTCCATAGCAAACTCCTCAGAGTTCAGTATCTAGGCAATGGGTCAGGAAGTCAACAGTGGTAATGCTAAGGACTACCTAATGGGGAACAAAGGACACAGGTCCTGGTCACTCACAAGGGCTCTTCCTTTTTACCCTGGAGTGGGACATAGCAGTCAGTTCTGGAACACGGAGGGAAAGTAAGTGGGGCTTGTCTGTCCTCTCAGCCTCCCCGGTTTCCTTGGCATAAAACTGGGAAGGTGTGAATAAGTTGAACCATTTGTTTTTTCTTCTAGAGATAGGGTCTTGGCCTGGAACTCATGATCCTCCTGCCTCAGTCTTCAGAATGTTACATTACGGGAGAGGGTTAGATATAAACTTGGCCTCACTAGGTAAGTTGTGCTTGGCTGTGGATATTTAAAATGTTTCAGTCTAGTCCAGGCATGGTGGCGTACATCTTTAATCCCAGCACTCAGAAGGCAGAGGCAGGCGAATCTCCGAGTTCGAGGCCAGCCTGGTTCTACAGCGAGAGTTCTAGGACAGCCAAGGCTACACAGAGAAACCCTGTCTCAAAAATAACAACACAAAACAAAAATACCAAAAACAAACAAAAAGGTTTCCATCTTCATAGTTTCAAACAGTGCTCCCCTTCTCTAGCCCTGGAGAGTCCACCCTTCCACAGCAATGTGGCAGACATTTCCCAAATTATCATTCCTTGCCTGGCTCCTGGGGGCCCCTGGAGCTTGTAAGTCAGGAGTAAAAATACTCTCTATGGCACTGAATGCTGATGTGATAAACAAAAAAAACTGGTGAAACTTTTCTAGCAAAATGGGTCATGAGAAGGTGGGGATCTCGTTATGTATAAGCTGAGGAATTGCACAGAGCCCCAGCATTCCAAGCCAAGAGAGGAGACTGGGTACCACTCACCACTGGGGTTTACATCGAATGGTTTGAACAAAGGTCTGGCCCTCCAGCTGGTCAGATATCATCCTGCCCTCTCAGCCCCTCTCCCCTGCAACCACTTAACTGTGATTTTCTCTGCCCTAAATGGTCAGCTCAAGCTTTCTGCTCAAATTTTAACCTGTGGCAAATGACCTTCTCCACGAGTGAGCATGAGGACAGCACAGGGCCCATGTCTGGGGATCACCTGGGGAGCCCTGGAGTTGTCTCAAAGGACCCTTACCAGGATCAGCTCGTCATTGGCCAGCTCTCGGGTCCAGTAGGTTTTGGGGCCATCCCCCTCAAGAAGAGTCTGTGTGCAGTGAATCTTGTTCTCGTTCTCCCAAGTGGGCAAACTCTGCAGGGCAGGAAAACCATCAGTGATATAAATTATGGTCTTGGCAGCGGGGTGGGGAGAACACAAAGAACCCCGGAGAATAATTGCCAGGCAGAAAATCAACACATGGTCCTTGTCAGCAGGGCACAGCATCCTCTCTGCTGAGCCACAGAGAGTGCAAACCCAGAGTGCTGGTCACGGATTTTATGGAGTATAAATATACCTTTATATCACACACACACACAGACTCACTGGAGCAGCAAAGCCTTAGGCATGCTTTGCTGTCTAGGAATAAAATTCAGAGCACGCGATGATTCACTTACACCAACACAGAGACCCTCTCCCAACAATCTGGACTTTAAAACACCTTCATGTCAGGGTCACAAAATGTTAAAACCGTTGAGCCGTCATTGTGTTTGCAACTCTGCCGGTGGCAGGCAGATGAGAAGGTGGGTCCGTGCCCAGATTCTGGACTAACACTGTTCTTTCTCTGCATTCCATCACCACACATAGCACACAGCCTGCTCTAAAAAACCTACGTCTGTCTCTGGGGATCAAAGCTTCCACTGTCCAGGCTGCATCCTTCTAGAAATATTTTTAAAATCAAGTCAACTTGAAGGTTTTTCAGGGGGTTGGAGGTGGACAGACAAAAGGGGGGAGTCCCTGTAGTTTCCCTATGTCTATATACAGCAAAGTGAGGTGCAGCCGGGCTGGGCGGTGCTGATGTACCCACAATCACCTTTTAACCAACACATGGGACTCCTTCATTAGGCAAAGAATGGGGGAAGGGACAGGGAACTCCTGAGCCTTGCTCTCTCCAGGGTGTTACATGATTCTTTTGTTGTTCTAAAATCAGAATTGCCCTAGCTGACAATGGCCAGAGTTAGATGTCTCCAAATTGAGCCCTACTTACTGCTAAGCCAGTTTCCCCACCAGGTGCCCCTTCCTCCTCCACTCTGAGCACTCTAAATTTTTTCCTTCCTGTGATGCTGAGGACTGAACCCAGGGCCTACCACATGCTAGGCACATACATGCTCTGACACAGCTGTATTCCCAACCATGTCCTTTTTATCCCCTCTCCCCGAAACAATGTGGTGACTTGAACCTCAGGTCGCACTAGCTTCAAGCAGGAATCAATTCTGATAGGCAAAGACTGTCCCATGACTGCGCCTGCTACTTGGGGCTGTGTCTCTCTGTCCTTCCAAACATGGTAACTAGAATCACAATTGGGCCAGACAGGTATGGGCTCAGGAAAGAGGAAAGAAATAATTTCCCATTCTTTAGAATGTTGTTAAAATACAAAAACATCTCTCCCTCACTTTGTAGGCCTGACTGGTCTTGAGCTCACAAGAGATCTGCCTGCCTGTCTTTGGAGTACTGGGATTAAGGGCATGGGCTACAGTACTTGACCTCATTTGCAAAAATTTTTAGAACGTTGAAAAAGGCCGGGCAGTGGTGGCGCACGCCTTTAATCCCAGCACTCGGGAGGCAGAGGCAGGCGGATCTCTGTGAGTTCGAGACCAGCCTGGTCTACAAGAGCTAGTTCCAGGACAGGCTCCAAAGCTACAGAGAAACCCTGTCTCGAAAAAAAAAAAAAAGAACGTTGGAAAAGCTGAATATAGTGGTTCACTTTGTGATCCCAGCACTTGGCAGAAACAGGAGGGCTGAGGCAAGCAGATCCAGCTTGGGCTATGGTGAGCGAGATCCTGTCTCAAACAAATAAGCAAACAAGAAACAAATACACAGAACAACAACCAACAAGACCCACAGTGGAGAAAGAGGGACACCCTGTTTAAATGAGATAGCAAGGCCAGCCTTACACTCAGTGTGAGGCTTTCACAGCGATGAAGAGTCATTTGCTCCAGACCACTCACTCATCCTTTGGCTCATGTTTCAGAAATTAAAAAACAAAACCAAACAAACAAAAAGTCTCTTGCCTTTTTGAATATAGTGGTGGTGGAAGCCTGTAATCCCAGCACTCCAGGGGGTGAGGCTAGAAAACCCCGAGTTTGAGGTCACCAAGTCTACACTCCGAGAGTTCCAGGCTAGCCTAGCCAGGGCTATATAGCAAGCCTTGTCTTCTCAGACGTCAGTCTCAATCTCTCCCCCGTCCCCCTCCCTCCCTCTCTTCCTGTCTCATCCTAACGTCTCTTTCTGCCTCTCACCCTTGAGGACTTAGAAGGGACATTTAGTACATTTTCTCAGCTAGAACCTGAATTGCTTTTACTTTCGGAAAAATTTCACTATTCCCTTCAAGACCTCGATTGAACACGGAAGGGCAGGAAGGAGTGGCAGGCGATCCATCCAGACTGTGCAACGGGATCCAAAGCATCCCCCTACGGTCTAGGGACTCAGGGGATGGGACCCTAGATCTGCCATTCCATCTATGACAGGTAACTCGGCAGCTGAGCAGGACAAGAGGCAACAAGAGCTAGCACTGAAGGCGCCGCTAGTGAGGCACTAACCACAGCCAGGATCACACAGCCCCCCAGAGTGCGTGCTTTAAGCGTGCGTATTTGCGCACGGGGGATGGTATAGAGAGGGAACAGGGGTAGGGCTTTCTCCTGAGCCCAGGACCAGTAGGGCACACAAACCTCCCGTGACACACCCTGCAACGAAAGCGCGCCCGCTACAGCGGGTTAAGGGTTGGAAGGGGTACCCGGAAAGGAGATGCGGTCTCCGCGGCCTCACCCTGCACTTGCGTCCATCCACTGTCTCCTCCTCGAAGCCCTCTCCGACCTTGAAGTTGATCTCCGTGGTGCGCACCGTGGTGGATGTCTTGATGTAGAACTGATCCCCGTCCTGGCGGATCTCCACGTGTGGCTTGGAAGCAGCCGCCACTGCCACCTTCCTCAGCATGGCGTTCACACCTGAGCGAGGAAGCACAGGCTCGAGTTTCAGGTCCTTACCCCTGGCCCCCCAGACCTGTTTGACACTGCCCAAATCCTCTGACTTTAGACAGGGCTCTTAAATTAGTTCCACTGGTCTCTGTCCTCCCCTGGGCTTTCGAGAAGAGAAACTGAGGTTCAGAGATGGCAAGTGGCTTTCCTGAGCTACCCAGTGCTTTCATGGCAAGATCTGGTGTCAAACAATTCCCAGCTTAAAGTTTCTGCTCCTCGTTGTGGTCTAGCACGAGATAAAGATGGAACCGTCGAATAAAGCGCCAAATGTCCAGCAAACGTTAGTTGAACCGGTTGGTTCCCGAGCTAACGCTCCTCTGCGATTGGGGGACGCAGCGGAAACAGAGAGATGAATTACTCCACAGACTCCCTGCTGCCCGAACCTCCCCGGACCACCCTCTTTGGGACAGGGGTACCTCGCGGCTGCCTTCTGGCAGACCGGGCACGCTCTCCGCACCAGCTTACCCAGCGCCTTGAGGAGTTCGTCGAAATTCTCGCTGCTGCGCATCTTCCAGGTACCGGCGAAGTTGGGCATGGTGGCTGTGGCGGGGGCGGCGGCGCGAAAGCAGCGGCAGGCACGGACCTCTGCTGCGGAGCGGCAACACACGGCGCTGCAGGGAGAGACTGGCGTTCTGCGCCCAGCCGCACGCGCCTTGAGTCACTAGGGTAGCGCCCCCCCGCCCCCGCACGCCCTTCTGGGGCCCCGCCCTCAGGTCCCGCCCCTGCCCTGCGCGCGGGCGCGGGGAGGGGTGGCCCACGAAGGGTGAGCACGACTCCCCGCCCTATGGTGCCCCCATCATTCATTTCTCATCTTTCCAGCCGCCGGTAAGGCGGCTAGGAACCCGCTCTCCCCCGGTGCCTCCTCCGCCACGCCTCCCACATCCTGTTTTAAAATGGGTGGTGGGAGAGGGTTAATAAAGCCAGGTCGTCCTGGAGGAGATATGTGAAGGTAGTGGGGTTTCAGGGATCATGACATCATTTCTCTACGTTTGGCTATGTTTGCAAATGCCCTTTCTGTGAGGTTGCGGTGATTAGTAAGGCATCGGGATGGGAACCACTTTCTTCCCACCCAGCGGTACTTTCTGGTTGCCACTAGCCGGTCAGTGGAGTCCCCTCTGCCCTGGCTTTTGAGTTAGCACATACTCTGAGGACCAATTAGAACGAGTGGCGGGAAAGGCCCAACCCCCACCCCCGCCAGTAGTGGACACACTGAACTCGGGCTAGCGACCTAGGCTCGCGGGTCTTCTGCTTAAGATAGAAGGAAGTCCAGGCCTTCATGGTCCCTTTGTTGTTGGCTTAAGACAGAGTAGCTGTCGAAGAGATTGAATAAGCAAAACGCAGGGAAATGCAGCCGTTTGTTTCGCCTAAAATTGCGGGGTTTGCACTCTGCAGGCCAACTGGGAAGGCCTAGTGAGGAAGCCTAGCTCCTGCCTTTGCTTTGACAGGGGCAGATCTGAAAAGGAATGCCTGGCCCAAGAGTCTCCACTGAGGGAGTCCACACACTTCATGGGTGCCTTTCCAGCTTTTCCTTCATACCTTAAAATTTCATTGCAACCTCTCTCTCCTTCCACTGTTTCACCATTGATACACCTCAGCCAAAAGGTCCAGGTCAGCACCCTAGAACTAGCTGCACACAGCCCCATCTCAGCCTTTTGACCGTGGTGTGCTCTCTCCCTGAATTTCATTTTCTCTCCTTGGGGTATGTGTGGAGGGGAGGGGGGGCTCTCCTATTCATCAAAGTGTAGTTGTCATGCGTACATGTGTAAAATTGTTTCCTAACCAGATAACTTTTCTCTGAACACACAGGATCCTTTGGGGCCTGCTCTTATTCCTGCCTTGACTGCTGAGCATTGACCATTTAGAGCATGGTGATGAGCACTGATCAATGCATCCTCATTCCCTCAGGCTCAGCCAGGTGGGGCTCATATGCGAATCGATTTTCAGAGATGCAAATGTCCCACAGTTCAAGGAGCTGTGGGGGTGAGCTTGGCCCAAAGACTTGGAGGTGATGAGCACTGCTTGCTCACTGAAGAGGGACCCCGCACTTCTGGAAGTGGCTGACACTGGTCTGCCCAGGAACCCTGAGAGGCCGTCTAACACAGCTGAGGACAAGAGGGGCATGGGTGGAGACAGCTTGATGCATGTGCCATCTGTGCCATTGTAGGGGTCATGATGCTTGGAAGGACTTGGTAGCTGGATTTGAAAATGGACAGCAGCTCTGGCATTGACATCTTGAAATATTTTATTTCCATGTATTTATGTGCGTGGTGCGTGCATGTGCACGTATGTGTAGAGGTCAAAGGTGAACATCAGGGGTCATCCTCTAACACTCTTCACCTTGTTCGTTTCCGCAGGGTCTCACTGAATCTGGAGCTCACCAAATGAGCTGCTCCGATGCTGGCCCTAGTGATCCCATCTCCACCTCCTCAGCACCAGGATTCCAGTTGCACGACATTATGCCTGTATTTTCATGAGAACTCAGGCCCTCATATTTGTCTGACAAACCCTTTATCACCTGAGCCAGTTTCTAAGTCCTCCATCTTGAAATTCTTAATCTTTCAACAAGGGATCTACAAGCTAGGTATCCTGTCTGACTGTGTAAGCAGAGAATAGGCTGCCAAAGAATCAAACGTGACAAAGAATTTAGTGTCTCTACAGCGATGGGGCCCAAAGAAGGATGTCATGAAACTAATGCAGGCCTCCACCTCCGTTAAAGACAAGGATGGGAGCTGAGGCTAAAGGAGCAGAAGCTGGAGCCAATACCATAGTTTATAGCCCAGGGAAAGTTAGTAAAGACAGCGTTGTGGATGAGTCAGAACAGCAATGGGCAGGTTTTGCAGCAGAGGTATTGCATGGACTAAAGGGAAAGAAAAAAGAGAAAGCAGGAAAGACTCATGATAAAGAGAGGGGCGGGTGAAGTGCTTGGAACACAAGCAAGAGGACCTGAGTTCAGATCCCCAGCACCCATATAAAAAGTCAGGAGTATTGGTCATGCTTGTAAGGCTAGTACTGGGGGGAGGGGTAGATTCCTGGTGCTTTCTGGCCAGTCAGTCTAGCTGTGTTGGTTATCTCCAGGTTCAGTTTGTCATATAATAAAATGGAGAGCAACTGAAGAAGATACTTAACATCAATCTCTAGCTTTCATGTGCATGTGAACACATGTGCAAATGTTCATGAACATACACATACAACACACACCAAAAACAGAGAAAGGGAAGCAAGAGGGGGCATAAGGAGTTAAGAGGTGTATGCTCCCAGATTGGCTTTGTCACAGCAGAAGATCTGGGGCCTGTGCCGAGGGCTTCTTTTCCACCGCAGAGAACCTGGAAACTGTGCTTACCATGTAAGCTAACAGTGCCTGGTGGCAGGGGTGTGGTCCAGTCATGGGGTAGCATGAAGAGCAGGTGAAGGGGATGAAAGTGTAAGAGGTATGATTATGTAAACCAGAGCTCTGTGTTTTCTAGTATGGTTGGACTACATAGCCAGAAAGGGGTGAGGCAGGAGACCTAAGAAGTAGGCGAAAGTCTTCTACCAAGGACAAAAGGCCACAAATGCGGTAGGGAGTTCTATCTGTCTTCTCCTTTCCCCAAAGGACATGATGGATGTTCTGTAGAGAACGAGGGATAGGTTGCAAAATGGGGCACCCCTTGGCAGAACCCCAGAAGAGCCCCCTCTATGAATACTAAAAGTAGTTGCATACAGAGATGGCATACTGGGTACCAGGGAGGCTCCAGCTTATCGAATAGTATGCTTTTCTCTAACCTCTTTGAGACTCTAACACTTAGGGACAGCATGGTGGAAGTGTGGTCTGAAGCCCAAAGACAGAAAGGTAAGGCCGCTGAGAATGGTAGCAAGGAACGTTTAAGGTGGCTGACAAGATAACTCAGCTGGTAAAGTCACTTGTGGCCAAGCCCAATGACCTGAATTCAAACTCCAGAGCCCACATGGTAGAAGGAGAGGGCTCCTCCACAAGTACACCAGCAACACACCCCACACACCAAATAAATGAATTAATTAAATCTTAAAATTTTCTTTTTTAAAAAAGAAAGTATTGAGTTGAAGGGCCAGGAGGCCTGCACAGAAGATGTGAGGTGAGATGGGGCTTGGGGGCTGGGAAGAAAGCAGAGCAGCTCCTAGATACGTGTGTGCTTTGAGGTTGAAGGCCTCTCTCTTGGGGCAGGTGGGCAGTCAGAGCCAGAGATGCTGGGGTCTGTGTTTGGTAATGGTGAACCATCTGCAGGATGCTGAGTGACCTAGGAATCATGAACAGGCATCCTCTAAACTTCTCGATCCTGCAGAGAACCACTTCCACTAAGGCCACTCAAGAATAGTGGGGGCCGGGTGAAGATTGCAATTTTTGTGTGTGTTTGTGTGTGTGTGTGTGTGTGTGTGTGTGTGTCTGTTGAGGGGACCAAACTGAGGGCTGGGCTCTGAAGGAAGAGAGACAAAGAAAGTCATTGTTCTGGGCCGTCAAAGTAAGGGACTAGAGTAGGTGACCATCCCTGAAGACCTAGGACTCCAGTTATTCCCCTCGTGCCTCACCCAAGAGCTCTCCCCAGCACTTGGGTGCCTGTGGCAGTGTCTATCTCTCAGGGACTGGAGCTCAGGCCTGCATCCTTTCTCCAAGGCCTCTTTGTTCCTCGGCTGGCTGTTTAGCTGACTCCTGTTTCCAGCCTCTCCCAGGCCACTGACCTGCATCTCTGCGGGGACATTTCTGTTGAGCTTTGCTATTCTTACTTGGAAGCCTGCCAGGCCCCCTGTAACCCCCCTCACTTCCCTATCCCCTGCCCACCCCCCACCCCCCACCGCTGTCCTGGCCCCTGCCTTCAGGCAGACCCAATTCATGCTGAAAGAATGGGGGTCAGAGTTCAGTCCCCGAAAGCTAGGGGCTCTGGAGCGGCCCCAGGAGGAATCTTCGAGGCAGCTCTCCATAATGGGGGCTGGGGCCACTATGCTATACCCAGGACAGTCTGGGAGTCAGCAAAATAGGACAAAGAGCCAGATTCTGAGGAAGAGTGGCATGCGGGCTGCACACCCTGCATGCACAGGACTGCACACCCTGCACGCACAGGGCTGCACACCCTGCATGCACAGGGATGCAACCCTGCTTGCGTGAGGGGGATGAAAGGGACACTGCACTGGGAGGCACAAGGCAGGCAGCACGGGTGAGAACGTCTGGGGACCACGGCATCTGTAGGCAGCATTTATTGAGCGTTTACTTCATGCCAGGCAGCACAGCAAAGATTTCACGTGCACTCATGTGTTTGTCCAATGAGACGTGCAGGCGAGAAAACCAAGGCTTTAGCAGTGGCATGCCATGTCCAAAACCCCTCAGCTAAGTGGCAGAGCTGGAAGAGAAACCAGAGGGTGACAGGAAGCTGACCCCAGATTCACGTTAGTTTTCTGCACAGATGGAGTCCTGAAGCCCAGGTGCCTATTCCTAGGTCACACAATGAAGCAGGGGGCAGCCTTCACCGCTTTCCTGTCACCCATGATCTCAGGAAATTATGGGAGATTTCTGGCCAGCTGAATGCTAGTGAGAGCATCTCTTCTTAGGGTCAGAAGAGAGTGTGGTCCTTCTCTGTCCAGCTGAGACTGCTTCTGGAACTAACGTGAATTAATAAATGTGAAAACAGGTGGCAATCATCAGTCACTGTGCTCAACACCGCTCTCATTCTTGGCCTGTCCACTAGTGGAAATGGGAGCCAGGAATTCTTCTTTGAGCTTTCATTGATTCATCGAACACTTTTCTTCTGGATGCGCTCTCATCTGAGCCTGCAATCCTCAGGAAGTTTTATATCCATTTTATATAAGCAACTGAGGGTTGAGGGAAAATTGACCCACTCAAGACCTCAGAGGAACAATCAACAAGGCCAGGGTTGGAATCTATGGTAGTTTCAAAGCAGGGTTCCTAGGTGAGGCTAGGTCCAGCCTCCACCATGATAGGGATAGAGAGGAAGAAGGAAGGCAGAGCAGCAAGCGACAGAACACAAATCGGTGCAGTGTAGGAGGAGAGCTGGAAGACAAGCTGTAGGGCAGCAAGGAGGAGCCTGGGGAAGCCACGACGGCTGCTGGAGGGTACTGTCTCTCATTGCAAGGCAAGGCTGTCTCAGGGATGCAAACCACCTGGGTACAGATATAACATTGCAGGGACAATGCATGACATCCACATTGCAGGGACAATGTATGACATCCACATTGCAGGGACATTGCATGACATCCACATTGCAGGGACATTGCATGACATCCACATTGCAGGGATAATGCATGATGTCCACATTGCAGGGAGAATGCGTGAAGTCCACATTGCAGGGACATTGCGTGACATCCACATTGCAGGGATAATGCATGATGTCCACATTGCAGGGAGAATGCGTGAAGTCCATATTGCAGGGACATTGCGTGACATCCACATTGCAGGGATAATGCATGATGTCCACATTGCAGGGACATCACCTGATGTCCACACAGGGTTTCCCTAGAATAGCATACATTGCTGATGTCGAGACGTTAGATTTCAGGGGCTTGGGATATAGCTCACATGTAGAGTGCCTGTCTTTCATGCAGAGGGTCCTGAGTTTCATCTTCAACATTGCAAAATTAATCCTATTTCAACTCAGACTTCCAGCTCCTCTTAGAAATGATTTGGTGACTCTGGACTGTCTCCCAGCTAATAACCTTTGATGGATTAAATTCTGGCCTTGGATGCATATGTTGATGTCCTAAGGCCTTACTTCTACAGAATGTAAGCTTAATTTAGAGACAAGCTCTTTGAAGAGGTAATCAGAATCAGATGAGGTCTTTGCCATGGGACCTAATGGTTACTGTTGGTGTCCTTATGAGATGGGAAAATTGGGGTCTAGGAAGATGGCCCAGTTGATAAAGTGCTTGCCACGTGAGTGTGAGACCCAAGTTTGAATCCCCAGCACCTACATTAAAACAACAAAAACAAAAACTATACATGGTGCCACATGCTTGTAATCCCAGTGCTCGGAGTTGAAGACAGGTAGATCCTTGGAGTTTATTTACTGGCCAGCCTAGCCGAATGGGTAAGATCCACGTTCAATGAGAGATACTGCTTCAGAAAAAATAATGATCCTAACACACACACACACACACACACACACACACACACACACACCTGTATACACCCATATACATACTGAGAGGAGCAGAGGAAGGGAGAAAGAGAGAGAGAAGGAAGGAAAGGGGAAATTTGAACACATAGAGATCTCAGATACAGGTGCAGCTCAGAAGGAGCCAGTCCTGCCACTACCTGATCTCAGACTTCAGCCTCCAGAACCAAGTGCAAGTCTTTCAGGTCATGGTATTTCCTTACACAGCCCTAGCCAATCAATACACCACCCTTAGCAAGCCAGTCTGGATGCCAGTCAAGGGAGTCCTCTAGATATCCTCATCCCTCCAAGCTTTGATTGTCCCTCCTGCCGCTGCCTTGTAAAGCAGTAGAGGTGGAGACTGCCTTTTCATGCAGTATAATTGTCCCACTGTGAGGCAGGAATTCTGAGGACATGCTCTGCAAAACCTGGTTCACTGAAGCTACGAAGGGGTGGGAACAATTCAAGTTCCCTTGGTTGATGGGCTGGCAGCAGGCCGGCCATGTTGGTGAGGCTTGAACTGTCTGCCATGCAAGGAAAAGAAATGCTCTTCAGTCTGAACTGGGAAAGATGCCTGATGGCTTGCACCCTGTGGGCTATAGCCAGATGGCATCAACATCACCTGAGACCGTGTTAGAAACATAGAAGTTCAGGTCCCAGCCTGAGCTGTTGCACGAGAATTCACAGGTACCATACTCTCCAGGATATCTGGATCATATTCAAGTGACCACATGGCTACACAATGGAATTGCACAGGGCTAGCAATACCTAGATGCCTCCCCCAGGAACTCCACTGAAATTACTCTAGGGTCTAACTTAGACACCAGATTTTGAAATATCTTCCAATGATTGTGATACCAGCCACGTCTGAGAGTTCGCTCTGCTGTAGGCACTGACAACTTCTGATGGCTGAGCCATAGCCCATAAATGCTGGAATGAGGGAGCTCAGAAAGCGAGTGAAGCCTGAAGACACCTTCTTGCCCAAGATCCAGTGACTATCCTTGGCAGAGATGGGACACACGGGTTGGGGTTTGGATGCTCTGTTACTGTTCAAAGTTTATTCTGTCTCTTGGGTCTAGAAAATGCTTCATGGAAGGAGTTTTGTCCTTAAGAATCAAGCTGCTGGGCGGTGGTGGCGCACGCCTTTAATCCCAGCACTCGGGAGGTAGAGGCAGGCGGATCTCTGTGAGTTCGAGACCAACCTGGTCTACAAGAGCTAGTTCCAGGAGAGGCTCCAAAAGCCACAGAGAAACCCTGTCTCGAAAAACAAAAACAAAACAAAAAAGAATCAAGCTGATTTGAGTCCTTCTTGTGAAATCCAAGATGTGCCCAGTTTCTGAGAAAGCTGAGAAAGGCAACCAGGCTGCTGCTGGTTCTTATGAAAGCTGAAGGAAAAATATTCCTTTCTGGAAACCAGCAAGGGACCTCAAGAAGATGCAGCAGCTCCCATGTGCTGGTCTTCCTGCCACGCTGATCCTTAACAGGGACTTTCAGGACTCAAATGTTGCCTTCCTCAGAACTTCTACCCACATTTTTCACAGTGACTGGGAAGGTAGAGGATAAGAAAGTGTAAGGACATGAAGCCTGGAGTTCTGGAACCCCATATTTGAGATTCAGCTCCTCATTAACTGACTGTGAACTTTGGGTTAGGTATAAAAGCCCTCTGAGCGTGAACACATCTGTGGATTGGGGGGAATACTGATAGCCATGGATGCACAGATCTAGGCCAGTCACAAGAAAGAGGGTATGCAAAAGTGTACCCGGGGACACTGCCCACGCTGGAGAGATGTTCCTGCTCTATATACTGCTAGGGCCAGTGCCTGTGGGATGCAATCCATGCACACACATGTAACCATGCAATATTGGCCTGTAATGCCATGTGTGTAAATGCATGCAAGTCCACGTTTCCCCACTCAAGTCTTTCAGGGCCAGATGTGCCTCAGAAACCTAAATTTCGCAGATTCTCCAAGCCAGTATGATATCTCACAGTTAAACACTTTACTATTATAATAGGAAATCATGTGAACAGTCATAAGAGATTGATTGGGTACAGAATGGCTCTCTGTCTGTTCTGATCTGATTTCATTTTCAGAATATTTTTTACTTCAGAGCAAGAAAAGGAACTGTATGCATGCCTGTAACCATAATACTTGGGAAGCTGAAGCAGGAGGATCGCTGTCCAAGGCACAGCAAGACTCTGTCTCAAAAAATAAAAGAAATGTGGATATGATGGCTCATCGGATAAAGGTGCTTACTGCTAAATCTTGTCAGCTGAGTTCAAGATTTCCAGAATCTACCTGGTAGATGAGTTGCCCTCTGACCTTCACATGAAAGCTATGACATACACACACACACACACACATACACACACACACACACACACAATTAAAACACAAATAAGTATTAAAGTAAAAATAAGGAGTTGGGGAGATGGCTCAGTTGGTACAGTGCTTGCTCTGCAAGTGTGAGGACTGAGTTCCACCCTTAGTATCCATTCCTAATCCTGCTTCAGCCTCGCAAGTGCTGGAATACAGACTGGTACCATCATTTCTGGTCCACGTGTGATTTATATGTTTTGGTACTGAGTTAGAGTGCCCGACTATCTCAGTATGCCTGGGACTAAGGAAAGTTGTAAGGACATGGGATTTCCGTGGTAACATGAGAATGTTGTGGGCAAGGAGCTATCCTGTTTGTACTGTCAGTGCAACTATCTGGGTGTGTTCTGTGATTCTCTTTAGTGGGCATCTCCTCTGAGTACCCTGGTGTGCACATCTGTGGGTGTGTGGTATTTACTGAGTGTGTCTGTGTGTCAGCCTCTGCATCTGTCACATGCCTCTTCTGTGTCATTCTGGTCATGTGTTTATCTATGTGTCCCATGCCCCCTGCCCTGAGTGTATATCTCAGATTCTGCATGTTTATGTCTGCATGATGTAGAATTGTCTCTCTGTGTGTGTTTCTGCATGTCACTGCTATTTCTTTGTATGTGTCCGTATGTGTATGTGTCCGTATGTGTATGTAAGAGTATGCGTGTGGCATGTGTGTTTGTGTATATGTTTTATGTGTGTATGTGTATTATGTGTGTATATATGTGTTTATGTGTGCATGTATGTGTGTGTGTGTCTGCAGTACTGAGGATACATCTTCTACTTCTGCTTGTGAGTCTGTATTTAGGTGGCAGAAGCTGTCCAGAGCAGCCCCAGGGCCTCTCCAGGTGGTCCTGGGCAGTTCAGCATGCCCTTGATTTCTTCTCCACCCACAGCTCTCATGTCCATGTCTTTCCGAACCCAGCCCCTGCTCAGCCCCAGGCCAGAGCCATTTCACAGTACCCACCCACCCTTCAGGACCCCACAGCATCTTCCATTTACCATAACTGCACACCGCAGGTTTTCCTCACTCCACACCTTCCCCTCTCGGCACCCTCAATGAGAGCTTGCCCCACCTGTCTTCCCAGTGTCCTTATCTTTTTCCTGCTCACCTCCATCTCATTTGCACTGTAAAGCCTCACCCCAACTCTCAGAATCAAGCATCTCTGGCCTCCTGAAACCCTAGATGGGCAGAGGCAGGGAAAAGAAGGAAGGCTCTGTTTATTGAGCCGCCCAGCTAGCAGAAACTAGACTGCTTTGTCATACAGTAGGTGTTCTCACGGCTGCTTTGCGAATAAGGGAATTAAGGCTCAGAGAGGCCGGGATACCAGCCCAAGGTCTCACAGCTAAGAGGTAATGAAGCTGGTTCCACAGTCTGAACTCTTTCACCAGGATATCATATCATATCACTCCTTGTGGGTACCTGCCTGCCTCATGGGCCTATGGATCCTTTGCAGCCTGAAACTGCCTTCCCAGTGCTCACTGCCTGCTGGGTACCTCATAGGCACTCCATAAAGGTTTCCTGAATGAATTTCTGCTCTTGGAAGCAGCCTTAGCTTTCATTAGTGTGATTTACACAAGTGCTAGAATTCTCTAGGCCGCAAGACTGGAGATCGGGTGGCCATAATTTATCAGAAAACACGGCAGCCGCTCCAGCTCTCCTTTCAGTGCAAAAGGAGAAGGTAAATTGATGGCCAGCAGTCTAGCATGGGAGGCCTGTGACAGTGGCACCCACCCCAGCTAACACTGTGAAGGTAAATTGATGGCCAGCAGCCTAGCATGGGAGGCCTGTGACAGTGGCACCCACCCCAGCTAACACTGTGAAGGTAAATTGATAGCCAGCAGCCTAGCATGGCTGGCCTGTGACAGTGGGCACCCACCCCTGCTCTAACACTGTGAAGCTCCAACAGGGATGACCCTCCATCAGTCCCCCAAGTGGCTCTGATGGCGCAGGCCCTTCCACCTGCTGCCTAAGGGTGGCCACACTGGGGTCAGCTGCCTCTCATCGATTGCGCTGTTCAGGTCGACAAATGGTGCCTTTGAAAGTCCATAAAAAAAGAGAGACACTCATTCGTCCCTGATCGATCACCTCTTGCTGCCCCCTGTGTGGCACGTGCGGCTGTAGCACAATGCAAGCTTGTCACGGGTGCTTGATCTCCGCAGCAGGATTAATGGCTTCTCAGATGTGACTCCTACCCACCTTCTTCCCCTCATCCTGAGCCAGGCATTTCCAGACAATACTGAGTGGCTGAAGAAGCCCCAAGCTCCCTGAGGCCCTCCTTAATCAAGATTGACGGATATGGGACAGAGCATCTATAGATACCCCCAGGCTTCAGTAGAAGCCTGAGCCTACTCCTCCTGGGGCAGGCAGGCAGGGCAGCTGCCTCAGCCTTCCCAGATGTCCAGGGGAATCCATTCTCTTCTGATCTCCAACGCAGCTGGCAGAGCCCTAAGAGGCCTACCTGAAGGGCCTTGGGCTGTACCAGAGCAGGCCATCAGATCAAAGGGCTCCTGCTCAGACAGGCTTTTGAGCATGGAGCTGAGGACCCTGGCTTGCTTCTCGCTCTAGCCCTGGTGACAAGCTAGCTCAGTGCCCTTTTCCTCCCAAGGCTGCCTCTGCTTGGCCTGTGAGTGATGAAGGAGGTTTCCTGGGCTATGACGGTGATTGCATTAGTGCTGATAACTCCAAAATTAATCATTATAATAAGACCTGCCGGGCTGCTGATGGAGACGGATGGCTGCTCCACGTTCTGGTGGCACTGTGCTTCCCGCCGAGCCGCGAGATCATATCCCCATCTTCACAGCTCCCCGGGGCCCTGCAGGATGTGAATATTGAATTAACATCCCTTTCTTACTCGCCGGAGTGCTTGTGAATATGATTCCTGGGCTGTACTGTTACCTCAGCAGGACACTCCACGAACCCTTCTGCTTGAGGGCAAACAGAGGGAACAGCATGGCAGTTTGCCACCCTCTGTCCCACCAGTGCCCATCTATGACTCAGGCCATCTCGGGGCACCGTCCATGGTCCCTTCCATAGGACCCAAAGTAGAAATCGGAGGGTTACCTTGCCTTTAGACCCACCATAGGCCAGGCAGTTAGTGAAGAGACAAACGCCCTTAGGACTGACTCAGCAGCCCTGTAGTTCACAGGGAGCAGGGAAGGACCCCAGGAAAAGGCGTGACTTCTCCCCACTCTCCACCTAGAGACAAGTTCACATAGCAACAAGGCACCTTGTCCCAGTGTGAACAAGGCACAGGTGGGGCTCTGAGGGAAAGGCATTAGAGTGTGGGGGGGTCAGAACCCAGTTCTTGTCCCTGTGCTACTGCTACAGTATTTGGTTAGGTGAGCTGGCCTCAGCTTTAACACCTACGTTGTGGATGTGCTGATGTCATGTCTACTATAGTCCACCATGCACACTGAAGAAAGTGCTGGTCCGAACATGGGTGCAGTTGAAGGGATAAACTGAACTCTCTCGCTGCACAGGTGAGGAGACTGAGTCCCCAAGATGAAAAGAAACCTGCTCAGAAGCACAGCCTAGCAGATAGCTTGTCTAGAGATTCTTCTCCAGCAGAAGTTGAAAAGGAGCTATTCTAGGCCAGCAAGGTCACTCAGCAGTGTTTGCCATTGAGCCTGACTTCCTAAGTTCGATCCCCATGGCCCACAGAGGGGAAGGAGGAAACTGATGACTGAGAGCTGTCTCTGGGTATCACGTACACATGTGCTTGTGCATACTTGCAAGCACACATGCTCTCTTTCTCTCTCAATTGATCAATGAATAAAACATGTTTTTTTAAAACGAGCTATTAAATCATTTTTGTTTGCTCAGTGGTTATCACCACAGGGATCCACGAGAGGGCTTTCCTCCCTCTGATAAAGTGCAAGCTGGGGCCAAGAGTGGGTTTTGCCAGGAGCCTAGAGCCGTGCTGTTGTCACTGGTGGTCAAGCCACTGGGCCATCTGCGCACCATCCTCGATGTAGGGAGTTTTCCACAAGAGACCATGTCCAGCTGCCCTGCATCTCCCATGCAGCCAGGCAAGCCAGGTCTTGAAAAGCATCCACCTGAAGTCCACTACAGGCCCTGGGAGACCTGCAGGGGACTGGTCCTTTTGGGACCTCTCAGTTTCAACACCAGCCTTCATTAAGCAGCGCACAGACTTGACTACAGCCTCCCCAGGCTAGGCTCTTGTGTAGAGCTCCAGTATCCATGTCTCACTCTCTCCGGCTTCAAAGGCGCTGATAATCTATTTCCCCTTCGGCTTCCTCCTTAGACCACAAACAGCATCTACTTCTTTTGCTTGGCACTGTTCTTCCCTGTGCGCCTGGCAAAGCTCCCTTCCTACAATCCAGAATCCAGTTCACAGATCCTCAACCCTGGAGGTATCCCCCATCTTCTTGTGGCTCTGCCCTACAACATTCACCCTAGGTGGGGTTCATCTGCCACAAGCACAGAACTAGGTTTGGGGTCAAGTCTGTGTATCTCTGTGTTCAGGGGGTGGCACGGGGTGGGCACGGATGACGTCAATGGCTAAATGGTGAGTGGCGAGATTTTCCAGACAGGCTTGCCAGCTGGCCCCACATGTATGCACGTCCCTCCACACAGCAGCTGGTCTAGGAGGGCTGCGCTCTTTCTCCCTCCCCCAGGCCTTTGTCTGCACTACTCCGCAGGGCCAGGAGCCAGGAGTCCCTGGCAGATGGAGTAGATGGGAGTGGGAAGGAGAAGGGAGAGGTTGAGGCTGAAGCCACCATGCATCTGTAGCCTGTCTAATAAATGGAGCTCCTTGGGGGTCCGATGGGAGGCCCTGTGATCTGACCAGCTTAGCAGGCCCTTTATCTTCCTCTCCCCTGAGGGTAGGGCAGGGGCTTTTGTCTGAAGTCTTTGATCAGACAGTGTGTCCTTCCCCCATCATGAATAGGAAGCAAAAAATATGAGCCCATGATCGTCCTGTGAGGAAGCAGCTGGCTTTGAGAGGTGAGGTAGATATTGAGGGTGTGCCTACCTTCACTGGAAGACTCTTCTGGGCCTAGGTAACTCCATACCTGACTAAGGAGATTGTTCCCTGTTCCCTGCCTTTTGCCTGCTTTGTAATGTCACCGTTATCAACTCTAACTTTACCTTACTGGAGAAGCTCCTAGGACTCTTCCTCAAGATGGGAAGAGTCATTGTCCAAGGGGAGTAGGGGTCTCCCTGACACACTCATTTGAGGAACACAGATGAAAGATAGCCATGGTTGGGCTGCCAGCCTTTAGGGAGGTCAAACCCAGTGGTCATTAGCGCTATCCGCTCCAGCCAAGGAGGAGGGTTCAGACTTTCTTAACTCATTAACGAAGGTCCATCTGTCTTGTCTCTCTATGCTGACACATCCATTGCCCCAGCAGCTGACACATTACCCTCTGCAAAGGGGTGGGGGTCGGTGAGCTAGAGAAGGAAGAATCTGGAAAATTTCCTTATTGTTTCACCCGCTTTGAAATTCCAGAATGCTCTGGGCTGGGTTTGATGTGAATTGCAACACTCCCCTTCTGTAGGACCTTAGGCAAGCCACTTCTCTCATGGGACTTCAGCTTCTGCCTGTGTATAATTGGGACACCAATCTAATCCCTTGATTGGGTGTTTTTAAGGTAAGGTAAGACAATGGAAAGGAGCTGTCTACCTCAAGACACCAGGATTATTACTTGCATGTATATTTGGTGTATGTGTGTGTCCATGTTTCTGTGTGCATATGTGCATGTGTGTTTATACACATATGTACACATGTGTGCAGAGGTCAGAGGTCCATATTGGCTATCTTCCTCAGTCACTGTTGGCTCTCAGTACTAGAATTACAGATGCACACTACCATGCCTGGTTTTTTATATGGATGCTGAAGATCCAACTCTAGCTCAGGCTGACCTAGAATTCACTTGTAACCCAAACTGCCCTCAATTTGGGCCATTCTCTACCTCAACCTCCTAAGTGCTGGGCTTATAGGTGTGAGCCATCATGCCCAACATGCGCACGTAGTTTTTAAGTAAAAACATGTTGTAGAAAATTAAACAAAGGAAGAACCCACTATGTGCATGTTTATATTTCCTTCTGGCTTCTTCTTCCACGTCTGTTCCAGATGCTCACATAGCAACGTATTTCTGAAGATTTTTCCCTCCATTTAATGACATAAGCAGTTTCTATGCTGCTGTATAATATTCACTTCACCATTTTTTCATCTGTTTATTTTACATCCTGGCTGCAGCCTCCCCCAACTTTACTTTTTAAAATAAAATTTCAAAAATCATACCTTGGGACTGGCTGTGGTAGTACACAGCTCCTCTTCCAGTGGCTCTTGGAATGCAGTTTAAGAATCTTGTCAGCCCAAGGGTTTGAGCAGTTTGGGGAACAGTGGTGAGCCTTCATTTCAATAACAATAACACATTATGATGATTAAGAAAACTCGCTATTGTGAAACTTCACATTCTCTCCTAAAACACTCTATTCAATTCAAAACCAATCAAAATGCTAATATGATTTTTCTATTTGGCAGATTGGCGCTAAAATTTTTATGGGTGAATAAATGCATAAGGATAGCTAAGGCAATTATGAAAAGGAAGCATAAAGAGAAGGAAATTGCCTCAAGATGTGGAAAACTGTGTTAATGGTTTAGTAGCTTATTTTTATTTATTTATCTAGTACGTTCTGGATGTCCTGGAACTCACTATGTACTCACTATGTAGACCAGGCTGGCCCTGAACTCACAGAGATCCATCTGTTCTGCCTCTCAAGTGCTGGGATCAAGGGTGTGTGCCACCATGCCCAGCCACTTTAGTAGTTTAAAGCCATAGGAATTGACACAGAACAAAACAGATCAATAGAATAAAGAGTTCGGAGATGTATCGTGCAAACATATGTAAAAATCAAGTGTATAAAAAGGAGCTCTTCAGAAATAGTTTGTTTAGAGGCTAGAGAGATGGCTCAAAGGATAAATGAATTGCTGTGGGAGCAATGAGGACCAGAGTTTGGATCCCCAGCTCCCACATGATTACAGGCTGGGCAATATGGCCCTCCTGTAATCTCAGGTAGAGACAGGATCCCTGGAGTAAGATGGCTAGCTAGACTAGCCAAGTCAGGATGCTCTGGGGTCAAGTGAGAGACTTTACCTCAATAGATTAGGTGGAGAGGGCTGGAGAGATGGCTCAGAGATTAAGAGCACTGACTGGTCTTCCAGAGGTCCTGAGTTCAATTCCCAGCAACCACAATGGTGGCTCACAACCATCTGTAATGAGATCTGGTGCCCTCTTCTGGCCAACAAGCATACAGATAGACAGAACACTGTATACATAATAAACCTTTAAAAAAAAAAGATGAGGTGGAGAAAGATTGAGGAAGACACCTTACATGTACATGCATGCTCGTGTAAATGTACACATATATGCAAATACACACACATGCATTCAGCACCACATGTACGTATTTATATAATGGCCAAATATTCTAGAAATACATTAATTTCTCTGCCTCTCCTGTTGGCTTATTATGAATGGGTACAAAGCCATTGTTCCCTGCTATGGTATTATGGTATGTTCAGGAGTCTCCTGTTTATTTATTTATTTATTTATTTATTTATTTATTTATTTATTTGTGTGTGTGTGTGTGTGTGTGTGTGTACGCATGCATGTGTGTGAGATGGGGGTAGGGGTGCCTA
The DNA here is from genome assembly GCA_028555095.1 of Dicrostonyx torquatus. NCBI lineage: Eukaryota > Metazoa > Chordata > Mammalia > Rodentia > Cricetidae > Dicrostonyx > Dicrostonyx torquatus. Next base: position 15,289,059 of record JAQHUG010000003.1, on the reverse strand, counting down.
GCATGCATTTAGAGGTCAGAGGATAGATTTGTAGAGCCAGTCCTCTTTTTCCACTTTTACATGTGCTCTGGGATCAAATCAGGTCCTCAGGCTTCAAGGCAAGTGCTCTGATCTGCTGAGGCATCTCACCAGCCCAATTTACCTATAAAACAAAGTAAAAAACTATTAAAGACCTTGCATAAAGCAGCTATGCCTCTAAAGAACCCCCCACCCCACTCCCTCACTCCCCCACTGTTCACACATACACATACATACCACACACCTGATTTTAGATTGTTTCCTTAAGATTGGGATTGCTGGGTCAGAGGGTAGGGCCATGAAAGGCTCTTAGCAAGTAACCCTGAACTGCTCCCCCAAAAGCACGGCTAGGAGTCCCTCCCTCCCTTCATCATTCCCTGCTTTTCTCTTTCCTTCCTTCCATTGAGCTCTTGTGCTAGGCTGCATTTTAGAACTAGGGATCAAGGTTAGGAACAGAACTTAAAATTCATCAGAGGAGAGACCTGGAAATGATGATCCTAGTGTCAGCAGAGTATTATGGGAACTGAGTCCCAAGGAAGGCATCTTAGGGCCAGGGACATTTCCACTGGATTGCCTTTCAGAGATGGGCACGGGAAGAGGGCAGAGGCAGATCACAGAGGGCCTTGAATGCCAGACCAAGAAACTAGAACTGTGCCCTGTGGCCATGGAGAGCCACAGACAGTGGAGGAGCTGCTGAATGAATTCTTACCACATCATAGGACACCAACTGGGGCTGCTGGGAGCAGCTCCTCTAAATGTAGGGCCTGCCTGGCATGTGTGCGTGCCACTGTACCTACCTGACCCTCTGTAGCAAGAGATCCTCCTGCATCCAGAGGCTACCTTGGCTTCAGGCTCAACTCTGCAAGTCTAGAAAAGAACAAGAGCCCTGTTTGGCCCTTTCTTACAACTCCCCGCCCCCAGGAACCTGCACCTTGTCTCAGAGTCATCATTGTGTTTAGTTGGATCTGTGCCAGGAGAGTATGGTGTTCATGGGGTCCATCACGTCAGTTCTCAGCCTGGCCCTGCTGCAATCTGGAACTGAGTTTGAATGAACCAGTCTGAACAGCATTCGCCTGTGTTTACACATGATAAACAGGCACTCACCCTAAATCCAAGCATCAGCTTTAGTGGGGCAGCCACTGTCACCGGGCAGGCTGAGACCCATCTGACTTGCACTACTTTCTGGGACTCCACTGCTTCCTCCCAGCTGCTCTAGTTAAGCCTGTTTGTTCTGGATCTATCTGCACAGGTGGGCACAGGCTGCTTTCTTCCCAACACTCAGCCCAAAGTCTGTTCTGGGGCCCACATGTCCCCCAGGCCACAGAGGCCTAACAACAAGCCTCATTCATCTTCCCCACTCACCCCATAGACAAAGGGCCTGATGTGTGTGCAGATGGGCCTGCCCCTCCATCATCCCTTACAACCAGGAGTCAATAATGTGCCTTCAATGAGTCCCACGTGGCCACTGCCTGACCAAGGGTTGGCCAGGCAACGAGGCATGCAAACTCAGGGACTGGATGACAAAGCAAGTCTCCAGGGGAGAGGAGGGAAGGTAAAGGGGAAGGATGATCATAACCCCATGGCAGATCCCATAACTCATTTCTGACTTGGATGCATTAGGCCTCTCAAAGACCACTTGCCCCTGGACACTTAGCTGCCAAATTAATTGACAAGGGACCCTTGGAGGCAGTGCTTACAGAGCAGGAACCCCTGTCCCCAGAGGCCTGGCTCAAGGAGCCATCATTTGCTGGGAAGACCAAATTATGACTTGCCAGGCCAAAGCTCATGGCCCTCCTAAGCTGACTGAGACCGTGGTCATTGCAGGGGGCTCACACGTGTGATCGAGAAAACTGGATCCCAGGGACTGCAATATACTTCAAGTACACAGGGCTTGGATGTTGGAGCTGAGGCTATAGCCCAAGGCTTTTTCACCCCCTGGTGGCCAAGCTGGCCAGGCCTCTCCATCCTCTGAGGAGGCACCACCATCTTCAGCCCATTCCATCCCACAAAGTCAGTGAGTCCCTGGTCTTGGTGCAGACATGGGAAGGCCTCTTAAAAGATGTAGATTCAGGGAGGATAGGTAGGGAAAACCATGGATGTGTTCCAGAGTTTTTAGGATCAAAGCCTGGGCCCTGACAACCTGAGCCCAATTAAAATGTAGTTGTGAATCAGAAAGAATGGAGATTCATTCATTGGGAGGAGAAACAATTAAAGAGGTCTAGATATTAGCTTCATTTGAGACTGTCTTTGGGGTACTGACATGAGGGTTAGCTTTAAATAGAAAGCAAGTGGTATGCCTAGCTAAGCCGTCCTGGTGAAGGTGTGGTCCCAGCCATAGTTACCCATCCTTATCTCTGCTTATGTCTTTCCTGCAAGTAGTCTGGGAAGTGGTCAGAACTGTATAAATCCTCTCCCTGGGGAACAAGCTAGTCCTGTTTGACACCAGGGTCCTGGTTTTTCTTTCCCAGCATAAGATTCTTGGGGGAATTCCAAGAAATCCTTGAGGTCCTTTGTCTCAATATCTGAAGGCTGCAAAAGAACCAGAGACGCAAGTACCTCTTTCTGGAGACTCTCCACTCCTGCCAGGATGCTTGCAGAGGGAATGCCAACAACTGAGAAATCATAGATTGAAGGCCACTGAGCCAGGGCCCAGGCTGGAGGGTGAAGAGGGAAGGAGAGATGCCTGGTCACATTCCTGCCCCATTGTTGGCCACACCTTCTCTTTAGAACTGGGTTTGCATTTAGCAAAATGAAAGATCCCAGACCGGAGCCAAAGACACCATCACTAAGCTTCCTCTCATGGAGCATTTTCTGTGATCCACGTGCTGAGCTACATGCTATGGATTATGGGGGACAAAATCTCACCAGCACCCCAGGAAAAGGAGCTCTCCATTATACAGTGCAGGGAACAGGCTCAAAGAGGTGAAATCACCTGTAAGAGGGCAGGTTAGAAGGCAGCTTTTCTTCCGGCTTAGAGAAGAGGGACCCAGGACCAGCAAGAGAAGGAAAAGTCAGGTGAGTTCCAGAGTGAGGATGCTGTTTGGTTAGCCAGCTGTAGAATACGGCACAAAGAGGAAGCTCATAGATTCACCAATTCAGAACTGACAAACTCACTTCCTGCTGGGACCCTCCCTCCCAAGCTCCTCCTATAGGGCTAGTCTTTTTCAGGTAGCCTCTTTCTGGTTGCCATAGGAAATTGAACAGAACTGGACCCAGAGACCAGCCTTTCCTGGTCCTGCTCTACTTTCCCCATGAGTCCTTTCCTAGTTGCTTGTTTTGGAGCCATGTCCAAAGGCCAGGTTGCGTACCTTAGGTACCTTCTGCACCCAAACCCCTTGCTGGTTATCATATAAGGGCTTCAAATGAAAGACTGAGACCTAGGGATTCAAAGGATTCCTGGCACTGCCTGAGCAGAATAGCAGCCTGGATTTGGAGGCTCAGAAGGAGGGCCATGCATGAAGGGGCCATGCTATGAAGTCTGTGAACGCTGAGCCAGAGAGAAGGGCCTCATTCCAGACCATAGTCTCGGCTCTGGAATGTCCTCTGAACAAACAGACCTTACCACCTTTGGAAGAGCAGCTAGGACTACATGCAAGGGAGCCTCAAGATTGATCTGACCTGTTGACCTCCCCTCATAAAAGGAGGGCTAGGGATGGTCATTAGACCTTACCCGAAGTTCCAGCCCCTCTTCCCTATGCTTCTCTGCAGGCTACATGTAATTCTGCCCAGTTACAAGTCTTGTGGTCTCAGTACTGAAGTATATGAAGTGTGGTAGGAAAACTGAGGGGAACTCTATTTATGCAGTTATAGGGAGAGCCTCATCCACGCTGGGGTGAGACTTCTTGATGATGCAGCTGTTTTGGGGTCACTCACACTTGTGTGTAACCGCTCTTCCATGCTCATGTAAGTAAGCCAAACAAACTCATTGGTTTGCCAAGTGTCGCTGGGGTGGAGCTGTTCTTTTGATCTGGTGTCTATTTGTGGGGGCAAGGGACAAACATGCATTTGTGGTTCCCCAAGGATGTGTATGCCACAGTCCTCACGCTCCAGGGGTAGCTCCGCGATTTTAACAGTTGTGCACAGCAGGAGGCCCCAGGGTTGGTTGCCCATGGGGAAGGTTATAGGTCAGAGCTCCAAGATGGAATCCAAAGCCCAGGGCCTGTCTGGTTCTGAGGCTCCTGCTGTCTTTTGCAGTCCTTGTGACAACAGCTCAGCAATGGGAACAACCTGAAAGCCATGGAGGGAAGTAGTGAGGTGGCAGGAAGGCCATCTGTACTAGTGTCCACCCTGCTGGTCCTGTGCTTAACTGTTCAGACACAGCACATCCATTCAACAGGACAAAGTACGGATGAGGCAGCCCCACCCTGGATAATGCTCCTGCCTGTATTCCTGTATGCCAATGATCTGCTGTGGCTGGTCCCTTGGTCTTTGCCTCTTTGAGGTCAGAGCCCTCATGTACTGCACCCCCCCCCCCCAGCTAGGATCTCTGTGAGGAGGCCCAGCCCCCATTCAGTCCTGCTTTCTAGGCTCCTGCAAGCAGAGATACTGTAGCTGGTTGGTTTTGGTTTTTCAGTCATTTCTTGGGACTCAACTGTATTGCCCACATACTGACTTTCTTCTGGGCATACATAGACAGGTTCTTATCTTCTCGTTGAGCAGTCTGGGCAGCTGCCTGTAGGCTGAGGCCTCTCTCCCTGTTCCCTGGTCCCCATAAACTCTGCAGAGGTCTAGAACAAGGCCAGTGGAGGACATAGGTCTGTCCCTTCACATCCAACTCAAGGAGAACTTGTTCAGCAGGTCACCAGTGAAAGCAGGGAAACCAGGGCCAGCCTACCCCATTTATCCTGCTTTCCCTCCTCAGTTAATCTGAAGCAGGAAATCCCTCGCAGGCGTGCCCAGCAGCCTGGGCAGCTAAAACAGCTGATTCCAGATGGAATCAAGGTGATGACCAAGATCAGCCATCACAGATACAGAGGCTGCCACTGAGCCAAGAAGTGAAGCTGAAAGGACACAGTGTGGTGACACACAGAAAGTGTCCTGTACCATGAAGAATAATTAATTGACTAGCAGGTGACACAGTCCGGGTGACTATTCTAGTTTGGTTTATATGGCTGTGATAGGACCCTGATCAAAAGTAACTTGAAGAGGAAAGGGTGTATTTAACTTATGTCCGGTCACAGTCACTGAGGGAAGTCAGGCAGGAACTGAAATAGAAACCACAGCTTCTTATTGGTTTGTTCACAGGTTCATGCTCAGTTTTTCCCCCTTTCCTTTTCCTTTCCTCTTTTTCCCTTCCCTTCCCTTTCCTTCCCTTCCCTTCCCCTCCCCTCCCCTCCTCTTCCCCTCCCCTCCTCTTCCCTTCCCTTCCTCCCCCTGCCCCCTGCCCTTTCTTGGTTTTTGAAGACAGGATTTCCCTGTGTGTAGTCCTGTCTGTCCTGGAGCTCGCTCTGTAGACCAGGCTAGTCTAGAATTCAGAGATCTGCTTGTTTCTGCCAGCTGAGTGCTAGGATTAAAAGTGTGCACCACCACTGTCCTTCCCAGTTAGCTCTCTTATATAACCAGACCCACCTGCCGAGGGATAGTGCTGCCCATAGTGGGCTGGGCCCTCTCTCATCCTCATTCTTCACCTATCAAGACAATCTATCACAGACGTGGCCACAGGCTAATCTGATCTGAGCAATTCCTCAATCAAGGTTCTTTCTTCCCAGGGGACTCTAAGTTGTGTCAAACTGACAAAAAATAAAGCCAGGTGGTGGGGGTGGCATATGTAGGTGGATCTCTGTGACTATGAGGACAGCCTGGTCTACAAAGCAAGTTCCAGAACAGCCAGGGCTACATAGAGAGCCCCTGTTTCAATAAATAAATAAACATTAATAATTAATTAATTAGAAAACCACTAGCCAGGCTATTAGCCAGTGGAAACATACAGCTCAGGTGAATCGGATGAAAACCAGGAAGAGCTCAGAGCCCAGGGCCTCTCACTAGACAAAGAACTGAGGAAGCTGAGGTCTACAGAGGGCTCACGTTAAGGCAATCTGCTCCCTTCCAGGGCTCACAGTTAGGCTCAGAAGTGGAGTGATAGATGACAGCTCTTACAGGACACTGGCTTCCCTGCCACACAGCCTCCTGGGCTAGCTGGGTGTCACTGAGTCTCTAGGTCTCACAGGATTCCCTGGCTCTCAATTTCAACCCCACAGCAGCCCAGGAGGGAGGGGGAGGGGGCTTTCAGCTCACAGCACCAGCTAGCTCACCTGCCACCAGCCTCCCCTGGGTTAAGGTGGGGCTTGGGGGAGCTTTGTGTGGCTCTTTTAAAGCTACCTGTGGTGTCTTAAATTCCCTTTGTGTTTCAGGAGTGCATTTGATATGGCGCTGTGGAACTTTCCCAGGCTTGTTGGCTTGGGGCTGGCAGGAGATGGATTCTCTTCCCAGAGCTTGCTTTGCCCAAGTTTGCTTGTTCCAGGCTCCTCTGCTCAGTGTTTCAGCCCTGTTGTCCCCACTCTGACCTTACCTCCTCAACTGACCCAGTCTCTGTGAATAAAAGACCCTACATTTTCCAGCTCTCAATCTCTTTTCCCAGCCTTGCGGTCATCACACCCAGCTCTCCTCAGAACACACTACTTCCCAGCAGGCTCCTGAGGGATGCAGCCGGGTCTGAACACTCTGGGTCAAAAGGAACACCCCAAGGGTGTGGGAGAACCACTCAGAGGTGTGCACGAGCCAGCACATACAACTCACCGGACCTCCCTGTCGAAATCCGCCAGCAGCATCACTGCAGACTCATCCAAAGGAGCAGTGTTTACACCACAGGAATGGGTAAATACTAGTAACCGGTTTTAAAGTGGTTATTATTGCTGCTGTTGCCCCCTCCCCCAAAGCCTATTCTGCATCTCCCAGCCTACCACAGGAACTCTTGCCTCTTTCTCTGTAGCTTTGTGACTCTCATCACCCAGACAGATCCCTCTCTACTTTCCTCTTCAGATGTGGCTAGCAAGGTCTCCTAGCTCATCCTTGGTACACTTTGGTACAGGTTCATAGCTCCGATTTGGGGCTGGCAGGCTCACCAAGCTGGCTCCCTTGGCCAACTTCCTAGTCTCAGATTCTTCAGCAGCTTGGCTTTATTGGTTCCTGTGTTTGTAGATAAATGGTGTGGGCCCAGTTACAATAGAACTTGATACATTTCAGGGACACCTTCTGCCAACACAAGGCCTGGTCCCTCTAGCTGCACTTTGGCTGCCAGCAAGGGTGAGCCCACTCCTGATTGTTGGTCTTTGTTTAAGTTTTATATGTGTGGGTGTTTTGCCGGCATGTTTGTGTTTTATGTGTGTGGGTGTTTTGACTGCGTGTTTGTGTACCACATGCATGTCTGATACTTGCAAGGTCAGAAGAGAGCATCTGGTCCCCTGGAGCTGGAGTCTCAGACCTTTGGGAGCTTACATGTGAATGCTAGGAATCAAACCAGGTCCTCTGGAAGAACAACCAGCACTCTTAACCACCGAGTCATCCATCTCTCCAGCCCCTGTTGCTCATTTTGGAAGGGTATGAACATTGCAGGCTGCGGAGGAAGGACACAGATCCTAATTTCCTCTCCTGTCTTAGTGGGCTATGCCCACTTCATGTTCAGGAACGGAAAGCCAAACTGTAAGGATACTTGGGGACATGAGTTCTAGTCTCCCCTCTGCACTGAATTTACTTCTTCTGTTGTGATCCAGTTTTACCACATTCTTTTTCTTTTCTATAGAGCAGTGATATATAATTCACAGACCTTGGGTACAATGTGAATCAGGTGAGTGCGACTTTTCTGATCAGTCAGTTGATGTCTGTTGAAGATAGCCTGGAGTCCTGGATAGGCAGAGCCACCTTGGGGACAGAAGTTTTAATTCCTTTGACTATCTCCAGCTAGCCTTGTATAGGCCTAGTTAGAAAACAGTGGTGGAGCAGCCACCGGCAGCAGTGAACCTTGAGCATCTGGCCAGTAGTCGATGAATCTAAAGAATGTGGGGGCTTTGTGGAGAGTCCTCCACATTCCAGAGCGGAGCAAAACTTCTCAGTGGTGTCTGGCTCTCTTTCTCCTTTGGTTCAGAGAAATGGTCCTCACATATTGACCTGTATCATATGCCCCTCATAGGGCCCTCCAACACAGATGACTGGGCCTGCCCCTGCGTCTTCTTTCAGGTCTTGAACACTACCTGAGAGTTGGGCCTGTGGTGATGTTTATATTTTGGTCTAGGACTTTCACACTGGAAACCCCCAGGAGCTAAGCTATGGGGTAATGATCTTCCTTTGAAAGTGGAGAACTGAAGCCTGAGAGGCTCTGCTCATGGTCCACGAGGATGTGGTAGGAGGCCCTCATTGTATGTAGTCCTGGAAGAAGCTGGAAAGGGCAGATTCCCTGCTACTCCACTAGTGCTCACTGGCTGTGCACAGGCAGTTACTGCCACCCTCTGGCAAACGGTGGCAAAGCTCCTGGCAGCAAAGTAGGAAGCCAGTTCTAGGAGGTTCCCTAGAGAAAGAATCGATGTATTCTTATGGACTTGGATTTGTGGTCAGACCCTAGCTTCATGACAGACACATTCTCAACTTTGCCCACTCCCTTCCTATCTACGACCCCCTTCTCGCCAGCATTGCAATGAGAAGTGAAGACAAGAGATGGTAAATCCTTTCTGTATGACCCTAGAGGTCAGTGGTAGGGGTCTCACCTATATGTAATCCCAGTGGTCTTGGCAGTGAGTTACAGAGAAGGCAAGCACAGAGAGAGCCCTTGGAGGGGCAGCTGAGGCCTCCTGCCCACTGCACACATCTCTCCTACTTACCAAAAAGATATGAATATGCCTGACCCTTATCCCCACCCACGTCACGCCACCTTATCTCACCAGTAGCAAAAATAACATCAGTGCATCTCCAGGAACTACCTGCCCATTGACCTCCCTTCCTTCCTTGAGGGAGTGGTGTGGTTCGAGACAGGGTTTCTCTGTGTAACAGCTCTGGCTACCCTTGAACTTGCTCTATAGACCAGGCTGCCTTGAACTCAGAGACCTGCCTGCCTTGGTTTCCTGAGTGCAGGGATTAAAGTGTGCGCCACCACCACCTAGCTTTACCTATACCTTATGTAGAGAAATCAGCCCTCTTGGGCAGCAAGATGGTTAAGCAGGCACAGGTGCCTACCATATCTGGACCTCAATCCCCAGGACCCACATAGTGAGAGGAGAGAACCAACTCCCATATATCTCCTTCTTCTGTCTAGTAAGAGACACCTGACAATCTCAAGAATCTGATAAAATGCCTGTTCTTCCCTCCTCTCAGTGACTAAACAGAAATCCTCCAATTGGTGACATCACCTCTCCCTTAATTGCTATATCTTTCAAATTAAGACTGTTGTCTGAAAGTTGATGTTTTTGTCTCAGATTTTATTTCTACAACAGAGACAACGTTCTCTTACATTTGTTACATCAGTTGTAAGAGAAATAATGGCTGGTATTTTGTATGTTCTTTGTGCCAGACACTAGTCTAAGCCTCTTATATACACATCAGCTCTGCAGTTTTGCTGGTGAGGGTTGCTCTTGGTTTCTTAGGACAAGGTTTCATGTAGCTCAGACTGTCCTAGAACTTGCTTTGTAGAAAAGGATGACTAAATTCCTGATATTCTTGCCTTCAGCTCTGAAGCGCCATGGTTACTAGTGTGCACTACCACCATGCTGTGGAATTCTTCTAATTTTCCTACCAGTCCTAGTGAGAAAATTCTACTACAATCCCTGTTTTTAGGGATGTCACCACAAGGAAATGAAACTTACTCATTCAAGAATGAGCCTAGACATGGGAAAGTATAAAAAGACAAGATCTCCTGAGTAAATTGGGAGCATAGGGACATTGGGGGATCTCGAATTCTTATNCCAGTCTAGACAGTGTAGTGAGACCTTGTCCTAACATAAAAAGTGAGAAGAGGGCTGGAGTACAGCTTAGTGGAGCAGCAGTCGCCTCACATGTACAGGCCAATCCCAGCACTAAAGAAATAACTAAATATATGAAAAGAAGCTACAAGGAAAGGGAGGAGTCAGATGGCATAATGGAGAACTCTAGGATGAGGAAAACTTCTACCCCAGCATGGTGTGATGCTGAGCTTCCCGGCTGCCAGGGTAGAAAGAGGCAATATTTTGAACCTCAGAACCCTGTTGGTATCTACACTGCTAGGAAGGTGGGCTTGAACCTGGCTCTAACTCAGAATTCAGTATGGAGTCTTTGCAGTTTCCTCCACTTACAAGTGCAGGAACTCTTTTAGAGGGCATTTGTCTCTCTGTAAAAGCAGAGGGTGGAATAGTGACAGCTCTGTTCACTCTGAGTGCGTGAGAATGGGGGCAGGAGGCAGGTCGGAGGTCAGCTTGAGGACTGGCTCCCTAGTGAGACAGACCTGCACAGGAACAGTATCTGCATGGACGAGGGGACCCTGTCCAATCCAATGTGCCAGAGACAGCCTTGGGAGCTTGTAAGTATCTAATACAAAAGCTCTTCCACTCCAAATCAGTGACATTTAGGTGGTCTGAAGTTTCAGCCCAAAGCATTCCCCGCTAGTTAACCAATCAGCTGTTAAGGTGTGTCAGGCAATAGCTCTGCATGAAGCTAGCTTCATCCAGGTGGCAATCTTAGCAGGCTTGGGTCTAGTGAGGATTATAAGGAAGCTGTGACAATGTATGTAACTTAGCAGATGTTTAAATTTAATCCCTTTAGATTCGTGGTTCGGAAAGGTAGCCTTTAAGAATTTTAACCAGGCATAGATAAAGCTTCTGTGTATACTTATCCTGTTTAATAGATACATTCCAGCTTTGCAGATTCCACGGTATAGCTCACAAAATATGTAGCTCCCAGACTTAGACTGAATGTGGACTTCAGCTAATATCTTGACTTTGAATCCTAGCCCTGCCACTTCTTGGCTTCTTGCCTTTGGGTGAGCTACAAGGAAACTCCAAGCCTCCCATTCCTTATTCGTGAAATAAAAATTATCTTTTGGGAGGGATGGAGGAGGTTCAATACTGGGGATCAAGTCCAGGGCCTTTCCCATTCTAGGCAAGTACTCCACCACTGAGTTGTGTTCAAAGCTCTTGTTTTTTGAAAAAGGATTTCACTCATAACTCAGGTTGGCCTTGGGCTCACTTCCTAGCCTCATGATTCTCCCGCCTATGTCTAAGTGCTACAGTTATACTCATATGTCACCAGAGGTATGATCTTGGCAGGACTTCATAAAGGCAGCTGTAGTTAAGACAACACTTAGGGAAGAATTCATGTAATAAGTGATTCATTAAGTTTATGGTAAGTGACACCTCATACATTTTTAGACCAGTACTGTTTGTAGAACTGTCTCGGTTTTCAGAGGCCTCTGAGTACAGCTCCAGTCAAACTGAAGTCCTCGGGAAGGGGAGATTCCCCACTCACTTTGGTACTTTGATCAACTGATTGCTGTTCTAGTCTGATTGATGGGTCAGACTAGTGTGTTTGGAGTCTCATCCTGCTTTCATTCTTGAAAACTTGCATTTTAGGGTAAGAGGCCAAAATGAAACAAGAACCACTAGTTTTCATAGTTTTCCGTACAAGATAGTAAACACTTTATGGCGAGTGCCTAGTGGGTGTGTGAAGAGAAAGGCAGAAGTGGACATTGCTTCAGAGTTATCAGCTTGTTATATCACATTGAATACAGGAGTTGTGTGCATAGAAACTTTAACTGAAGCCCTTTCCATTTTAGCCCATGATGATGCCATTTGGTCAGTTGCCTGGGGGACAAACAAGAAGGAAAATACTGAAACTGTGGTCACAGGATCCCTGGATGACCTGGTGAAGGTTTGGAAATGGTGAGCACCACTCCCCTTTCAAAATTTGGGACAAGGATTTTGCTTCTGGGCTCCCAATTGCTATAAGCAAAGCACTGATTTTTTTGGGGGGGTGGGGCAAGAAAGCAATAGCAACATAGTAGCTTCAAAACAACAGCTTATTTTTTCTTGTTTGGTTTCCTGTTATTTGGAATTAAAATTCTGTGTGGTGGGGGTCCCCAAAGTTAAACCTACCTTCTGTGTTCAATTCTCAGGTTTCTGCATCTCATTGATTATTTGTTGGTAATATCTAAGTGTAGAAGTTCTGATGCCAGTATAGTATATTGTGTGTAAGAATCATTTCTGTCCCCCTCTAGGCGTGATGAGAGGCTGGAGCTACAGTGGAGCCTGGAGGGACATCAGCTGGGGGTGGTGTCTGTGGACATCAGTCACACCCTTCCCATTGCTGCATCTAGCTCTCTTGATGCTCATATTCGTCTCTGGGACTTGGAAAATGGCAAACAGATAAAGTCTATAGATGCAGGACCTGGTAAGAACTTTACATTAAGGGAAATCCACGATTCCTCTTCAGACCTTTTAGGGATAGAGTATCTCTAGTTCAGGACTGTAGTCACTAATCCAACCCTAATGCCATTGTAATCACGCAGGGGTATTTATACTAAGTGAGAAGCATACGCTGAAAACAATCTTATATTATTTCAGGCCAAGTTTTGGTGCCAGATGGATTGTAGTGCTTTGCTTTGGGAAAAACCAAACCAAACTCACTTTCTGGATTTCAGAATTGACAGTTTGGGGTTGTGGAGTTGTGGTGGCTCTGCCAGTGCTTCTCTTCCTGACACCTTCTGAGGAGATACACTTACTGCCTTATGGAAGCCTCAGGTCTGAAGAGTAGTTATCTCTGTTAACTATGGTCAAAGTGCTTGGGTTATGGGGTGGCACATAGAGAGGAAGAAGCAAGTTTTGTTTTGTTTTTTAAAGTACTGTGGAGCAGTGCTCTGGCTCTCAACCTTGTTGAGCATTATCTGAGTTGGTAAGGGACAGTTTTACTGGACTAGATTTGTGAAGAACAAACAGTATGACATTTCAGGATTCTTTTTAGCCTCCTGTTCACTTAAAATGCCTGTGTGGTTCTCATAGCAAAGCCTGTTCTGTGCAGTGGGCAGTGATCTCCAGAGATGTAGAGAGCTTGGCATCACTCCACGCACTCGTTTGTGGGTGGATTATGAAAGAGCTGCTCAGGTTCTTGGGGGAACTGATTCCCTGACAGACTTGCCTCCTTCCAGCTCATCTCCTAAGTGCTGTAGTCCCTTATGTTGTGTAGAATAAAGGTTCCAGGGCTCGTAAGGAGGCACTGTAGTCTAGGGACTGGGTGCCTTTCTCCTCAGAAGCAGTGAGTCCTTGCCTCTAACTACGGAATTTTTATTGAGAGTATTCATGCCCAGTTCCCTTTTGGATCCACTGCATCACGGTGTAAGAGTGAGAGGCTGGAGCTGGAGGGATGGTTCAGCTGTTAAAGGCTAGGCTCACAACCACAAATATAAGAGCGTGAGGCTAGGGTGCTGAAGACATGGCTCAGAGGTTAAGAGCACTGACTGTTCTTCCAGAGGTCCTGAGTTCAATTCCCAGCAGCCATGGTAGCTCACAGTCATCTGTATGATATCTGGTGCCCTCTTCTGGTGTGCAGACATACATGTATACAGAACACTGTATATATAATAAATAAGTAGACCTTAAAAAAAAAAAAGTGCGAGATTAAAATGTATACCTGGAAAAAGCCACCCAGATACTTTCTGATTTCCAAGGTGGCTGTCCATATTCTTCTCGGCTTGCAGTATTTGTGGAGAACAGAAATCTTCAGCCATCCTGCAAAACTTGTTAGCACCCTGAACATAGGGAGCATTAGAGAGAATTGGATCTATTGCTGCTTTTAAAGAATATTTTTATTATGTTATTTATTTTGTGTGTGTGACCGCATGTATGTGTGAAAGTCAGAGGCCTACTTGTGGGAGTCAGTTCTTTAGTGTGGGCCTGTGACTTGAGCTCGGGTCATCAGGTTTGGTGGTAGGTGCCTTTGCCTACTGAGCCATCTCTAGCCCTGTTGCCACTTTTTCATCTTGGGTACCTGCACCCTCTCAGGACAATGACACTGGGTAATGTCTGTTTGCTGTGTCCTTATGTATATCACATGTGAAGAAATGAGTCTGCATCATTTGCAAGTAAAACGTTCTATATGTGTCCAGCTTGCTTTTTCTTCTACTGAGTTTTAAAGCTTACTGGGTTGTTTTTGTTATGTCTTAGGGGCTACCTTCTTTTGCATTTTGGTGTTTCACGTTTTTGAGACAAAGTCTTATCATGTAGCTCAGACTGGCCTCAAAGTCATGGCTGCTGCTTCTGCTTAGCTACCCAAGTGCCAGAGCATAAGACAACTGTTATGACAGATATTGAAAAGAATAAAGTTGGGTGGATGTGCTTTGGGGTGGGGGGATCTAGTCAAAACTAGCTGAGTTCCTCAGGTAAGTCTAGGTTTACTGAACCTAGGGAAAGCAGACTTCCTTAAAAATGTACTACTACAAAAGACACAGAAAGAGTGGAGAGAGGAAGTCCTGATCTTGAAGAAGAAAGTGAAAATGGAAAAAGTGAAGCTGGAGAAAGGACCTGTGATTGGCATCCCACCGGGCTGGTTCAGCCACTGACACAAGGAACAGCAAAGATGACAGTGTAGAGGCCCTGTGCATCACACCCAAAATGTCCACAGGAAGAGGAAAGCAACCGTTGGTGAGGAGAAGGAACTCAGGGTTTGAAATAGACATTCACTCTGCAAGTATTAAGGTTAGGTCTTAGAGTGCAGGTTTTGATGCAAGATAAACATGGTTCCTGTTTTGTGCCTGAAGAAATCTGGTAGTAAAGGATCTGTATTGCAAAGCAATTAATAGAAATGTGTCCAAATAACTTGGAAGGATCATTTTATTAAGCTTTGAGAAATAAAAGTTGGGGTTTTTACTAACCATTTTCTCTGTAAATAACTAATTATAATTGGATTTTTAAAAACATACTTCTTGTGGCTGGAGAGCACTGACTGCTCTTTCAGAGGACCCACATGGCACCCACATGGTAGCTCACAAACAGTCTGTAACTCCAGTTCCAGGGGACCTGACACCCTCACACAGACATACATGCAGGCAAAACATCAATGCACATAAAATAAAAATACAGTTTTAAATTTTTTTTTTTTAAAAAAAAGCTGTACTTCTTTTTGGACCTGACATATATGAGGACAGGCAAAAGCTGGTGTGTTAGGGTTCTCTAAAGGAACAGACCTGATAGAACAGATATAGTCTTCATTATTTTTAAAGTGTTTGGAGTTTCATCCATGTTGTAGCAGAGATGTTCCCTTTTGTTGACAAGCAGTATTCTCTTATAAGGATGTACCACATTCCCCTCCTCGTTGGCCAGTTGACATCGTTTGACTGTTGACAGTTGGAGCTGTGGATGATAAAGCTGCTGTGGAGATGAGTGTGTGAGTCGGTGTGCGTGCTTTCACTCCTCCTGGGGAGCTCCCAGGAGTGGACTTGAGGATTACTCATGCTGTTTGTTTTTTTCCTAAGAAACTGTCAAACTGGTTTTCAGAGTGGCTGTCCCATTTTCCGTTGCCACCAGAGTATGGAGGGTCTGATTTCTCATGTCCTTGTCATTTCTCATGTCAGTTGTGGGTGTTGTTCAGCTGGTTTTAGTTTTTTAAAAAATTTAAGAATCTCTTAAACTTGGTAAAGAAAAGAATTAGAATCCTTACAGCATGGTTTCCTGACTCAGGACACTTTCTCAAGTTTAAAGACTGTGGCATTTGATCACACTATAGTTTGTGAAATTCAGGTCGAATTCTTTCTCACCAGGCACTCTCCTTTGTTTCCTTTCCAGTGGACGCCTGGACTTTGGCCTTCTCCCCTGACTCCCAGTATCTGGCCACCGGAACGCATGTGGGGAAAGTGAACATTTTTGGTGTGGAAAGTGGGAAAAAAGAATATTCTTTGGACACTAGAGGAAAATTCATCCTCAGTATTGCATACGTAAGGAAAACTCACTGTCGGGTCTTTAGCGGTGGTGCTCTGCACAGACGCTGCCGTCTATTGCTGGGCTTGGATGGTAGCTGGATGGCTTGTGTGCAGAAGGGACAGGCTAACCGAATCGTCTCAAATCACCCATCTCTCAACAGAGTCCTGATGGAAAATACCTGGCCAGTGGAGCCATAGATGGAATCATCAATATTTTTGATATTGCAACTGGAAAGCTTCTGCATACGCTGGAAGGTATCCACAACTCCTCATCCTCTTTTGCACTCACTGGATGGATTATCAGGTCACAAAGCAAGAATGCTCCTTTTGTTAAAATGCTAATCTAAATTGTTTTGATCTCTGTTGGCAAATGAAGTGCCACCACGTGTTAGACTTAGCACTGTGGTTTCAATCTGGAAACAATAGTTCTTAATACTTTTTTAGTTGACGTAGGTTACTTTGTATTTATGTGTGTGTGTTCTCTTTTTCCCTATGAGCTTTGTGATTGGAAGGCTGATGCTTTTTTGTGCTTGTGTGATGTCATGATGAAAACATTTGTGCCCATCTCCACACTGCAAGGAGGACAGAGCAGGAGACAGAGACTGCTCCTCTCGTGTCTGATTTTGAATTATAACTAAGTGCATATATCGCCTCAGTTTACCTTTTACCCATCGGCAAAGATTTGGTAGAGAAACAATGTTATTTTTATTTGTTGGACCTTATAAATCAGATGCAGCCTGTATTACCATATATGGCCATATTTGTAGCAGAAGGTTTCTGTTGTTTTGTTTTGTTTCTCTGTGTGGCCCTGAATGTCCAGGAATTCACTCTGTAGACCAGCCTGGCCTCGAATTCAGAGATCTGCCTGCCTCTGTCTCCTATGTGCTGGGACTAAAGGCGTGCGCCACCACCACCCAGCTAGTTTTTGTTTTTTAAGGTATGTATGTGTGTATGCATGCACGTACACATGCATGTGCGTGTGTACATACAAGCGTACATACTTACAGTGGTGAGATTTCAGATTCCTTGGAACCAGAGTTACAGATGGTTGTGAACTGCTGGCTGTGGGTGCTAGGAACTGAACTTAGTTCTCCGAGAGTACATGAGCATACATGCTCTTAACTGCCGAGACCTCTCTCCAGTTCCCCAAGGATTTTTGTTTTGATTTTTGGCAGTGTATATTGAGGCCCAGCTGATTAGAGAAGGGAACTAAGAAGAGATGGCTCCAGGAAAGAGGTTGGAGTCCTGTGGGAGTGGAAGAAGGGTCTAGTCAGTACCTTCTTCTCTGACTGAAGCCTCAACGTCATCCCAGCTCAGTGACCAGTGGTCATTAAAAGGGCACAGTTAGCAGGAAGCTTGTGTGGCGGAGCTGCCACCTTAACAGCTTTTTTGAATTTCAGGCCATGCGATGCCCATTCGCTCCTTGACCTTTTCCCCCGACTCCCAGCTCCTCGTCACGGCTTCAGATGATGGCTACATCAAGATCTATGATGTGTGAGTTACCTTTTCAAGAGTAAAGATCTCAGCAACAGTGACAGCTTTGTCCCCTTACTGATAGGAGCCACTCTAGGAATTTGCTGCCTGCTGTCATGGCCATAAGTCAGCTCTGATGCTTTGGACTTCCCAGTCATTCCTCCTCCAGCCAGCCAGCCCCTCCTGCAGGAGCTTAGAGTGTGTCCCCAAGGTTTGTGTGGATGAAGTGTGCATGTGTCTAATCCTGGTAGGACTAGACACTGCTGCTCTGTTAGGCAGCCAGATGTTCTGGCTCTTTGGTATACAATTTTCTGGGCAGATATGTAGTATACAGCTGAAATGGAGCTCTGGCTGTAGCTGGCCTAGAGTGATGGTCCTGCTTTCAGTAGATATGCAGGCTGGCTTCTGGCTTCTGGCTTCTGGTTAGGGAAGCCCCCAGCTGTCCCATAGGTCTAGGTGGGGAGCCTTTTGAGATGTGTTCTGGACTGATGGCATAGGAGTGGGCAGATTGCTCATGTGCCCAGCTCCACCATTGAGGGCCTGCACACCCGTCTGTTGTGTCCCTCCCACATTCTCATCCCACAGCTGTTGCCAGTATGTGCCTTGTACTGTCCTGGGTTTCATAAATAGTCTCCTGCTAAGTGTGCCCCTAGTTGATCGTTCTCCAGTTCTTTTCTAATCTGTCTTACAACTTCTCACCCCAACATGTGCTTTGTCGTTAACTGTATATCCATGTCCTTTCGTGGGCCTCCATGAGCTGTTTGAGTTTTAATTCTGCAATCAGAAGAGCATGCTGCTTTTGACATTACTGGTGGGAGAATGCTAGGGCCATGAGAAGAGACTGTAAGTCACATGTGCTTGTTAGCAATAGAGCCAGCATAGGAGCAGCACTTTTGGGGTAGCTCCCTTTGCTAGCTTTCATTGCTGCTCTTCCATGACCTCCCAAGAGCTGTTGAGGCAATATGACACAGTACCTCCCTAGTAATAATGCACCTCAGGATTTCTTACCCTCTTGGGGGTCCACTGAATCCTGCGAGGGCTGCCTCTGCCCTCCCTAACTGAGGCTTGTTTCTAGGGGCAGAATTGCTGACCTCAGGCCCAGGGTGCCTCTCCTGTCATAGGCATTGGTTTCCCAGGAGAGATGGACGGCTCAGCAGTTAAGAGCACTTGCCAGTCTTCCAGAGTTTGTTCCCAGCACCCACGCCGGTGTACACAATTCCCTCTAACTCCAGCCCCAGGGGTTTATGTTCGCTTTTGGACTCCATGGGCACCTGCACACAGATGGAACACAACACATAATTTTTTTTCAAAATAAAAGAAACATAAAAATGGTTGTAGGAATTGGGCCTAGCTTGGATTTTGTTTGTTTGGCTTTTTAAGGTATTTCTTTTTGTTTTTTTGTTTTGATGGGGTTTTGTCGTTTTATTTTTGGTTTTGACAGGGTCTCACTATATAGTCCTAACTGGCCTGGAACTTGATATGTATAACAGGCTGGCCTCTAAATCACAGAGATCTATCTTCTTCTGGCTCTCGAATGCTGGGATTAAAGGCATGTGTCACCATGCCCAGCTGCCTGCCTTGTTCTTTACTAGTCACAAGTGCTCTATTGAGCCACATGCATTATGTGCTTGCTGCTTTCCTGTCACATGGGAAAGGTCCTATGCAGAGGGTCTAGCTGGCTGATCACCTCTGCTGCTCAGAGTCCTCACCTGGGAACTGGCAGAGCCATTTCTCGCCTCCTAGCTCTAGATATTTTTAACTTAATGCTGCTATAAAAATGTTTCTGGTGTTTGATGTTACTTCACTGAATATGGAATTTATTACATATGGTCATCCTGTTATTATACACAGTCATGTGAGCAGAGCTAGTAGTTCACTAACCAAATAAGCAATTAGAGCAAATTAACATCTCCATTCTGTTTGAATCTTTCTTCTTCCAGACAACATGCCAACTTGGCTGGCACATTGAGTGGCCACGCATCCTGGGTGCTGAACGTTGCATTCTGCCCTGATGACACTCATTTTGTCTCCAGGTACGTAGGAGTCTTACGTTTCTAAAACGCTTGCCAAGGGAAGGCAGTCTTTTGGTAATGTGCCTTAATACTGAGAGAGTACATTACATGCCTTTTTAACATCAGGACTGGAGAGATGACTCAGCAGTTTCAGAGCGCTGACCTACCACCCTTTGGTTTCCAGCTCACAACCATCTGAAACTCCAGTTCCAAGGGATCCCATGCCCTGTTCTGGCCTACTAACATACATTCAGACAAAATACGCAAAGAAAATTAAAACCTATTTAAAGTAATAAAATTCAAGTTGCCCAGGCCAGGCATGGAGGCACAATCCTTAATCCCAGCCCTGGAGAGGCCAGAGGCAGGTGGATCTGTTTTGGTGAGTTCAAGGCTAGACTAGTCTACAATACTAAGCTCATAGACAGCTAGAATTATGTAGTGAGGTGCTGTCTAAAAGTCGCCTTTGTTTATTTACTTTAGCTTTTAAAGGGCTTTACTGTTGTTTTTAAGCAATAAAGATATTCTTTTAAACTATTGAACTCTTAATTTTTCTTAAAAGCCTAGATTCTACTTACTGTCTTGACATATCCCTGTGTTCCAAGAGGAACTTAGAATCTGCTGATCTGCCTATAAAATGTGTTTATGAATGCCAGTAATATCTAGGGCCCTGGAGGCAGAAGAGGCTCAGAAGCATGGGCGGGCATCTCTCAATGGTTCTGAGAGCTTTTGACACTTCACCAGACCTCCCTCTTATCCAGAAAAGGGTAGGTAAGCTTGAAGCACCTAACGATGGTGAGGAGACGGTCATCTGGTGACACCTGTACTGAGCTCTTGTCTAGCAATAAGGGGCCCTCTAAAGGCAGAAGTGTTGGTCTGCAAAAGAATGTAGACTACGTCAGTTTCTGATTCTAACATTTGCTTTTGAAACAGTTCATCTGACAAAAGTGTAAAGGTTTGGGATGTTGGAACAAGGACCTGTGTTCACACTTTCTTTGATCACCAGGATCAGGTATGGAATAAGAAGCATGTCAGTGCCTTTGTGCTTAGCTTACTGGCCACATTCCTTTACTAGCCTTTCTGTTGGAGTTAAGACTGGTAGAACCCTGTGACCATGAGGCATGTCTGCTACACATGGTAAACACACAACTGACCACACCCCTTCTTTGAAATCATACACCTAAGCCTGGAACCCTTTTCTGGGCACTTCTAGAAGAGCCTCTCTCTTTGGAAAGTTCCATTGCTTAACATAATCATCATTTACATTTTTGGAATTATCCAGAGATGTAATTTTTTGTAATGATAGTGTTAAGCCTGGTTTCCATCTTAAAAGACTGTCTTTATCTTTGTGAGGTGAATGGGAAATGGTAACATTGCTGTAGGTCCTTCCTGATCCTTACTGCTCCTAGGACTGCCTTCGGGAAGGAACCTTAAAGTGCCACTGGTGGGTGAGCTGAGGGCTGTGATCTGTGCCTGTCATCCACAGTGGCAGCTTCCTTGCCTGGTCACATTCTCAACCTTTCAAAAAGAAGTGTCACATGGGCCTGAGACTCCTTTCCTTTTTGCCCTTTCTTGAACAAGGGGAAGGGATTTTTTAAACAATCTCACACTTTAACCCAGACTGGCCTTGAACTTTCTGCAGTTCTGCTGGGATTACAAGGTGTGAACCACCTTGCCTGGCTAAGAGTATTTTTCTCCTGCATGTTGCCATCATTGCTGTCTCAGCAGCTCCAAGTAGCAAGGGTTTAGACTCTAGAGGAAAGAGGAACTAGGCAGCATGAGAATTCAAATGCTCAGAGCAACAAATCAGTCTTTAATATATTTGAATGCTTTTAAAGGTCTTACACATTCTTTTTGAGTAAATCTTACGGTTAACTAACAATTATTCATGCTGCTTTGTATTTATCTTAAATTATTGCAGTGAAGCTGGGCGATGGTAGTGATGGTGCACGCCTTTAATCCCAGCATCTGAGAGGCAGAGGCAGGTGGATTTCTGTGAGTTTGAGGCCAGCCTGGTCTACAAGAGCTTGTTTCCAGGACAGGCTCCAAAGCTACAGAGAAACCTTGTCTCAAAAAAAAAAACCAAAAAACAAAAAACCCAACCCTATATATACATACATACATACTATCTCGGTGAGGTTAAAGAGTTGAGTCTTGGAGTCCGCTATTGGCTTTTTAATCGCATTTTAAGTCCTAACTGTGTTGCTTATTGTGTGGGGTTCTTGTTATGCTGTTTCTGAGAAAGATGTTTGGAATGGAAGTGAGGCCCTTCTATGGACTGAAACCAAGGCTAGCCTCCAATCTCAAGGTGAGGGTGACAGTCTGACCCACAGACTGTGATTCCTAGTAATCACAAAGTTAACTCACCACATCCATTCTCAGAGGAAATATGAAACTGCTAATTCAAGCACAGTCAAAAAAAAAAAAATCAATGATGCTCAGCACCATGTTGTCTGATTCCCAGGTCTTTGAGCAAGGGATAATGGTTGACCGGGTGGGGGGTGGGCACAGGAGGTGGGTGAGTGGTTTGTAGTTTTGCCTTCAGGCTTCTCCTGGGAGCATAGTGCTGGGCCCAGGCAGGAATCACTTCATGGCATTAGTTAGCCTTTGAAAGGCTAGCAGATTGTTGCATTTTAGAGAGGGGTGTTGTTCCACAACAGCCAGAGGCTAGGCTCCATCACTGCTGGCCTCAAGCTAGTCTAGATGCAGGAGAAGAAAAGAACAGTATCCATCCTTTTAGCATTCCTTACCAAAATTACAGGAATTAGAATGCTTTTTGTTTTTGTTTCTATTTGCAGGTTTGGGGAGTAAAATATAGTGGAAATGGATCAAAAATTGTGTCTGTTGGAGATGACCAGGAAATTCACGTCTATGACTGCCCAATTTAAACACCACCATCTTCAGGGCCAGTGCCACAGAGGATGGCAGGGTTGATTGTGACATTCCTTGCCTTCTTAGGCACACTTAAAATACAGCATATATTGTAGTAAATTTTGTAGCTACAGTATGAAGTTTTTCCTGTTTTATTGGAAATGTTGCTCATATTTTAATGTAAATAAAGCATTCTTAATGCAAGAACCTGCATTTGTGAACATGCTTGCTCTTTTCCTGACCCTGTTCCTGGAGAACAGTGTGAATCGGCATTGTTAGTGAAGGGAGCAGAGATCCAGGTGCTCACTGGGTTAGAAGGGTGACTCGTGATGTGCCACGAGCTCCCTCAGGCTGTCCTAAACACACCACCCTACATCAGAATGGAGTTCTGAAGGAAACATTCTGGCGTTCTGCCTACCTGGGGATCCTTCTATGTGACTGATTTAAAATGCTCTCAGCCACACCCTCACTTCCCCGTTCTTCCTGAGAGGTCTGCCCTACTGGCAGCCTGCTTTAACCATTCCAGGCTCAAGACTGGCAGAAGGGCTGAACGCTGCCCTGCCTCAGACTAGAGTTCCAGCACCTTTGCCTCTTCTGCAGTCATCTCCAGATGGGGTCTGCAGGATAATGGGGAAGGCTTAAGGGTTAACATCCTGGTCAAACTGCCTGGTCACGCTGTGCTTATCCTCAAGCCCAGCTCTGTAGACCAGGCTATTATTATTATAATGCTGGATTATTTCCCACCTTCACCTTGCTCACCCTCTTATAGCTACTGTCCTGTTTCCTGTGTCCATGTCTCCCCAGACAGCTCTACACCCTCACGGTTCAGAGGCTCCTCAGAGCCCTTGTCCCCCATTCCTTTCTGCTCTCCCCCACTTCTCTAGCCCTCCATTGCAGTTTGCCCCCTGACTTCTGCACTCACCCCATTCCCCAAATGAAAGTTCCTCAGGAGAAAGTCCATTCCTTCTGTCTACCAGTGTGAGACAGGCTGGCACTTAACACTACTGATACTCAAGAAAAGAAAAAGCAAAGCCATTTGTCTCTCATAGCTCAATTTTAATTTTACAGTGACAAATGTACAGGTGGGAAAGTTAAGCAACACCCTGCAGATCTGTAACAAGGGAGAGCTGAACATAGTTGTGTCCCATCACAAGCTAATCAGAAGCTCTCCAGCAGTGACTAGGGCTTCCCAGCACAGGAACAGCAGCCCGAGTTGTGGTTTGGTTATAAGCTAGATTAGCTGAATTCAATTTTAAGTCTGTCCTGTCCAGTGGTCAAAGTGGGCATAGGTGGACTTTCTGTGCTTTGAACAAATTATGTTCCCCTAGCCAGCAATGTTTTGGGGAGCCTGGTCCGGCTAGCTGGCTTCCCAACCAGCCACAGGTCTGATCTGTTTGACCCTCCTAGGGGAGGTGCCTGGTCTGCATCCAACTCTCTGGTGACATAGAAACCAAATAAGGGTGGATCTGACAGTTTAGCCCAGCAGCTTCAGAAGCAGGATGTTTAACTTCATTTGTAGAAAAGAAAGGAGTAGTAACGGCTAGAGGCTGAGGTAGCCTTATTTAAAGTGCAGTCTACCTGCCAGGAACAAAGGAGTAACTAGTACCTGTCCCAAGCAGCTGTCATGGTCAGTGGTATTCATGCCAGCTAACTAGAAGAACTTGGTTAGTTCCATTCTCATCAAGCATCACAAGCAGGAAGCCCTTTGTAGTATGGCTGTGCAGTGAGTGGAACGGGCCTTGAGGAAAGAGCTGTCTGGAGAACAAGGTGGAAATACTGAGGGGTTCTGTGCTATTGCATACCCTTATGTCATCCGGAGACACCAGGCGGCTGTGCTGGGGGCTGAGCCTTCAGCATTCTCCCTTGGGTGCTTCTACACAGAGGCTGCCAGGAACACGGGAGGGTTTAGCCTTCTGAGGGTAAGCACTTTGGTGGGACAACATTGCAAAGGTTGTCAACATATAGTCATTAAAATCACAACGAACAAGGTGTGGGGTTACAGGCAGATGGCTTTATTGGCTTATTATTTAAAATGGGTTTGTCATCACAAGGCTTGGAAAGTTCAGAAAACTTCCCAGACAGATGGTTAGACAAACCCCTTTCTAACCACTCAAGGGGACAGAACAGTAGGAGCTAGACTGGCCCTGCAGCTTTTGAGTGTAGCCTACTCAGTATGAACAGGCATGCTGGGCCAAGTGCAAGCCATATATGTGCTTTTTATTGTCTAAGAGTTCATAGTCTAGATTCAGAAATATTAGCAGACCTGAGCTCATACTTCGGTGACTTTGCCAAGGGAGGAAGGGGAGAAAAACCACAGATTAGAGATGGACCAGATCTTGGCATTTGTTAGGGGCCAAGGGTTGCTATCTGGGCCGACTGTGGAACTGAACCATGGCAAAGCCACTAAGAAGCACAAAGGATCAATGTGGTACTAGCATCTCCAGAATATGTCCTGAAAGTACAAATGAACAGATTCCATATGCAGACTAGACATGATTGAACTTAAAACATTTAAATATAGATCAAGCTATAACTTAAGTTACAACTAGAAGAAAAACAAGAAAACCCAAAGACAACTCAGCAATGAAGACTGCTGAATACATACACAGGACACCCCAAACACGAGGCTATTAAAGCGATGCCATTTTCATTGTGCCACGTTTACATTCATCATGTACTAGTCCGAGCAGGCCATGCCAGACCGCGCCATCATGCTGTCTGGCACTGCACACCAGCGCGGGGCCCGTCGTCATCCTCCTCATAGGCCTCCCTGTGCTGGCGCCAGTTCTGCTCATTGGGATTGAACTCCTTCAGCTCCACCTGGTCCATGTCCTCTGTGATCCTCACCTTCTGCCGAGCGGGGAGCAGAGCCTCCAGCTGAGAAAGCTTCTCCTGAGGAAGCCAGTGTTTTTCGGGAAAGACGACCTGTGGAGGTGAGCACACAGGGACATGGGGTTTCCTGGCTTGCCGTCAAGACAGTTGATGGTGTGACTCAGAGAAAAAGGCTGTACTTACTAAAAACTGTATGATCAGCATCCCTTTCTCCAGTGGGGCTTTGTAGATGGGCATTCCCTCGTTGCGCACACATTTCAGGTCTCCATGCTTTATCACCTCACCTGCCACAGAGGATTCCATTATGAGAAAGGAAGACAGAGGGAGCCTGGAGAGGCTAACTCCTAAAGACAGTGATGGTGGGCTCCAGTGGCTCTGCAGTGATGGGCAGAGGAGCACTGAGCAGGGGTGGAACAGACTCCAGATGGCCTACATCAGGAAGGCAGCAAGCACACTGAGACCTCTACCATAATGTGGAATGGCTTAGTCAGGCCCCCTTACCTGGCCTCCAATAGGGTCAGAACCTGCCTAACTGTCTCTTCAAGTAATAATGGATGTCCCTAACACAGAGATGGTGCCTGTGCTGCTCACAGGTTCAGGCAGAGCTTAGAAAAGGATTCACAGGAGTCTCCCAGCTGCCTGCTCAAGAAACAGCTTCCTGAGGAGCGGCCTCCCTGGTGGTGCCAGGTGACCCCTTTCCTGCTCACAAAGCATGTGCTCTTCAAGTTTGTAAGCTGGAATATTCCCCACACCACATGCTCTGCCTTGTCCATTCTGGCAATATCTCTAAAGGCAAGATGGGAGGTTAGAACCTGGGGCACCTAAGACGCTCCGCTAAGACTAAAAGTGTCATCTCCTGATAGGCACGAAAGACATCTGGGACAGAGAGGTGTCTGGAAAATGGACAAAGGCTGGGCTGTAGCTCAGTTGTTCAGGGGCTTCCTAGTATACACAAGAGCCTATGTTCAGTCTGCAGTACCACAAAACGTAAGAAAGGAAAATGAAAAAAAAAAAAGAAATGTTGAGAGAAAATGGGGAAGGGATAAAGGAAGCTAAGGACATCTTATTCAGCAGTTCCTCCCCAGGGGAACAGCACTCTACAGAGAGTGGAGTTTCTTTCACAGGAACTTTTCAAGGCCATCAGTAGTTAAAATAGTCAGTGTGCCAGTGCACTCCATCCTGGGGGTCACCCTGGAGGATGCAGGGTGACTGCGTAGCTGAACGGGCACGGGTTGCTGAGCTTTTGTGCTGTTAGTGGGATGTTTAGAAACACCCTTTCTTTTTCTGTTTCCTCGGGTGCCACTACTGTCCCCAGCCAAGCTCCCAAAGCTGCCTCTGACTTGCTGGGAGATAGGAACCCTGAGGCCAAGAGTGGAAAAGCATATGGGAGAAAAGGGAAAAGCCCTGGCCACCTCTGCCAGAGGTGCCCCCTGCTGTAATCAACCATGAGTCCTCAAGAGGTTCAACAGTGAAGGAAGGGGAGAGAAAATGAAAGAGAAACCATTATCAAAGGAGAAAAGAGTAAGATACACACACACACACACACACGCATGCACACACAAAATACCCCAAAGAAATCCCTATTAGGTTTTTTAGATGCCCTGCCCTTTTTACCACCTGAGTAAGGAAATGGATTTCTAGGGGTTTGTTTTCCCTCCCTTTGGTATTCCTTCCCCATAACCCTACTTCTATCCTTGACTCCCACCTTCCCCAGAGGTAGGAAAGGTAGAGGGAGTGCTCCCCCTGTAATGGGGCCCTGCCTCAGGGAATTCTGCCAGGATGCCCTGAACTCATCATATTCTCCACCTTTGGTCAAGAACAGACTTTTCCAAAGAAGCCATTCAACTGCTGCCAACCCTGGCTCTAAGAATGGCTGAAGTCTGGGTTGAGACAATGTTTGGGGTCTGAGACACACAACCAGACTGGTTCTGTTCATAGCAATGACCTAAGGCCTTGTGTGAACCACAGTCCTTAAACTTTCTGCTTCAAGTGACAGGAGGGACTGGGCAGCTGGGAGGGTTGTGGTGCGGAGCCTATAGAAAGGCGTTGGCTTTTAAAACTGTACAGACTGCATCACGGAGCAGTGCTTGCCACTGTATGAAGTATATGTAAGTACGTGCACTACGCATGCGCACCACAAACGGACGCGCAAATGGGGTAAAAGGTTAGTGGCAAATCTCATACTGGTGGACCTTGTATGTTTTTATCTCTACAACTTTTTGTAAGCTTGAAAAATGTTTTGTTTTTGAGACAGTCTCACTCTTACAGCTTTTTGTAAGTCTGATCCTCTTGCTCAAGCTCTACACGCTGAGCTCACAAGCCTGCACCGGCACACCTGGTCTGTGGTGCTGGGGATTGGACCTAGAGCCTTGCAAGTGCTCAGCAAGCACTCTATCCACTGAGCTACATCCCCAGCACATACACACATCCAGTCTCCACTGGAAGAGCATCTTTCAGACTCAGCCCAGGCTGGCTTCAGTCTTGCAATCTCTGGCTCCAGCATATGGGGTACTAGGATTATATGCATATACCATCATGCATGTAAGTTTGAAACTCAGGTTTTTAAAAATCACCATAAATTGATGAGTTTAGAAATGCAATCTCATTTCCCATCATCTCCAGCAAAAGAGGAGACAGAGGGGGGCAACGGACAATACTGGGAAGAAGGGGAAATGGGCAGAGGCAGGAGCAGTCCAGGGGGCTGGCCACAGATGCAGGTGCTTGCCCCACCCACAGGACTTCAGTCTTATCACCAGCTCCCACCACCTGTGTTGAAGGCTTATCAGCCAGTTACAACCCTCCAACCCCCTTATTGGTAAACCCTGCCTGTGCCAAGACCCCAGAGCACCTAGATTGCTTAGCTTCTTCCATATTATGCAGACATCTTGGCTATGCACAACTGCCTTTGCCACCAGCCCCGCCTCAACCTCAGTCCCTTCTAGGCAGGTGCTCTAGAGCCTGCATGGATCCATGACTTATGTAAATCAGCCTTCCTGGATGCTGAGAGCCTGGGGTCCTGGGACCCCTTTTCAGCTCAGAGACAACTCCCATGGGTGTGTGCAGTCAGTTCCTGTGGAAGCCTCTGAAGATATGCTCACAGCTAATGTCTCCCCCTAACCCAGGAAAATGTTATTTGAAAACGTTCTCATATGTAGCAGCTCAGAAACCAGAGAAACATATAAGAATCAGCACACAGACCCTACTTGATAGAAAAGGCTTGTGGTCAGCTTTGTTCCACTACCAAATGTGTAAATTTTAAGCTTAACTGGAAGAGTCTAGATAAAATTTCAGGCTCAGAAGATTTTTACTTGAGAGCCCCCTTCCTACCCCAGGAGAATAGTAATGAAATTCATCATATTCTCCAGTCACATGTGGTAACTGCATAGCATGAGGCTGATGAGATGTGCAGCAGGTAAAGGCTCTGGCTGCACAAACAACGACCCAAGTGGGACCTCCAGAACCCGCAGCAGAGGACAGGATCAACTCCCCAAAGTTGTCCTCTGACCTACACACACACACACACACACACACACACACACACACACACACACACACAGTATATTGTAAGAAATTAAACTTAGGGGCTTGAAAGATGGTTTAGCAATTAAGAATAGGTTCTGTTCTTATAGTTCAGGAGCAGAGTTAAGGTCCCATGTCAGGTGACTGCTTGTATGTAACACCAGCTTCAGGAAGATCCTCTGGCCTCACAGGTACCATTTACACTAGCACACATACCCACACAAGGACATATACACGTATGCATAATTAAAATATATCTTTAAAAGAATAAGATGACTTCATTATTTTAAAATATTTAGAGAATACCAAGCTGCACTTGTGAATACAGACTGCTGTGCAGGAACTGAACTGTTAGGTCAACATGCAGATGGGGAGGGCGGAACCTACCTGATCTGGATGTGATAACAAGGACTCGATCATCCAGCGTTTTTATTGTCTTCTTGAAGCCACAAAGAGCTTCAGAAAGCTGAATTTTCATTTTCATGATCAAATCATGGCCTCGTCTCTGAAAGACACTATGATCCTTCTGATCAAGCACAATTATGACATCACCAGGCTCCAGCTCAGGCTCCTGATCTCCTTCTCCATGAAACAGTATCTTTTGCCCATCTTTCATACCTATGAAACATCACCCTTCGGATTAGCCACTTCTCACGGCCGGAGCTCAGCGCTGTTGAAGGGACCGAGATCTTGGGGGCTCTTAACTCATTAAACCTCTCAGCCTCCCATGGGCATGGTATTGGAGTAGTAGCTGGGATAATTGCCAAGCAAAGGCTTTACTTCCACCACTGGCTGAGTCAAAGGTAAAGCAGGAAGAGGGCAAATAAGATCCCACATCTGACCAGATCACACTCCTAGGCCACGTGCACACAAGTGTGTGGAGGTCACAACCCACTTCAGGCTCTGTGGCCTGAAGCCAAGAGAATGTTGGTTACAGACACAAGGTCAAGGCAGGTTTAAGGTCTTCTAGGAGCTCATGGTTTGACCTTTGGCCTCATCTGATATATGACATATTTGCTGGATCAGAAATTCAGAATCAGGATTTTTGGGAAAACAGAAGGGACTGAAATGTGCCTTAAGATGATGGTACCAGATGAGACAGCAAGGAAAGGCACTGCACTTGGGAGAATCTGGAGCAGCAAAGGGGAAGGAGTGTGTGTGTGTGTGTGTGTGTGTGTGTGTGTGTGTGTGTGTGTGTGTGTAGGGGGAAAACATGTCTAAAAACCTTTAAAAAGCTCTGGCACCCAGTGAGCAATAAAAGCTGTTGGGAAGAATACTTCAAAAGATTCCAAAGGACACTGAGAAGGACAGGTGAGGGCAGTTGAACAGCCCTGAAGTCAAGGCTTCATTGGGAAAACTTTTAAAAGTTTTTCTGTGACCTCGTTGGTCCTTCCTCCGGCCAGGGAATGTCATAGGAAGATGACCTGGAAAGGGACTCCTGGCAGTCCTTGTCTGGTAAACATGCTGCCACACAGTCGCATCCCTGACACCCCATGGATGCCATGGTCAGCGCGTGAGCCCTACAGCGCTAAGCGCGCAGCCTCACCTTTCTCCACGTGTACCTCGATAATCTTCTTCTCACGGATAACTTTGGCACCGCTGCAGTTCTCGCAACGGTCCTTGGGGTTGATGCGCTCGCCCTGGCCCTTACACTCGATGCACACAGTCTGGATCTGCTGCACCATGCCCGGCCCGATCTGCTGAATATGGATCTGCATCCCCCGCCCCTTGCACAGAGGGCACTTCTCCACAGACCCCTTCTTCCCGCCAATGCCTGCGGAGGTGGGAGACAACAAGCAGGAGAGCTGCGCTCCTTTCAGCGGGGAGCCGCCTATCCTACTGGGCACTGCCTTGGGGCTGTGTTGAAGGGAACAGGCAGGCAGAGCCTCCTCAGATATTAACGTCTGAACCCCAGGGCGCTCACACCCACGCCACAGGACACACGCCTTGTCAGCACAGGCTGTCACAGCTGGACTAGCTCTCTGTGGGACATTTGTGTGAATTATATTAACCTAAATAAGGCTTTACTGGGACACAGGCACATTCCCTCATGCACTGAGATGTTTGCTGTCTCACCCTTCACAGGGAAACCGCCAACCCCCACATTAGGAGAAATATCCAGATTTTGAAACTTTTAGGATAAATATCAACACACTGAATAGCTCTTCAACCCAGAAAAATAGAAACATTCAAACAGGTGGGACTTCAGGGTTCCCTGTTTACAAACCCTGCTTGACCCCACATTTGAAAAGATCGATTATTTTTCTCTGAGCTAGGAAACAAGTAGAAACAAGAGATCTGAGCGTGAGAGTCGTTCCAAAATTAGTTTTTACCTTCACATTTCTCACAGATTATATTTTTCTGGAGGGCCAGTTTCTTAGTGATTCCATTATATAAGTCTTCCAGAGTTACTGACAGCTGGTGTATGACATTCTTGCCTGCCGAGGGGGAGAGAGCCAGTTACCGGAGCATGACCCTTACGGAGTCCCTATTGTAGAATATTAGTTAAATATGTGTTACATTTGTTTATGCTGTGGAACATTTGTTTAATGATGCAAAGATGTGTTGCATTCTTTATGCTATATTTAACTCAGTGAAGCTGTGCTACTTTGTCTGTCTAATAACTGATTAGTNCGAGACAGGGTTTCTCTGTGGCTTTTGGAGCCTG
This sequence comes from Dicrostonyx torquatus, assembly GCA_028555095.1. Taxonomy (NCBI): domain Eukaryota; kingdom Metazoa; phylum Chordata; class Mammalia; order Rodentia; family Cricetidae; genus Dicrostonyx; species Dicrostonyx torquatus. The sequence goes on along the minus strand of JAQHUG010000003.1, from coordinate 15,257,807 downwards.
TCCTGAAACTAGCTCTTGTAGACCAGGCTGGTCTCAAACTCACAAAGATCCGCCTGCCTCTGCCTCCCGAGTGCTGGGATTAAAGGCGTGAGCCACCACCGCCCGGCTCCTGGCTAGATTTTTAAAATTAAAAATGTAGCATTTGAAAAATTATAGAGCTAGAAAGTTTTTAGAAAACCTTTATTGTAACGATTTTCAAACTTCTGGCCATGACTTACAGCAGGAAACGTTAATCTCTATGTAGTTAAAACACAATTTCATAAAACATTCTATAATTTACAAGGCACAATCCATGCCTCTCTATCTTCTTCTATTTTCTGAATTCAATCTATTCTGCTTTTATTTTTAGTCATCTCACAAGTTAATTTGGAAGCAAGAGCAGTCCAAGAAAGCCCGCTACAGATGTCTAGAACACACATTTTAAAAAGGAAGAAAGCAAAGAAAAGACTAAAGGGTGGGGGGCAGTGAGATGGCTGAGCAGTGGTTCTCAGCCTTCCTCACGCTGACCCTTTAATAGCTCCTCATGTTGTGGTGACCCCAACCACAAAATTATTTTAGTTGCTACTTCATAACTGTAATTTTGCTACTGTTGTGAATTGTAATGTAAATATTTGATATGGGACCCCTGAGAACCACTCACTTAGAGGATAAAGGTGCTTGCTGCCATGCCTGATAGTCTACATTTGACCCCAGGACCCACATGATGGAAGGGAAGAATGAACTCCTGCAAGCCATCCTCTTACCTCCACATTCACGTACCTGACTATCTGAGTTCAATCCCTAGGACCAGCCTGATGGGAGTAGAGAACCAACTCCAAAAAGTTGTCCTTTGACCTCCACATTCTTGCTGTGCTGCACATGAAATACACACAATGAATGTAATAAACAGAAACACTTAAAGAAAAGAGCAAGATGTAGTGGTGTATGAATCTGAGTGCTTTCGGAGGCAAAGGCAAGCAGATCTCTGTGCGTTTGAAAACAACATGATCTATATAAGCAAGATCCTGGTCAGTCAGGGCTATGCACTAAGGCCCTGTCTCAGAAACAAGCAAACAAACAACACAAAAGAAAGAAAGCATAATTTATCAGGACCAAATGCCTTCTGACTACATCCATTCAAAATGGCTAGAACTGTGACAATCCAGTCTGCTCACCTCGCCCCAAGTGTTCTGTTTTCGTTTTTTTTTGTTCTGACTACATCCATTCAAAATGGCTAGAACTGTGACAATCCAGTCTGCTCACCTCGCCCCAAGTGTTCTGTTTTCGTTTTTTTTGTATTTTGTTTTTGGCTTGGGAGTTGTTTTTTTTTTTTGGGGGGGGGTTGGCTGTTTTGTTTCCCTTTTTGCATTGCATTGGTGTTCAAATTCAGAACTTTGCATATGCTAAGCAAGTAATCTACCACTGAGTTACATCCTCTAACCCCGAATAAATTTTTCTAAGCCAGTAACATGAGGGTGACCCACTCAGATCCTTACAAAGGACCACGGAATGGGCCTGGGAGATTTGTGATTATGTTGGGAAAATTTATCCAGTTGCTTAACAAAGTTATCTAGCCATCTAATACTTTTTGAAGTTGCTACCAGCTTTTGAGTGGGTTCATTTCCCCTCTTGGAATTGAGGAACCAGCAAGATCAGGTACCAAGTGAACACTGAAAGGGACTGATTCTGGCCAAAAATAGAGGAAATAGAAGACAAGCCTAACTTCTTCAGCTGTGAAGGGCCTACAGACTATCCATACCGGGTAAAAGGGGAAGTATGGGCTCATAATACTTCAGGGACACTCACATCTTTCCTGGGATCGGACAGAGAATTTTCCCAGAAATTTGGGTCCTGACTCTTCTTGTTACTGACCATCTTTTCGGTCCTCAGCAGGCAATTGCCAACTGTCATGGTTTAGGGTGACACCCTCTACTCCTAGAAAAACAACATTAGGGTTGTAGAAATTCAGTAGGTCAAGTACTCCCTTGCATCTCTTTCCTTAACAGTGTTGCTTATGGCCCACTAATTTAACACGACTCATTCATAGGTCCTAAATGGAGTTGAAGAACCAGCACAGCCCGGTGATGACCTGTAATCCCAGGACTTGGGAGGCAGAGGCAGGAGAATTTACAGCAGTTTAAGGCCAACTTGAGGCTACATTGTAAGATCTTGTCTCAAGAAGAAAGGAGAGGGAAGGAGGAGGACCGGAAAGGGAAGGGAAAAGAGAAAATAGAGGAAGAAGAAAAACAAGAAAAAAAAAAAACAGAAAGAGAAGGGGGAAAAAAAAAGCCCATTAAGTCATCAGAGAAACTTTCTGAAGCTGATTAGCAGGCCGCCATCCTGGGTACGAGGATGGAGCATGGCTTCTCCTCTCCCCGCCCACTCTCTAAACCCGTGCGGGAGCGCAAAGGTAGCAGGGGGCGTTGTGCAGCGCAGTGCCGGCAGGGCCTGGATCAGCGGAGAGGCCACGCCTCTTCATTAGCTCATCCTTGATCGCCACGGACGCGCCCCACTGACGTCAGACGTGCTGTGCCTCCGGCTGTGCAGTGGTGAGTTGGGGTGCTCGGCAGTTGGGATGGTGGTCGTTGGGGCTGCTGCCTGCTGGGGCGGGAAGACAGGTGAACAAGGGAGGCTTGGAGGCCATTGCAGCAAGTTCACGGAGGCTCCAGGGGTCCTGGGGTGACTTCCGTGACTCTTTACCCTGGCTATCCTGCGAGGCTCGAGTCCCGAGGGCAAACCGAAGGCCCGTTGGTGAACTCCTTTCGCATCCAGATAATGTTTTGTGCATCCCGGAAATGAGGGCCGGCTTCTTTGTGGGGGAGGCTGTTTTCCTCTAGATGGAGGGCTGTCTTAACATGAGTTTTCCAGTATTTATCCACGCTGTTCGGTAGCAAGCTTCACGTCAAGGCACACTTAGAAGTAGAGACTGAGTTCTTTTTATTTCAAGTACCGCACGGTACTGTGCGTTACTTACGTGCCCGAGGAACTTTCATAGAGATAAAGGTTAGTCTTTGCGAACACCGGGGAATGATCATTGAATTCTAACTGGGAATTTCTCCTAAAGAGAGAAGGTGGCATAAGAGGCCTCTTGGGGTCTCTTAGTTCTGAAGTTACCTGTCATGAAATGTGTCTTAGCATGAACTATATAGCTTGTATTGATCTTCTTAGGGACGCTTCCCTCAACTGCCCTAAGCCTCTCTTACCTTGCCAGGGGAACGAAGCTGGTAAGAATGCCGACTAGGTTAACGAAGGTTCCGAGAGCTAATCTGTATAATATTTAAAATAGGACCCGGTGCAGTCCATCCTCAAAGGCTCAGCCTGACAGAATCGCACACCCTGTTTGGAGGGTAGCTTTTCAAAAGTTGGTTCCCTAGACCGAGAAAGGTTCTGTTCTTGAGTCACAAACTAGCCCACTTGATTCAGATCTCTTAGGGCTGTATCTGATTTCTTGTTCTTGAAAAGCCTTTGGCAACCTTTTTGGCTTGCCAGTTTGAGCTCGGATGCGTGAGGGGTATGGTCTGTTAAGCTGTCTGTAAGTGGAGCTGAAGGGATGGTGAATATGGATTAGAAGAAAACTTGCACCCTTGTCTTTCTTAACTTCTCATTGAAATTTAGCATATAATCTCATTGTGAGTGCTCACAATGAACATACACCATTAAGCTTTAAAGATCGTGGCATTTCCCTGTTAGGGTGTTGTGGTGGGATTTTCTTTTGTTGTTGTTCTTTTTTTGAAACAGGGTTTTGTCACATGCCAGATTTGTACCTCCAAAAGTAGGATTGCAGCACATATAGCAGGGTATTGTTTCAGTTTGTCACTGTCGGGCATTACAGCATCTCTCAGACTCTGCTAGCTCTTAGCACATAATGTACTGATAAAGAGCCGTGTGTGTTTTGCTGTCACAAGTTTCATTTTCATGTTTTGACGGAGTTATTTTCCATGTGTAGACTCTGCCTGGGCTTTGTTGTGACCTCCTCACTCAATAATGTCTATTTGTAATCTTTAATGGACCTGTGCAGGGCAGTCAGTCTCTCGAGTCCCCTGACACTGTTTTCCATCTACACTCGGCCTAGTTTCTACTTTCAGTCTAGAAGAAAGTGGGCTTTGGTGCCATGCCTTCTCGTTTCTGTGTTTCTCTGTCTGTCTGTTTATTAAAGATCCAGTGGTGAAGATAACCTGGCATGTTGTGGGAATGGTATGCCATGTTATCCAGCGCAGGAAAGCTGTGATGAGTCCTACAGAGAAAATATGGATGTTAGGTAGTCTTTCTTTAGACTGAGTTCAATATTAGTGAATTATTAATGTATGGCCATTCAAACAAAATCACAGAGAAAACATGGCTACATATTGAGCAGTTCACAAAAATGTGCCTCAGGGGCTTTCAGTGGCCTGCTTCTGGTTGGTTCGTTATTGCCCGTTTGATGGTTTGTTACATTAGTGGTGACCGAGAGCATAACTGCTACGGAGAGTGAGAACATGCTGGGTTTTCTCCTGGAAAACAACCAGAGAGAGGATTTATAGGTTTAACAACTCTGCTAGCCATAGTGCACAAAAATTGTTCAGACCTTGGGCAGGCAGCTCGGTGAGTAAATGCACTACTGCTAAGCCTGACACCCGAGCCCAATACCTGGGAAAGAACTGATTTCCACTAATTGTCCCTTGTCCTCTACAGGGCGAATGCATACATGCACACATACATGCAGATACAATGTGTGTATATAATGTTTAATCTTAAAACTTTAGAACTTTAATGAAATGAAATCTTCATAAAGTAAGTTAGGCCCATGTTTAGCTAAGTCTTTGAAAACTTTGACCTGTTTTTTCTTGTTCCAGCGTTATTTACATATCTGTAGGCTCTTAAAGGCATTTTTGATTGAGACCACTCTGTATCCATGCATGTAAGAACGTTGGACTTCTGTGTTTGCTTTCTATGTTGAGCAAAATTTAAAATGAGGTGGGCCAATAATTCTGTCTCTGAGAAGTAGAAAGGAACATGTTGGTCGCCCTCCGTAGGCTGGGGGAAAGAATCCATGACTGGAGGCAGTGAGTATTACTTGGCTTCCTGGGAGAAAGACCACACACCACATGTTAGTGCTTGTGATGGGACCTCAGGGACTGATCCATAGAGAGGTGAAGAAGAACCCCTGTAGCCTCCTTGTGCTGATAGCATCATCTTACCGAAACCCTGATATTCTTTTCACAGGGCTGTCTGGCCTTTAGATCTTCATCCTTGTTTAAGGAAATGACCAACCAGGTAAGGTCTGAGAGGAAAAACCAGTTAGTCACTGGCAAGTTCAAGCCCAGTAGATTGCCTGGGTGGGTGGTCAGGGAAACTAGTGTTTAATTCTTGTTCTGTTCCCAAAGACGTGGATGACTTTGAGTACGTGCTCATCTCAGGGTTGGTGGCATTAGTGAAAAGCACCACATTAAGATTAGTTTATGCGCCTTTGCCACAGGTTAGAGGGGACTGAAGAAGTGTAACAGAATTTATATGTAAAAATAAAAGTTGAAAGAGGAGCTAGGACAGTCAGTAAGCACTGTTAGGATTAGGGACGAAGCTAACTACATGTATGGGCTGTGTAGTCTCCAACTGTGAAAAACAGGCTGAAAACAGAACTCAGCTCCCTCCTGATCAGAGCTGAAGAAAATGTAACTTACTGAACTTACACTGGGTTTGGGTGGGGGAGGGGTTGGTCTGTTGTAGTTGGGTGTGATGCTTCACACCTATAGTGGCAACACTAAGGAGGGTGAAGCAGGAAGATTTATGCAAGGTTAGTGTGAGCTTAGGCTTCCTAGACTTTGAAACTGACCCTGGCTACCTAGAAAGCCCCCACCTCAACAAACAAGATGAAGAACTGACTCTTCTCTGCTGTAGCTATACAAATCTTTCATGAGTAGCACCAAGAATTGTGTAGGATGGTCAGGGAAGTAGTGACTGTCTCACTTGGAGTGCTGGAGGGAGGGGCTGCAAGAGAACGGAAGTCTGACTATCCCTGTTCTGTTCTTTCGTAGTATAGTATTCTCTTCAAGCAAGAGCAAGGTAAGGAGGCCACCTCTTCAAGCAAACTCTTTTGTGGGGAAAAAAAAAAAGAAAGAAAATGAATCCTTTTTGGTTTAAGATTTTATCATACCAACTAGACACACAGATCTTCGCAGAATTTGCTATGGTAGCCAAAAACAAATATACTCAATCAAAAAGTAAAATAATTTTTTTTTTCTGGATTGCAAAAGAGGATTTATTTTTGCACCTGTCTAATCTGTCTTTGTCCACCAGCTGAACAAAAACATATACAAGTGCTGAAAGTAAAATAATTATTTATGGTCTGTTGGAACAGGCCTGTAATCCCAGAATCTAAGGAAGTTAGATAGGAGGATTGTGAGTTCAAGGCCAGTCTAGACAGTGTAGTGAGACCTTGTCCTAACATAAAAAGTGAGAAGAGGGCTGGAGTACAGCTTAGTGGAGCAGCAGTCGCCTCACATGTACAGGCCAATCCCAGCACTAAAGAAATAACTAAATATATGAAAAGAAGCTACAAGGAAAGGGAGGAGTCAGATGGCATAATGGAGAACTCTAGGATGAGGAAAACTTCTACCCCAGCATGGTGTGATGCTGAGCTTCCCGGCTGCCAGGGTAGAAAGAGGCAATATTTTGAACCTCAGAACCCTGTTGGTATCTACACTGCTAGGAAGGTGGGCTTGAACCTGGCTCTAACTCAGAATTCAGTATGGAGTCTTTGCAGTTTCCTCCACTTACAAGTGCAGGAACTCTTTTAGAGGGCATTTGTCTCTCTGTAAAAGCAGAGGGTGGAATAGTGACAGCTCTGTTCACTCTGAGTGCGTGAGAATGGGGGCAGGAGGCAGGTCGGAGGTCAGCTTGAGGACTGGCTCCCTAGTGAGACAGACCTGCACAGGAACAGTATCTGCATGGACGAGGGGACCCTGTCCAATCCAATGTGCCAGAGACAGCCTTGGGAGCTTGTAAGTATCTAATACAAAAGCTCTTCCACTCCAAATCAGTGACATTTAGGTGGTCTGAAGTTTCAGCCCAAAGCATTCCCCGCTAGTTAACCAATCAGCTGTTAAGGTGTGTCAGGCAATAGCTCTGCATGAAGCTAGCTTCATCCAGGTGGCAATCTTAGCAGGCTTGGGTCTAGTGAGGATTATAAGGAAGCTGTGACAATGTATGTAACTTAGCAGATGTTTAAATTTAATCCCTTTAGATTCGTGGTTCGGAAAGGTAGCCTTTAAGAATTTTAACCAGGCATAGATAAAGCTTCTGTGTATACTTATCCTGTTTAATAGATACATTCCAGCTTTGCAGATTCCACGGTATAGCTCACAAAATATGTAGCTCCCAGACTTAGACTGAATGTGGACTTCAGCTAATATCTTGACTTTGAATCCTAGCCCTGCCACTTCTTGGCTTCTTGCCTTTGGGTGAGCTACAAGGAAACTCCAAGCCTCCCATTCCTTATTCGTGAAATAAAAATTATCTTTTGGGAGGGATGGAGGAGGTTCAATACTGGGGATCAAGTCCAGGGCCTTTCCCATTCTAGGCAAGTACTCCACCACTGAGTTGTGTTCAAAGCTCTTGTTTTTTGAAAAAGGATTTCACTCATAACTCAGGTTGGCCTTGGGCTCACTTCCTAGCCTCATGATTCTCCCGCCTATGTCTAAGTGCTACAGTTATACTCATATGTCACCAGAGGTATGATCTTGGCAGGACTTCATAAAGGCAGCTGTAGTTAAGACAACACTTAGGGAAGAATTCATGTAATAAGTGATTCATTAAGTTTATGGTAAGTGACACCTCATACATTTTTAGACCAGTACTGTTTGTAGAACTGTCTCGGTTTTCAGAGGCCTCTGAGTACAGCTCCAGTCAAACTGAAGTCCTCGGGAAGGGGAGATTCCCCACTCACTTTGGTACTTTGATCAACTGATTGCTGTTCTAGTCTGATTGATGGGTCAGACTAGTGTGTTTGGAGTCTCATCCTGCTTTCATTCTTGAAAACTTGCATTTTAGGGTAAGAGGCCAAAATGAAACAAGAACCACTAGTTTTCATAGTTTTCCGTACAAGATAGTAAACACTTTATGGCGAGTGCCTAGTGGGTGTGTGAAGAGAAAGGCAGAAGTGGACATTGCTTCAGAGTTATCAGCTTGTTATATCACATTGAATACAGGAGTTGTGTGCATAGAAACTTTAACTGAAGCCCTTTCCATTTTAGCCCATGATGATGCCATTTGGTCAGTTGCCTGGGGGACAAACAAGAAGGAAAATACTGAAACTGTGGTCACAGGATCCCTGGATGACCTGGTGAAGGTTTGGAAATGGTGAGCACCACTCCCCTTTCAAAATTTGGGACAAGGATTTTGCTTCTGGGCTCCCAATTGCTATAAGCAAAGCACTGATTTTTTTGGGGGGGTGGGGCAAGAAAGCAATAGCAACATAGTAGCTTCAAAACAACAGCTTATTTTTTCTTGTTTGGTTTCCTGTTATTTGGAATTAAAATTCTGTGTGGTGGGGGTCCCCAAAGTTAAACCTACCTTCTGTGTTCAATTCTCAGGTTTCTGCATCTCATTGATTATTTGTTGGTAATATCTAAGTGTAGAAGTTCTGATGCCAGTATAGTATATTGTGTGTAAGAATCATTTCTGTCCCCCTCTAGGCGTGATGAGAGGCTGGAGCTACAGTGGAGCCTGGAGGGACATCAGCTGGGGGTGGTGTCTGTGGACATCAGTCACACCCTTCCCATTGCTGCATCTAGCTCTCTTGATGCTCATATTCGTCTCTGGGACTTGGAAAATGGCAAACAGATAAAGTCTATAGATGCAGGACCTGGTAAGAACTTTACATTAAGGGAAATCCACGATTCCTCTTCAGACCTTTTAGGGATAGAGTATCTCTAGTTCAGGACTGTAGTCACTAATCCAACCCTAATGCCATTGTAATCACGCAGGGGTATTTATACTAAGTGAGAAGCATACGCTGAAAACAATCTTATATTATTTCAGGCCAAGTTTTGGTGCCAGATGGATTGTAGTGCTTTGCTTTGGGAAAAACCAAACCAAACTCACTTTCTGGATTTCAGAATTGACAGTTTGGGGTTGTGGAGTTGTGGTGGCTCTGCCAGTGCTTCTCTTCCTGACACCTTCTGAGGAGATACACTTACTGCCTTATGGAAGCCTCAGGTCTGAAGAGTAGTTATCTCTGTTAACTATGGTCAAAGTGCTTGGGTTATGGGGTGGCACATAGAGAGGAAGAAGCAAGTTTTGTTTTGTTTTTTAAAGTACTGTGGAGCAGTGCTCTGGCTCTCAACCTTGTTGAGCATTATCTGAGTTGGTAAGGGACAGTTTTACTGGACTAGATTTGTGAAGAACAAACAGTATGACATTTCAGGATTCTTTTTAGCCTCCTGTTCACTTAAAATGCCTGTGTGGTTCTCATAGCAAAGCCTGTTCTGTGCAGTGGGCAGTGATCTCCAGAGATGTAGAGAGCTTGGCATCACTCCACGCACTCGTTTGTGGGTGGATTATGAAAGAGCTGCTCAGGTTCTTGGGGGAACTGATTCCCTGACAGACTTGCCTCCTTCCAGCTCATCTCCTAAGTGCTGTAGTCCCTTATGTTGTGTAGAATAAAGGTTCCAGGGCTCGTAAGGAGGCACTGTAGTCTAGGGACTGGGTGCCTTTCTCCTCAGAAGCAGTGAGTCCTTGCCTCTAACTACGGAATTTTTATTGAGAGTATTCATGCCCAGTTCCCTTTTGGATCCACTGCATCACGGTGTAAGAGTGAGAGGCTGGAGCTGGAGGGATGGTTCAGCTGTTAAAGGCTAGGCTCACAACCACAAATATAAGAGCGTGAGGCTAGGGTGCTGAAGACATGGCTCAGAGGTTAAGAGCACTGACTGTTCTTCCAGAGGTCCTGAGTTCAATTCCCAGCAGCCATGGTAGCTCACAGTCATCTGTATGATATCTGGTGCCCTCTTCTGGTGTGCAGACATACATGTATACAGAACACTGTATATATAATAAATAAGTAGACCTTAAAAAAAAAAAAGTGCGAGATTAAAATGTATACCTGGAAAAAGCCACCCAGATACTTTCTGATTTCCAAGGTGGCTGTCCATATTCTTCTCGGCTTGCAGTATTTGTGGAGAACAGAAATCTTCAGCCATCCTGCAAAACTTGTTAGCACCCTGAACATAGGGAGCATTAGAGAGAATTGGATCTATTGCTGCTTTTAAAGAATATTTTTATTATGTTATTTATTTTGTGTGTGTGACCGCATGTATGTGTGAAAGTCAGAGGCCTACTTGTGGGAGTCAGTTCTTTAGTGTGGGCCTGTGACTTGAGCTCGGGTCATCAGGTTTGGTGGTAGGTGCCTTTGCCTACTGAGCCATCTCTAGCCCTGTTGCCACTTTTTCATCTTGGGTACCTGCACCCTCTCAGGACAATGACACTGGGTAATGTCTGTTTGCTGTGTCCTTATGTATATCACATGTGAAGAAATGAGTCTGCATCATTTGCAAGTAAAACGTTCTATATGTGTCCAGCTTGCTTTTTCTTCTACTGAGTTTTAAAGCTTACTGGGTTGTTTTTGTTATGTCTTAGGGGCTACCTTCTTTTGCATTTTGGTGTTTCACGTTTTTGAGACAAAGTCTTATCATGTAGCTCAGACTGGCCTCAAAGTCATGGCTGCTGCTTCTGCTTAGCTACCCAAGTGCCAGAGCATAAGACAACTGTTATGACAGATATTGAAAAGAATAAAGTTGGGTGGATGTGCTTTGGGGTGGGGGGATCTAGTCAAAACTAGCTGAGTTCCTCAGGTAAGTCTAGGTTTACTGAACCTAGGGAAAGCAGACTTCCTTAAAAATGTACTACTACAAAAGACACAGAAAGAGTGGAGAGAGGAAGTCCTGATCTTGAAGAAGAAAGTGAAAATGGAAAAAGTGAAGCTGGAGAAAGGACCTGTGATTGGCATCCCACCGGGCTGGTTCAGCCACTGACACAAGGAACAGCAAAGATGACAGTGTAGAGGCCCTGTGCATCACACCCAAAATGTCCACAGGAAGAGGAAAGCAACCGTTGGTGAGGAGAAGGAACTCAGGGTTTGAAATAGACATTCACTCTGCAAGTATTAAGGTTAGGTCTTAGAGTGCAGGTTTTGATGCAAGATAAACATGGTTCCTGTTTTGTGCCTGAAGAAATCTGGTAGTAAAGGATCTGTATTGCAAAGCAATTAATAGAAATGTGTCCAAATAACTTGGAAGGATCATTTTATTAAGCTTTGAGAAATAAAAGTTGGGGTTTTTACTAACCATTTTCTCTGTAAATAACTAATTATAATTGGATTTTTAAAAACATACTTCTTGTGGCTGGAGAGCACTGACTGCTCTTTCAGAGGACCCACATGGCACCCACATGGTAGCTCACAAACAGTCTGTAACTCCAGTTCCAGGGGACCTGACACCCTCACACAGACATACATGCAGGCAAAACATCAATGCACATAAAATAAAAATACAGTTTTAAATTTTTTTTTTTTAAAAAAAAGCTGTACTTCTTTTTGGACCTGACATATATGAGGACAGGCAAAAGCTGGTGTGTTAGGGTTCTCTAAAGGAACAGACCTGATAGAACAGATATAGTCTTCATTATTTTTAAAGTGTTTGGAGTTTCATCCATGTTGTAGCAGAGATGTTCCCTTTTGTTGACAAGCAGTATTCTCTTATAAGGATGTACCACATTCCCCTCCTCGTTGGCCAGTTGACATCGTTTGACTGTTGACAGTTGGAGCTGTGGATGATAAAGCTGCTGTGGAGATGAGTGTGTGAGTCGGTGTGCGTGCTTTCACTCCTCCTGGGGAGCTCCCAGGAGTGGACTTGAGGATTACTCATGCTGTTTGTTTTTTTCCTAAGAAACTGTCAAACTGGTTTTCAGAGTGGCTGTCCCATTTTCCGTTGCCACCAGAGTATGGAGGGTCTGATTTCTCATGTCCTTGTCATTTCTCATGTCAGTTGTGGGTGTTGTTCAGCTGGTTTTAGTTTTTTAAAAAATTTAAGAATCTCTTAAACTTGGTAAAGAAAAGAATTAGAATCCTTACAGCATGGTTTCCTGACTCAGGACACTTTCTCAAGTTTAAAGACTGTGGCATTTGATCACACTATAGTTTGTGAAATTCAGGTCGAATTCTTTCTCACCAGGCACTCTCCTTTGTTTCCTTTCCAGTGGACGCCTGGACTTTGGCCTTCTCCCCTGACTCCCAGTATCTGGCCACCGGAACGCATGTGGGGAAAGTGAACATTTTTGGTGTGGAAAGTGGGAAAAAAGAATATTCTTTGGACACTAGAGGAAAATTCATCCTCAGTATTGCATACGTAAGGAAAACTCACTGTCGGGTCTTTAGCGGTGGTGCTCTGCACAGACGCTGCCGTCTATTGCTGGGCTTGGATGGTAGCTGGATGGCTTGTGTGCAGAAGGGACAGGCTAACCGAATCGTCTCAAATCACCCATCTCTCAACAGAGTCCTGATGGAAAATACCTGGCCAGTGGAGCCATAGATGGAATCATCAATATTTTTGATATTGCAACTGGAAAGCTTCTGCATACGCTGGAAGGTATCCACAACTCCTCATCCTCTTTTGCACTCACTGGATGGATTATCAGGTCACAAAGCAAGAATGCTCCTTTTGTTAAAATGCTAATCTAAATTGTTTTGATCTCTGTTGGCAAATGAAGTGCCACCACGTGTTAGACTTAGCACTGTGGTTTCAATCTGGAAACAATAGTTCTTAATACTTTTTTAGTTGACGTAGGTTACTTTGTATTTATGTGTGTGTGTTCTCTTTTTCCCTATGAGCTTTGTGATTGGAAGGCTGATGCTTTTTTGTGCTTGTGTGATGTCATGATGAAAACATTTGTGCCCATCTCCACACTGCAAGGAGGACAGAGCAGGAGACAGAGACTGCTCCTCTCGTGTCTGATTTTGAATTATAACTAAGTGCATATATCGCCTCAGTTTACCTTTTACCCATCGGCAAAGATTTGGTAGAGAAACAATGTTATTTTTATTTGTTGGACCTTATAAATCAGATGCAGCCTGTATTACCATATATGGCCATATTTGTAGCAGAAGGTTTCTGTTGTTTTGTTTTGTTTCTCTGTGTGGCCCTGAATGTCCAGGAATTCACTCTGTAGACCAGCCTGGCCTCGAATTCAGAGATCTGCCTGCCTCTGCCTCCTATGTGCTGGGACTAAAGGCGTGCGCCACCACCACCCAGCTAGTTTTTGTTTTTTAAGGTATGTATGTGTGTATGCATGCACGTACACATGCATGTGCGTGTGTACATACAAGCGTACATACTTACAGTGGTGAGATTTCAGATTCCTTGGAACCAGAGTTACAGATGGTTGTGAACTGCTGGCTGTGGGTGCTAGGAACTGAACTTAGTTCTCCGAGAGTACATGAGCATACATGCTCTTAACTGCCGAGACCTCTCTCCAGTTCCCCAAGGATTTTTGTTTTGATTTTTGGCAGTGTATATTGAGGCCCAGCTGATTAGAGAAGGGAACTAAGAAGAGATGGCTCCAGGAAAGAGGTTGGAGTCCTGTGGGAGTGGAAGAAGGGTCTAGTCAGTACCTTCTTCTCTGACTGAAGCCTCAACGTCATCCCAGCTCAGTGACCAGTGGTCATTAAAAGGGCACAGTTAGCAGGAAGCTTGTGTGGCGGAGCTGCCACCTTAACAGCTTTTTTGAATTTCAGGCCATGCGATGCCCATTCGCTCCTTGACCTTTTCCCCCGACTCCCAGCTCCTCGTCACGGCTTCAGATGATGGCTACATCAAGATCTATGATGTGTGAGTTACCTTTTCAAGAGTAAAGATCTCAGCAACAGTGACAGCTTTGTCCCCTTACTGATAGGAGCCACTCTAGGAATTTGCTGCCTGCTGTCATGGCCATAAGTCAGCTCTGATGCTTTGGACTTCCCAGTCATTCCTCCTCCAGCCAGCCAGCCCCTCCTGCAGGAGCTTAGAGTGTGTCCCCAAGGTTTGTGTGGATGAAGTGTGCATGTGTCTAATCCTGGTAGGACTAGACACTGCTGCTCTGTTAGGCAGCCAGATGTTCTGGCTCTTTGGTATACAATTTTCTGGGCAGATATGTAGTATACAGCTGAAATGGAGCTCTGGCTGTAGCTGGCCTAGAGTGATGGTCCTGCTTTCAGTAGATATGCAGGCTGGCTTCTGGCTTCTGGCTTCTGGTTAGGGAAGCCCCCAGCTGTCCCATAGGTCTAGGTGGGGAGCCTTTTGAGATGTGTTCTGGACTGATGGCATAGGAGTGGGCAGATTGCTCATGTGCCCAGCTCCACCATTGAGGGCCTGCACACCCGTCTGTTGTGTCCCTCCCACATTCTCATCCCACAGCTGTTGCCAGTATGTGCCTTGTACTGTCCTGGGTTTCATAAATAGTCTCCTGCTAAGTGTGCCCCTAGTTGATCGTTCTCCAGTTCTTTTCTAATCTGTCTTACAACTTCTCACCCCAACATGTGCTTTGTCGTTAACTGTATATCCATGTCCTTTCGTGGGCCTCCATGAGCTGTTTGAGTTTTAATTCTGCAATCAGAAGAGCATGCTGCTTTTGACATTACTGGTGGGAGAATGCTAGGGCCATGAGAAGAGACTGTAAGTCACATGTGCTTGTTAGCAATAGAGCCAGCATAGGAGCAGCACTTTTGGGGTAGCTCCCTTTGCTAGCTTTCATTGCTGCTCTTCCATGACCTCCCAAGAGCTGTTGAGGCAATATGACACAGTACCTCCCTAGTAATAATGCACCTCAGGATTTCTTACCCTCTTGGGGGTCCACTGAATCCTGCGAGGGCTGCCTCTGCCCTCCCTAACTGAGGCTTGTTTCTAGGGGCAGAATTGCTGACCTCAGGCCCAGGGTGCCTCTCCTGTCATAGGCATTGGTTTCCCAGGAGAGATGGACGGCTCAGCAGTTAAGAGCACTTGCCAGTCTTCCAGAGTTTGTTCCCAGCACCCACGCCGGTGTACACAATTCCCTCTAACTCCAGCCCCAGGGGTTTATGTTCGCTTTTGGACTCCATGGGCACCTGCACACAGATGGAACACAACACATAATTTTTTTTCAAAATAAAAGAAACATAAAAATGGTTGTAGGAATTGGGCCTAGCTTGGATTTTGTTTGTTTGGCTTTTTAAGGTATTTCTTTTTGTTTTTTTGTTTTGATGGGGTTTTGTCGTTTTATTTTTGGTTTTGACAGGGTCTCACTATATAGTCCTAACTGGCCTGGAACTTGATATGTATAACAGGCTGGCCTCTAAATCACAGAGATCTATCTTCTTCTGGCTCTCGAATGCTGGGATTAAAGGCATGTGTCACCATGCCCAGCTGCCTGCCTTGTTCTTTACTAGTCACAAGTGCTCTATTGAGCCACATGCATTATGTGCTTGCTGCTTTCCTGTCACATGGGAAAGGTCCTATGCAGAGGGTCTAGCTGGCTGATCACCTCTGCTGCTCAGAGTCCTCACCTGGGAACTGGCAGAGCCATTTCTCGCCTCCTAGCTCTAGATATTTTTAACTTAATGCTGCTATAAAAATGTTTCTGGTGTTTGATGTTACTTCACTGAATATGGAATTTATTACATATGGTCATCCTGTTATTATACCCAGTCATGTGAGCAGAGCTAGTAGTTCACTAACCAAATAAGCAATTAGAGCAAATTAACATCTCCATTCTGTTTGAATCTTTCTTCTTCCAGACAACATGCCAACTTGGCTGGCACATTGAGTGGCCACGCATCCTGGGTGCTGAACGTTGCATTCTGCCCTGATGACACTCATTTTGTCTCCAGGTACGTAGGAGTCTTACGTTTCTAAAACGCTTGCCAAGGGAAGGCAGTCTTTTGGTAATGTGCCTTAATACTGAGAGAGTACATTACATGCCTTTTTAACATCAGGACTGGAGAGATGACTCAGCAGTTTCAGAGCGCTGACCTACCACCCTTTGGTTTCCAGCTCACAACCATCTGAAACTCCAGTTCCAAGGGATCCCATGCCCTGTTCTGGCCTACTAACATACATTCAGACAAAATACGCAAAGAAAATTAAAACCTATTTAAAGTAATAAAATTCAAGTTGCCCAGGCCAGGCATGGAGGCACAATCCTTAATCCCAGCCCTGGAGAGGCCAGAGGCAGGTGGATCTGTTTTGGTGAGTTCAAGGCTAGACTAGTCTACAATACTAAGCTCATAGACAGCTAGAATTATGTAGTGAGGTGCTGTCTAAAAGTCGCCTTTGTTTATTTACTTTAGCTTTTAAAGGGCTTTACTGTTGTTTTTAAGCAATAAAGATATTCTTTTAAACTATTGAACTCTTAATTTTTCTTAAAAGCCTAGATTCTACTTACTGTCTTGACATATCCCTGTGTTCCAAGAGGAACTTAGAATCTGCTGATCTGCCTATAAAATGTGTTTATGAATGCCAGTAATATCTAGGGCCCTGGAGGCAGAAGAGGCTCAGAAGCATGGGCGGGCATCTCTCAATGGTTCTGAGAGCTTTTGACACTTCACCAGACCTCCCTCTTATCCAGAAAAGGGTAGGTAAGCTTGAAGCACCTAACGATGGTGAGGAGACGGTCATCTGGTGACACCTGTACTGAGCTCTTGTCTAGCAATAAGGGGCCCTCTAAAGGCAGAAGTGTTGGTCTGCAAAAGAATGTAGACTACGTCAGTTTCTGATTCTAACATTTGCTTTTGAAACAGTTCATCTGACAAAAGTGTAAAGGTTTGGGATGTTGGAACAAGGACCTGTGTTCACACTTTCTTTGATCACCAGGATCAGGTATGGAATAAGAAGCATGTCAGTGCCTTTGTGCTTAGCTTACTGGCCACATTCCTTTACTAGCCTTTCTGTTGGAGTTAAGACTGGTAGAACCCTGTGACCATGAGGCATGTCTGCTACACATGGTAAACACACAACTGACCACACCCCTTCTTTGAAATCATACACCTAAGCCTGGAACCCTTTTCTGGGCACTTCTAGAAGAGCCTCTCTCTTTGGAAAGTTCCATTGCTTAACATAATCATCATTTACATTTTTGGAATTATCCAGAGATGTAATTTTTTGAAACTATAGAGGCTACAGCTTGTAATGATAGTGTTAAGCCTGGTTTCCATCTTAAAAGACTGTCTTTATCTTTGTGAGGTGAATGGGAAATGGTAACATTGCTGTAGGTCCTTCCTGATCCTTACTGCTCCTAGGACTGCCTTCGGGAAGGAACCTTAAAGTGCCACTGGTGGGTGAGCTGAGGGCTGTGATCTGTGCCTGTCATCCACAGTGGCAGCTTCCTTGCCTGGTCACATTCTCAACCTTTCAAAAAGAAGTGTCACATGGGCCTGAGACTCCTTTCCTTTTTGCCCTTTCTTGAACAAGGGGAAGGGATTTTTTAAACAATCTCACACTTTAACCCAGACTGGCCTTGAACTTTCTGCAGTTCTGCTGGGATTACA
>JAQHUG010000003.1:15228642-15239511 GCA_028555095.1 Dicrostonyx torquatus | reverse complement strand
GGCAGAGAAATAAATAGAAGGAGAACTAAAGAAGATCAAGGAGCCAGAAAAGAGGAGGCCGGCTACCCAACCAGCCATGGAGTAAGAAGTAAAACAAGATAAGACAGAAATAGAGAGGAAAGTAAAATTCCAGAGGCAAAAGGTAGATGGGATAATGAGTTTAAAAAAAAAAAAAAAAGGCTGGCTAGAAACAAGCCAAGCTAAGGCCAGGCATTTTATAAGAATGAAATAGACTGTATGTGTGATTTATTTGGGACCTGGGTGGTGGGCCGGAAGAGAGCCCAGAGAGTAAAAAATAAATCCCTAATACTCAGAGCTGGGGCCGAGCTCCTCCTCCCCCAGAGAAGTAAGGCTCATCAAACCAACCCATCCTACAGGTCCCCTGCCAAGGTGGAGAACTTGCATATGTCAAAGAGCCTCCATCTGTTTTCTGAGCACACATCGGAGGGCAGGGAGACACGAAGTCCTCCACAGGACACAAGCCCTTTCCTCAGACAAAGGTCTGAGTCTCCTCCACTGACTCTTGCACGGGCACCAAGTTGCTTACTCTCCAAGCCCTTCTGCATACATGGCCAAGCAGCAGTGTTCTCCTCTGACCAAATCTTATACCTGCATGCAGGATGGGGGAGGGGGTGTCTAGCCCTCAGGGTTCAGTACACCTGCTCCTGGGGACCAACACAGCAACACCTTCTCTGCTGCCCAGGTGTTCTGGGCGTCACTAGGACAAGGTGTCCTAGTTTATTGGCTGCCAACTTTGAGAGCTGACTTAATTAAGGGTGTGAAGCTTTTTATTTCAGGACAGCTAGGGAGCTGGGCAAGAGAATGCCCAGAGTTTTAATCATGTCCACACTGTCAATTACATGAGCAGGCAGAACACCCAGAGGCAGGGACAGATTTTTCTCATAAACACTGATTTTCAGAACACTGTGTGCACAGAATTGACACCCATGATTTTTAAAGTTCAAGGCAAATTATAATGTGAGAACAAATACACTCACTCAGGGTTTCTCATGGACCAAGTCACACATCTTAAAACTAATGAAGGACACATTTCTCCTGATTTTATCTAGCAGTGTAGTCAGCTTGGCTGCCTATATGGCTTTAGGATCCAAAGTGAATTATCAGCAGTGAGTTGGCAGGGGAGGGGCTATGGGCCAGGGAGAGAATTCAATAACATAGCAGTCACCACTGGCAGGCAACGGGTGAGGAGGAGAGAATGAACCTGAGGATACAGCACAGTGGGCAGGGTGATTTATCTAGCGTGCACCAAGCTCTGGAAGGCAGAAGCAGGAGGATCACAAGTTCAAGATCATCCCTCAGCTACATAGGGAATTTGAGGGCAGCCTAGAACACATGGAATCCTAACTCAATAAAAAGGTGGGGGAAGGAAGAGGGTAAGGGGGAAGATGAACCCAAGGCAGCAGGAGGCTGGGCTCATTTACCTCCTGGGGTTGAAGCTGTTAGCCAGAATGGATTTTGAAAAGGTCATTTATTTTACAAAGATTTTAAAACATAGGTCAACTCTTGTCTCTTAGAAAATCTGATGTTGGCTGGGGATAAGGCCACCCTGAACAGGGAAGTGTCCCCATCACAGTAATGAGAGAGCCTACAGGCCCTGGCCCAGATGGGGCCCAAGAGTTGGTGAGAAGTGTGTGTGGGGGAGGGTAGAAGGGAGAGGGGAGAGGGGCACTCTTGATAGAAGATTTGCTAAGCACTGAGGTGTCAATTATGTCCCTCTGGACACTTTGGTGCCTGATCCCAAACAGACTGACTTGACCTTCCAAAGAACTCAGTAAAACTCCTACCCCAGCCTCCTGGATGCTAGCAGTACGCGTGTTCCTCTATTCTGTCAATAATCCCACCCGCTCCTTTTTATATGGAACACTGGAAAGGTACACACAAGAGCTTCCAGCAGCCTGAATACTAAAACTCAGAACTATTTTAAAAATCCCCAAATACCACAAGCACACCCTTTTAAAGCATACATCTTGATTCCTGCAACATGTACAATATAAAGCTTGCTTACATTCTTTACAAACATTACAGGCTGGGAAGCTAGCTCAGAGGGTAAGGGCACTTACCGCCAAGCCTGAGAACCTGAGTTCCGAAGGAGAGAAGCAACTCTTGCAAGTTGTCTTCTGTCTTACACACACCGCTGCTCATATACGCATGCACACACACACAAATAAATGGGAAAAAATTAAGTTAAAACCATTTACCTCTTCTCTCTCTAGTCATCCGTCCTCCTCCACCAAAGAACATGTCAAAGATATCCATGGGTGAAGAGAAGCTGGGGCTACCCGAGCCCCCTTCTTTAATTGCCTGTTCTCCTCCTTGATCATAGATGTCTCTTTTCTTTGCATCTGAAAGTACTTCATATGCCTGGGATATAAGTTTAAACTTTGGGAAAAAAAATGAGAGATTTAAGATGAGTCCCAGAGAAACGGTTTGAGATGTTTTCCTATGTGCAAGCCTGTCTCCAAATGTAACCACAAAAGCCATTCCCTCTAGCCATCAGTCTACATGTTTGCTGTCTTTAAGTGGGATGTGAGGGACAAACATCATAAAGAAGTTTGTTCTGAAAACAGGGCTAAGAAATAGGAAAGGGGAACACGCAGGCAGAACCAGCTACAAGATATGGGATCCCTCTGGAGATAGGAGACCCAGCAAGGCTTCACCTATAAACGGCTGCAGCCCAGGGCTCCAGGTGCTCCCAGGGTTTCCAGCTAGAGAGACCACTTCACTAGTTTACAGGTGTGAAATTCAACCACAGCCACCTGTGAGCACCTGCTGGCATGCCAGCTGCTGCGGGTAGACCTGCACTGCCCCTCACCATCCTGCCTGACCATCCTGCCTGACCATCCTGGCATCCCCAGTCAGGCATGGAGAGGTGTCCACCTGCCTCACCTGTCAACAAATCCTGTGGCACTATTCCCCCAGCCGCTACTCTGAAACTTGGGGACATACATAGTACCCCATGTGTGCACGCCTGCCAAAAGTGTATCACCAGAATCCAGTTGTAAGAAAACAACTAGTAGCCGGGTGGTGGTGGCACACGCCTTTAATCCCAGCACTAGGGAGGTAGGGGCAAGAGGATCTCTGTGAGTTCGAGGCTAGCCTGGTCTACAGAGTTCCAGGACAGCCAGGGCTACACAGAGAAATCCTGTCTCAAAGCCCAAAAAATAAACAAACAACAAAAAGAACTAGGAAACCCAAATTGTGGAAGAGACATTCTGTAAGTCTAAAAGACAGGACAACTAAATAAACCAAACACAGAGGTTCATTCTGGGGTGTATTATGCACAGGAAAAAAATGGTTATAAAGGATAATATTGGAACAAATGGGGAAATATTAAATATGTTACCATGTGAAAGTCATACGTTTGCTAACTACTATGGTGTCCTTTCTCCCAGGGAGAGCATGCTACATATTATTCACAAAAGCTCTAACAAATAGGACAACTACGTGACCATTTATTTGTCGTTGTGGAGGGTATGTTTCCTGTCATGCTCTTAAATATATGGACCTTCCTAAAATAAGACATGCGCTAAAACATGCAGTTCTGTCCTCTGCTATTCTGAGGCCTGGCTCACTCCAGAAACCTCGCTCCTTTCAGCCTGTTCCACACCAAGCCTGTGAACTGTGACCCTCCCAAGCCACCATCTTTGCTGCCATCTACAACCCAACTCTGCCTTCCTCTCCTCTCTGGCCTCTGATGTTTTTGTTTTGTTTTTATATGTAGTCTCACTTTGTAGCACAGGCTGGCCTAGAACTCACTATGTCAT
The DNA here is from genome assembly GCA_028555095.1 of Dicrostonyx torquatus. Classification (NCBI taxonomy): domain Eukaryota; kingdom Metazoa; phylum Chordata; class Mammalia; order Rodentia; family Cricetidae; genus Dicrostonyx; species Dicrostonyx torquatus. The sequence goes on along the minus strand of JAQHUG010000003.1, from coordinate 15,235,726 downwards.
TCAGGTTGACGTCAAACTTCAAATAGTCTTCCTGCCTCCCTCTTCCAAGTTCCTGATCCCAATTCTGCTCTAGTCCACAGCCTCATTGCTCTTTCTGAAACTGTACGATGTGCCCCAGGGGTCCCTGTGGCAATTGCAGGTCTTCCTGTCTCTGCTGGAAGCCTCCTTTCACAGCCCAACCCCACACATCCCATCCTGTCCAACTGCAAGCCCACCTGCAGTCTCTCAGCCCTTCCAAGGGCAATATTTTTTATCAAGCTGTACCATCTATTTTTTCTTTTTCTTTTTATTTTATTTTTTTTTTTGAGATTAAGTTTCTCTATGTAACAGTTCTGAATATCCTGGAACTCTCTTTGTAGACCAGGCTGGCCTCTTAACTCACAGAGATCCACTGCCTCTGCCTCCTGAGTGCTAGGATTAAAAGCATGCACCACCACCACCACCGCCCAGCCTCTGTACCATCTATTACTTGTGCTATGGCCCACTGCGAGAGAAGTCCCATGAAGACAGGGTTTCTGTCAACTTGGTGTACTAAGGGCATCCCTAAGCCTACAACTGTGTCTGCCATTTGGATGATATTTGGCAAATATTTACTAAATGAAGAGCTCAATTCTGGAAGTTCAGATATGAATAAATGAGGTTGGCTCTTGACCCTCCTGAGGCTGATTTTTACTCTGAAGGACAGAAGTATGTGTGAGTATGTATATATCCATATGTGCATGTAGGTTTCCCTGGAGGATCCCCCTGGTGCTGGAGTTACAGGGGGCTGTGAACCAACTGACCTGGGTACCAGGGACCCATGCATGGTAAGTGCTCTTAACCTCTCAGCCATTTCTGCAGCCCCCAGGAGGGAGTCTTATAAAGCCTTCCTGGGGAAGATGGCTTAGTGGGTAAAAGTGCTTACCATGCAAACCTGATGACCCAAGTTCAGATCCCCAGAATACACACAGAAGCCGCTGTGGTGTGCATCTGTAATCCTCCGGGGTGATGGGAGGAGACAGGGGTTGCTCTAGGGCCAACTAGCCTGGAGTACTCTGCAGAGTAGCGGAGACAAGGAAGACGCGGCTTCAAAAGCAAGGCAGAAGGCAAAAGTTGTCTCCCCTCCACCAGAGGCTGTGGCATGCATGCACCTCCATGTTAACACACACAAAGCCATCAGCATTGTACACCTGGCAGCTAGATCTTTATATAAATTAATTCTTATAATTTTTTTTTAAGGAAGTAAGTATCACCCACTACCATTGCTTTCTTCAGCAAAACAAAACCATAAAAACACACCAACCTGAGACATGGGGATTCCCTAAACAGTTTGGAAGGTCAGGAAGTAACTAGGCTGCCTGCTCCCAGGGGCTTCTGGTCTCTTTGAAAGTAAGGATGCTCCAGGAGAGGGCCTACTAAAACACTCACCAAATACCCAGAATGCCCCAAAGAGGCTTGGACCTAACAGATGGACTGAAGAATACCACAATGCCCTGTCACTTGGTGGACTCAACTGCAGGTCAGACCTGATGGGACAGAGGCGCCAAATGCTGGTAACAGGTCCTCCTACCTCTGGGGACCCCGTATTCCAGGGTCAATTCAGCTCCTATGAAGATCTCCTTTCTTCCTAATTGGGATTAGGGTTCTCTGATCTTTACCATAGACCTTTCATGGAATTCAGCTAAGAAATGGCTCTGAGAGCCACATAGCTTATGATAAGTTATTAAGTGAAGAAAAAAGAAAGCCAGGTATATTAGCTCATCCTATAGTCCCTGCACCTGAGGAGGCTGAGGCAGGAGGGTTGCCATGAAGTCACCTGCACTACTGGATGAGACTGTAACAAAGTGAAAACAGAAACAAAAGAAAGGAAGGAAGAGTGGGTGGAGGTGATTGGAGAGACACATCACATGGTCAGACCAGACATGCTCTAAGTGGCTTTTCTTCTATATTCTGAAACTTCCTAGCCTTTCCTTTTCTTTAAGACAGGGTCTAACAAATCCCAGGTTGCCCATGAACTTACTATATAGCAAAAAATAACCTTGAATTTCAGATCCACTTACTTTTATCTCCCAAGTGCTAGGATTGCAGGCCATATACCATGACACCTAGCTGATGTGGCACTGGGGACCAAACCCCAGGGCCCTGTGCATGCTGGGTAAGCACTTTACCAATTGAGCTATAGGCCCAGCTCATGCTCTGAAACTTTCCGTACTGTTACAGTCTGCCAAGAGCTTTATCTTGAAAACCTGTCACTCAAACTAAAATTTTCAATGGCACTGGCCAAAGGACCAGACACATCTCAATAAATGATGTCCTCTCGCCATCCCTGAAAGGGACTATTGCTGACCTGCCCCCCCTGGGTCTTGCAGAAAACCAACTGCAGCTAGAACAAGCACAGACTCCATGCAGGGCAGAGTGACGACAAACACAGGCTGCCCACTGCTTAGCAACACAGGACAACAGAGCAGAAAACAAAGACCAACACTGAGGGCTTCCCAGCTGTCCCAGGACAAGGTGGGAAAGCACAGACTCAGTCTAGTTGTGAGGACGACCTTAATAATCCAGTGACAAACTAAGGTGAAAAAAACCCCAGCAAATTCCCACCCACAGCATATAAAGTAGTCCAAAACTACCTGGGGAAAAAAAAAAACATGGGAAAGCCGGCATGGTGTGCCCAGCACATCCTAGGACAAGAGAAGCTGTGTGATGAGTGAAGGGGCCTCCTGGGGATCTCTCCTGAAGTTTCTACAGATTGCATCCCCAGTCTCCTCACCCCCACTACTCCCCCCAGTTCTGGAAACGCTCCTGCATACATGTGGAATTACAGAATTAAAGTCTATTTCTTCTCCTGACCTCATTACTCACTCAGGCCGCCAACAAACACTCACATTTACACAGCATGCCTAGACTCCCCCACCCACTTATGTGGAACAGGCACTAAACTAATAAGGTCCATCATGGTAAGATAGGGATGAGGGTTAGTCCACCAGTCTGTGGTCAGGAGCAACCTCTGCCAAGATGTCTTAGAAAAGAAGTAAAAGAAATGCATTTCCAAAAGTGGGAAAAACTGCCCCATTCTCAGCAAAAAAGATGGAACTGCCCCATCTCACTGTGTAAAAGAATTATTTATGTAATACTAACTTGGATACCTGGCTATAAACAAACATTCGCTTCAAACAAAGGGCAAATGACCTGCCCAGGCAGGTAGGTACTATGTGAAGAGGGCAAATGTAACCACACCAAATGCACCCTCATCTCAAACACAAGCAAATGGGGAACTGCTTGGTGAACGTGATGTGACTGGAGCCCAAAGTGGAAGGCTTCCCCCAAAGCTGCCTGCTGAATATGATGTCAGAGACCTAGAAGCTCTCCTTAAAGGAGAATGTCAGCAGGGCTAGAGAGATGGCTCAGCAGTTAAGAGCACTGGCTACTCTTGCAGAGAACCAGGGTTCAATTCCCAGCACCAGTCTGGTGGCTCACAACCATCTGACCTCCAAGGGTACCACAGGCAGGCACGTGATACACACAGAAATACCTAAAACAGAACGGCAGCGACAGACAACCGTGAACCAAAGGAACACATCTGCGAATCACCGACACAATTCAGAAGCCGGTGACGTTAAAAGCTACAGTAAGCCACCTAAATATAGACCGGAGCACACAAACAGGTAGAATGGTCTTACAGCGAAGTGCTTGAAACTTGTGACAGCCACATTCGGCACATGTGGCTAAATATAAATATTCTATCATTGCCGCCACCAGCCAGCCTTCCTTAAGTAGCTTGAGGGCTTCAGCTTGGAATTACAAAGACAGACAGGCATTTTGATCCAAGTGTCATTTCCACAGGTCTAAATGCTAGATGGGATGATCAGTGGCTCCCAAAGCGGTCCAGACACCACTGCCATCAGCTTCTACCACAGCACTGGCCCCCCAAACTCATCTGGGACATCCAAAAGTTTTTTGCTCCCTCTTTTGGTTTGCTTGTTTTGTTGTTGTTGTTGTTGTTGTTGTTTTAATGGCAGACATGAAGGGAAAAAAAAAGAAGAGAAAAACACAAAAAAACGGGGTAGCTAGACAGCTCTCCTTACAATGGCTGTTACACTTAGTCACCTATTCAGGTGGGGCATGTCCTCTTTGGGAACAAAATGAATGTTTTATTTCTGTAAACAGGATGAAAGGTTTAATTCAGGTCATTAATATGCAGAGCATTTCAGCCTATTATCTGTAGTTACTTATGGTCAACTGCGGGTCATTTGTCACAGGAAACCTGGAGTTCTCACTATAAACAGATGTGTCAGGTTACAGACTTCTGCATCCCTGTTTAACAACAATCAAAAAAGTGACAATTCAGTGTCCTAAAACTGAATACAGGCAGGAGGCGGCCTCACAGATCACATCCACACATTTCCTCTCAAAAGGGACACTGGGTTTGTCTAGGGTACAACTGACATCACAGAAACTCATCCCTAGGGCTTATGCAACAAATGGAATATAAACACAAAAGTAGTTCGCTGCCAGCGGTGCCCACCAAGCACGCAGCTTCTGTTCACCCGTGCCGGGGTTTCTGGTTTGCTGGGGTCCTCTCCCACAGGAATGCTAGCAGGAGCTGTGAGAACTGGACTAGCACAGGTTAGTGCCGGAGCCCACTAGGGTCCTCACAGCCGCGATGCAGAGGCTCCAAAAACACTTGTGGAGTGGCTGTTGGGGCTCGCAGCCCGCACCAGTCGCACCCGGCTAGGTGTCCCCCACTGACCGCGCCCCGCGGCCTCCCTCGGACTGGCGCGACGCCCGCAGACAGCCTCCGCGCGGCCGTCAATAATTCACAGCCCGGGTCCTCCCGTGACCCCGGCGCCCCGCGCAGCCCCGCACCTTCTCGCCCTCATCCGGGTTCTTGTCCGGGTGGTACTTGAGCGCCAGCTTCCTATAGGCCTTCTTGATCTCCTCCGGGGACGCGCTGGGCTTCACCCCCAGGATGTCATAGTACTCGGTCTCCTTCACCATCTTGTTTCTGCGGGGTGGGGCGGGCGAGGCGGGTCAGCGCGTCCCCGACGCCCCCGGGGCCCCCGGCCCGCGCCCCCGCCGCCGGCCTGCGCGTCACCGTCTTGGTCGCCGCCGCTCCCCGGGCTCCGTCCCGAGCGTGCACCCGGGACCCACTTGCGCGCCCAGCACAGCCGCACTCGAGCCGCCGGCGCCTCCGCCGCGGGCTTTTATTCGGCGCCGGCGGAAGGTTCCGCTAGGAGGCGTGACGCCACAAAGACCCAGAACCTTCGCGGAGGTTCCGGCGGCTCCTGGGCTCGGTTCTCGGGCCAGCCCGGCGCGCGCGCTCACCCGCTCTCCTCGGATGTCGTCTGCTCCTCCGGCTGGCCGTCTGACTCCCCGGAACTCCAGTTCTGACTGCCGCCGCGGGCCATGGTGGGGGGCTCGGGCTTTGTGGCGGAGGGCTCCGGTTTCGGGGTGGAGGGTGCCCGCTGCCGACTGTCACGCCGCCTCGAGGCCGGTCCCTTGCCCTTGCGTGGGTCCGCGGGGTTGACCCGCTCTAGGATCCGCTGGCCTGCAGGAGGGCCTCGTGTGCGCGAACCCTGGGCGGGGAGCTTGGACTGGGAGGGCTGTGAGCGTGCCGCCGGCCCCACCCGGCTTTTGCCCCGGGGTGTGGCTGCCTTCTGTTCGGTCACTGCAGGGGTGTGCTCTGGGGCCTGCCTCGGATTGTTGCATTTTTGAGGGGGTTGGGGATGGCTGCCCTCTGTGGTGGTGTCGAGATGCGGTTGCTGTTTCCCCCTAGGCATCTTGAAGGCTGGATGACCCTTAGCCTTCGCAGGTGTGAACAGTGGTCTTCAAGTGGCCTGAGTTTGGACACTGGCCTTTCTATTGCCTACAGCTGGAAACCTCATAAGTACCCCAAGGGTGAGGAGTGACGTCTCCCAGCTGTGAGCAGTGATGACGTCTGTCACGTGTGAGCAGTGACATCTTCCAAGTCTCTCAAGGATGGGCAGTGATCCTTCTTTGCTCAGGAGTGGGTATTCCCCCTCCCCAACATATCAGTGCACAAAACTACCGAGGCAGAAGCACACTTAGTAGGTCCAGTAGTGTAGATCTAACGGGTGCCAAAGCAGACGAGGAAGGCCAACTTCTCTAGGCTGCTCTCATTGGGTGTCATGATCGTGACTACTGAAATTGGTGGGCGTGGAACGGCCGTTGAAGCGCTATCAGAAGACTGCAGGCCCCTCTGGCCTAAGCTACCTAGGGTTCTGTTGGTGCAACAATACCTAGGAGTGGAAGCCGCCCTGCCAGTCCCCTGGAATCCTCTGACCTAGGTTGTGATCTGGCGGCTGAAGTTCCTCTCTCATGCGTGCCATAGGGATACAAACGACTTAATACCATGAGAAATTAAGCCAGGCCTCTAGCTTCTGTTCCCAGGAACATGGCGTTTCTCCCTCTCGATCTTGCTCCTGGAGAGCAGTAGCCACTTTTGGCCAGATTCAGAGCTGGAGGTCAGGAATGTGGGGACCCAGTCCCATATCTTCTCTCCTACATGAACCTCTGCCTCTGGGCTTAGTTCTCCACTACTGGGACATGTTCATTATCGAGTACTCAAATTCCTCACAGGACATCTACAAGGATCAAACAGGATTATGTCTGTAGAGCTAGCCAGAACCTGGCTTGCTCATAGGGATCACTTGGAAACTTTTTTCCTCTTGTCTCTTTCTTTTCTCCTGGTTTTTGTTACTGCTGTTGCTTTTGAGACAGTGTCTTACAACATAGCCTAGACCACCCTTAAACTCAGAATCCTCTAACCTCAAGTCTCCAGTGCTGGAGTTACAGGCGTGAGGCATTATGTTAGCTCATCTGAAAACTTCTAAAACTCTAACTTACATCCCAGACATTGCAGAGCTTCCGGGCAGAGTGCAGGTGCCCTGTCAGGTGGACCTAGGGTTGAAGCCAGAGCTGAGAACAGCCTCATATTCTTTTCTGGATTTAGTCTTATGGACGGATGGCGTTGGTAGGATGGGCATGGGTGGAAGGGGTCTTACTGGGAAGAACTTGGACACAGAACTGGACTGTGAATTCGGGTAGCAGAAGGCCTGGTTACAAATCCAGCATTACTTTT
>JAQHUG010000003.1:15098441-15188174 GCA_028555095.1 Dicrostonyx torquatus | reverse complement strand
AAACAAACAAACAAACAAACAAAAAGACTTGGGCCTCCTGCCCAACGTACCCTTAACTATACTATGGAAGAAGCTTTGGGTGAATGTGGCCCATGCCCTGAATTGTTTGGGGACAGTCCAGTGTTTCTTAGTCACCCGACTTCCTCAGTTAGGATAGCATCACCTATGACTAGCAGACTCAATGATCTTCTTAGGGACATTTCTTAGTGTGACAGCAGAGTAGAGATCACAGAAAGCTACACCAAAGTTACAATAAGAAAAAAAAAAGCCAGTTGACAGGGAAATACGTGGGCTTCATCTAATAAAACATGCACACATACACACACACCAAAATACCCCATGCTACACAAATAGAAAAAGTTGGGTGCTATGTAAATAATGTATTATGAAAGCTATTCCTTCTGGTCTAGTGCTGTTGTAGCTTCTCCTTTCAGCTCACTAGCCCACTCTTATTCTTGGGACAATTTCCCTCCTCCTTTTCTTCCTCTTCCTCCTCCTTCTCCTTCTCTTCTTCTCCTCCTCCTCCTTCTTCTTTGACTTTTTGAAACAGGGTTTCTCTGTATATCCTTGCCTGTCCTGGAGCTCAGTCTGTAAACCAGGCTGGCCTTGAATTCACAGAGATCCGCCTGCCTCTGCCTCCTGAGTGCTGGGATTAAAGGCGTGTGTCACTTTTTTTTTTCCTTCTTAGTAAATGGTTTCTATGGCTATTTCTAGCCACATGTCCCTGGTGCAATCTTTTGTCTCAGGACAGGATGGTACCCTATAGAAGGCACCAGATCCATAGGCTCACAGATGGCAGTAAAGAATCCAGAACTGTTGAACACGCAGGCTTTTCTCTTCAACGAAAGGGATGTGAATGCCTGTTTTCCATCCAGAAGGCTGGGAGTGGATATGTTGATAACCTTGTAACCTTTTTTTTGCCACATTGTTTTTCTCTCAGATTTTAAGAAAATTGTTCTCAAGTTTTTTTTTTCTGTGTCTGTTCCTAAATTCCCTTACCAGACTACAGACCCACAAAGGGAGCCCTGATTTCCCCCAGTAACAATAAGAACGCCTGCCAACACCTCCTGTATATAATCTACACTGAGTTAAACTTTATCTTGCCAAATTAATGTCCAGCCAGAGTTTCAGAGAGGGGACTTCTTTGGAAATGGGGTGTAAGCAGGTGCAATGGGCTAAGATTAACTCGTATAGGATTGTGATGTCTGCTGTTTGGTGCTCTTATAGGGAAAGAGATATAGACAGAGAGGGGAAGACAGCCCTGGGAAAGTAGAGGGGCTACAGATGCTGCCATCTCAAAACCGAGGAAGATGAGCAGAGGGGGTGACCTGCAGAGACTAGGACAGAGGCAAGCAGTCTTCCTGTGAGCTTTGGAGGGAGTGTGGTCCTTTCGCATCTCCTGAACTAGGAGAGAATGCATTTCTGTTGCTCGAAGCCGTCTGGATTGCAGGGTTTTTGTTATGGCAGCTGTAGGAATAAATACGCAGTTCACCTTAGAGGAAGCTTTCTGGTATTCGGAGAAACGCCTGCCTTGTGTATCTCCTGCCTCTGTTCGTGGCTGCCTGCCAACTAGCTTTTCCTCCTTTAACTAAAGGGGTAAATATTTGCTTGTGTTTAGGTGTCCCTGAATGGCCCCATTTTGGGGTTCCCTCTCATGCCTGCTTTAGTGCAGATGCTTCTATGCGCTATGATGAAGTAGTTCCCCCCATTACCCTCCCCCAATACTGTACTCCTTGAGAGCAGGAGCTGCGGGCTTTCCTGCAGTGTCCAGTATGGATCTGGAGCCAGGGGACTCCCGGCAAACCCATTTGGGTTACATTCATCTGTTGAGGCTGAGGCTGCAGAATGGGCATTGGGACCAGCAGCCATCTCCGGTTCAGGGTCTGGATTTGTGCTGGGAACCCCCATTTGCTCCGAAGTGTCCCTTTAAAGACAGTGAGGAGGTTTTCTGGGGGCCTAGAAGTCCTGAGCCCATTGGCTAGACCTTCTGGGAGAACTGGGGTCAATTTGCATAAAAATGAAGTCTGGCTTCATTGAAATTCTCCTCATCTTGAGTACAGCAAAACCAGGAAGAAAAGGAAAGTTTTCGTCCTGAGCAACTTCACTGCCTAGGGACATTCTGAGCTTCTGAAAATAGAGAGGAAATGGGGCCCTCTGGGTCAATCCAGGCACCGCCTACCTCTGCCCCATGCCCACCCCCACTGCCCCACTCAAGGCCACTCTCTCACTGTGGGAGACCGATGCTGAATAGCGCTGTCTTTGGTGAATGCCCACAGCAGATGCCACGCGGTTCTGAAGCAGGATACTGCTGCCTGACCAGAGACTCCAACATGCCCGACAGCAGAGATGCCCAGCAGCAAGGTGCCTTGGGGACCACCCAAAACAACTCGCAAACCAGGTGAGTCCAAGTCAGGTCTCAGCACATGGAGCCTGAGGCCCCGCCGAGTTCATTCTGTTATAGGACCCGGGCAAGCGACTTGTCTTTCTGAGCCTTGGTTTCTTTACCTGATCTCTGTGATGGAAAAGGAACGGGTTAGGGACACTTGTCCTTTGGAATGCCATTTAATGTGTCTGTTCTTCCGGTGGCCATAGAGGCTTGATTGGGGAACAAGTTACACTGCCATTAAAAAAGGTTTCACTTAACAGGCATGTCCCTCTGTCTCCCTGGGGTTGGGTGAAGAGGCACATAACATATGGGGGTCAATGACTGGTAAGTTCAGGGAAGTGCCCATGATCCCAGCCCCAGCCCCAACCTACTGGGTGACCTTGGCATGTCCCTGGCCCGCTTTGTCAGTACATGACCAATGGCTGAAGTTGTCCAAAGCCACTGATTTGGAGGAACTGCATCTATGCCCCCATGAAGGAAAGAAATAGGCAGAACACAGAGTAGTGGAAGACAAGGGCTCAGGCCCAGCAGTGTGCTAAGTGGCCAGGTTATATGCAGGGTAGCTCAAGGCTTAAGTGCCAAGGTCTGAGCCCTTGGTAGTAAAGTGCAGAACCTGCAAGGATTTCAGTTCCAAGAACATGGCCACTGTCCTCATAAGAGCTGTGCAGAAAGAAATGTGGGGTGGATGGGAGGAGGATGCGGTAATCTGTCCCTTAAGGTCCTTGGAACAAATTCGTCACCCATAAGCAGTATCCCTGCCCCCTGTAGGGGATGCAAGTATAGGGGAACAGTTGTGGCCTTGGACATGGGCTGTTGGCACAGAAAGGCCTAGGCTCTGGAGGCTCTGGGTACCATCTCTCAGGAACTCAGAGAGCAGGGACTAGCACACCATCCCAAGTGATGCTCATAGACGCCTGAGAAGCTCAGACCTTGAAAATGAAGAACAGTGTCTGCTGGTTTTCAAAGTCCCCTGTTTCACTAAATGAAGGGTGATAGGGTCAGTAGCCCCAGTTTTTGCTAAGGTCTGTATGTCAGGTCCATATTGACAGGGACTTGGTCACCAGGGAGAGAGCTGGGCACCTGAGCTGATAGACCCTGAGTCTGCTTCACTGATAATACTGAGGTGGTCAAACCTGGGGGCCATCTCCAGCCTTGGCAGGGAAGGACTCTGTTATGGGAGTGAGCATAGGCTCAGGGCTTGCAGGACAGACAAGGACTGGAAGCCAGGGTTGGAGTGTCAGCTCCACCACTTTCTCACTGAGCAACTTTGGGTAAGTTGTTGAACCTCTCTGAGTTTAAGTGTCTCTCTCTGTGCAATTGAAGACGTCTTCAGGGCTGCAGGCTCACACACCACAGACACACAAACCCCAGGGCAGTGGCCAGAGCATCTCAGCAGCAGGCTGCAAAACTCATGGCTTGGGTTCTGGTCAGGCTCTACTCTGACTTACTCTGCGACTCAAGGCAAGACATACCCTCTCTGAGCCTCAGTTTCCCCATCTGAATGGCAGGGCAGGCAAAGGTACCCCAGCAGCCTTGCAGTGTAGCTACAAGGAAAGACCATTGGTCCCTTACTGGGGTCACCAAAGCCCCATGTCTGTGGCCAGGGACAGCTGCTCCTGTGGTAAGGGTGGTTCCAGAAACCTCTCATAAGTTGAGAGACCCTTGCTTCCTCTTTCCTCCCTCATACTGCAGAGGGGTTAGCTGGCGGTGGAGGAACAGGCATCAGGCAGCCAAGGGGTGTCTAGAACTGAGACTGGGGCTGTAGACTATGCCATCTACCGGAGGCTTTACTGAGCATGCCATGAGCCATTAGGTCTCAGTCATATCAAGTCCCAGGTCTGGGAGAAGCACCCCAATGGAAAGAAGTTCTTGAGAAGAGGACAACTGGTCTCAGGTTTAAAAGGCTATGGTCCCAAGGTGGTAGTAGGGGCAGTGTGTTTGTGCAGAAGTGGCCATCAGACCACCAGGCTGGGGCCAGGCTAACTCATGGTCTAGAGAGTCTGATGTGTTCTACTTGTGATGGACAGGCCTAGGGCAGCCAGCCAGAAAGGAGGAGGAAACAGGTGGCTGCATCCCTTCATCCTTCCAAGGCTCCAGAGGCACTGGTGGCGATTGGCAGTCTATGGGAAGTAAGGAATGGCTCTGGTGGTGGCCACAAAGGGACTGAATGTGAGGTAGCCAGGGGAAGTGAAACAAAAATTGGTCCCATAGGATTGCTAGCTCTGAACTGCCCACACTCACCCTGACTGGCCTGCTATTGTCTTAGCTCTGCCTGACAGAAGCCAGGTATGGAGAGGAGAGCCCATGCTGGAAGACAGTCCAGGATGCTGCAGCAAACTAGGCAAGAGATGTTGTCCTCACAGATAAAGCTTGCCAACGGTGGCAGGGAGGGGTCAATTCATCTCAGCAGCATGACGGCCTAACAGGAACAACCACAGGGAAATGTTACCAAAGGCACAAGTGTCCTTGGCATTGGGAACACACAGAGCCTTCCAAGTCTGGAGATTCTCCCAACTCCCACTGCCCACTTCACATTGTACAGAGGTGTGGCTGCTCTTCCTTTTTCTCATGCTTTGATATCTCAATTGTTTTCCTCTGTTCTATAATATACCCATTCATAACTCAACATTACTTATTGTCAGATCTCCAGGAATTGCACTAAATTCAAGAGAATGTCATAGACTACAAAGCAAGCCTCTGCCTTAAGGAGTTTACACACCAGCCAAGAATGCAAACATTAATAAATAATTATGCCATGTAGGTATCAAAAAGGAATTTTAAAATGTGTGAAAAATGCTGATATGTGCGTGTGTGTTTGTGTGCATGTATGTGCATGTGTGCATGTGTGTATATGCATGTGTGCATATGTGCTTGTGTGTGTAAATGTGTGCCTCTGTTTGTGTTCGTGCATGTGTGTGTGCTTGTGTGTGCGTATGTGTGTGTGCATGTAAGTGTGTGTGTGTGGCAGGGAGGAGGGCTGGTGAGATGGCTTAGCCAGAAAAGTTGCCTTCCACCAAGCCTAACAATTTGAGTTCAATCCCCAGAACCCAAGAGAACCAACTACTGCAAGTTGTCCTCTGACCCCCACATGCAAATTCCCCCAAACACACAAATAATTTTTTTAATGTAGTGAAAGAAAATAAAGGAAAAAATATCCAGGGCCATAGAATTATACACTTCAAATGGTAAAAATATTAACTCTTAGGCTGTATTTATCATAATAAAATGGTTTTTAGAGTTGGTAATTAAAAAAGAAAAGGAGGTAATATAATAGAGATCTGACTTTGTCTTGGGGACTAAATGAGTCTTTAAACCTGAGACCTGAGCCGGGCGGTGATGGCACATGCCTTTAATCCCAGCACTAGGGAGGCAGAGGCAGGCGGCTTTCTGTAAGTTCAAGACCAGCCTGGTCTACAAGAGCTAGTTCCAGGACAGCTCCAAAGCTACAGAGAAACCCTATCTCTAAAAACACCAAATAAACAAACAAAAAAAAAAAATCTGAGACCTGAAAGGTAAGCAGAATTTCATTGGGGAAAGAGCTCTATAGGAAAGGGTGAGAAGGACCTTGGTGTTCAAGGCCAGTGGGCACAGGGCAGAGTTGGTACTATAATGGCCACAGGAAGTTAAGGTGTTGGTGTCAAGAGTATCCAAAGGGCAGTTCCTATCTGGAAAGTCAGAGTCCCTAAGGCAAACTAGGCCTGGCCCCAGATATATGAAATTCAATCTGGATATCATCAGACTAACCCACGTCAGCTCTGGGTCCTTGCAGTGTTGTCGATTGTTATCCAGGAGCAGCAGAGGCCAAGCTGGCTCAAAGTCGAGGATTGGGACCTAAGTTAATTGCTATGTCCCCAGGTAAACCCTTTTAAATGACATATGCCTTCCCAGGCCGATAGGTTCTTTCAGGTCATGGTCTTACCCATTTGGTTACTACACCAACAATCTACTTCAATCTACTCTAACTTGAATCCCTCTGGGGAAAGAGAATTTGTTACTTAATTTCATCATCTTTGTTAAGGACAGCGGTGGGAGGAGACAGTTCTGTTACACACCCAATCCTTCAAGAGACCCCTGTTGCAGAAAGAATGGAAGGGCTAGACTGTGAGGCTGTGGGGCTGTGGAACGCTATCCTCTAGGCATTTAGTGCCCGCCACACTCATGAACTCAAAGCAATTGGTAGGACCTGCACAGGACTGAACCCATCAATAGGCAGTAATGACTGAGGGCGGGACCCATGGGCTCTGGCCCCTTCTCCAGGTGTTATTAGCAGCTGACGATGAGGGAGGGGCCCATGGGGGTCTGGCCCCTCCTCCAGTTATGATTGGCAGCTGAAGGTTGTTGCGGGAGTGGGGGTCATTGTCCTTAATGGTACAGCCACTGTCTTTAGTGGCGAGTTGTCTGTGCTGCCTCATGTCTGTGTATGCAGCTCTGCCTAAACTTCATAGATCACAAAACCTAATTCATGACAGTGTGGGGCTGGAGTGATGGCTCAGTGGTTAAGAGCACATCTGCTCCTGCAGGGGTTCTGGCTCAGTTCCCCGTCCACAGCATAACTACAGTTTCTGGCCACCACAGGCACTAGCACGTGCTCACCCCACCCCAACACGCACATGATCAAAAGTAATAAACATAAATCTTTAAAAAATGATAGTGGGAGGGAGGAGTACCCGATGAGAAGAGAGACTTGGGGCAAGGGATGGGAATAAGATAGGGTAGGTGGTGACTGTGGCCAGAATGTATTATATATATGAAATTACCAAGGAATAAATTCATTAAAAAATTAACAATTAAAGTAGTTAATTAAAAGAGAAGAATAGTCTCCTGGATTCCTTGTTGTGGCTCCTGACAGAGGCTTGTGTGGAAAATGCTTATAGAGAGCTGGGAAACTCTAAAGGCCACAATCACAGGAGAGACATCTAGGCCTCGCTCCCCGAACTTCCACTTGCAGAATGTCCATCTGAAGAGTTGAGTAGGCGGATGGGGTTTTATCAATGGGGCAAATGTTTCCTACTGTGAATGAAACATACTGACCTATAGGTGAGGACTTCAGTGTGCACACCGTATGATCAACAACCCAAACGGAATATGGAAAATACTCATCATTCCAGAAAAATCCTTCACGTCCACCCATTTCTCTAACCATTCTTGAATGTCATGTGTGTAAGCCACTCCACACAGATTGTACCCTTCTGTGCCTGGCTCTTGTCACACTTTATGCCTGAGATGTCATCAATGTCATTAAGTGTTTCTGTAGTACATTGTTTATTCTTTGGATTGTCAAGCACATCCCTGCTTCCTTGTGTGGATACCACAATGTGCTTATTCTCCATTCTGCCAAGGGTCATTTGACTTCTTGTTTTGTTTGATTTATGTCACACTACCACCAACAATATCTTGAACTGCTGCAACCTCCTTCAGAACATATGTGATTGTATTTCGAGTCTTCTTGATAAAACAAGATAATCTTTCTGTCCTGAGGTCCTTAATCACATTCATACCCCACCTACCAAAAAGTAAAGTAAAAGTAAAGCCATATTCACAAGTTGCCAGTGATTAGGATGCGCATTACTATACTGGCATTGGCTGGAGACCTTAGTTCTTTGCCAATGGCCCTCTCTATGAGCTACTTGAGTGTCCTCACAACATGGCGGTGGGTCAGCAGGGCTACTAGGGATGTTTGAGAGTCATGGCTCACATGTCTGGAGCCTGTGCTGGGGACACTCAGTATGCTGAATGTTCTAGGACTCTTCAGTATATATATTTCTATGTGTCTTTCCTGAATGATGTCACCAACATGCCTTCGAGATAGGTAGATCTCTGACATGTTGGGTCAGGGATCCACAATCACCCACTCTGAGAGTCAGGTGGAGACTTTGCTTTTTCTGACCTAGCCTTGGAAGCTAGGCACTTCCCTTCAATGTTAGGAGCCAGGTATTGGGCTAGCACTTATTAAGGGGTGTGGGTGGGATTAATCAGACTTTACCAACTGATGGAAGCGGTGTTAAGAATGTGCAGGATGGCCAGGCATGGTGACACATGCTTATACTTCCAACACTCAGGAGGATGAGGCATGAGGATTGTGAGTTCAAGCCAGGCTGGGCTACACAGGGAGACCCAATCTCGAAAAAGAATTTGCAAACATGATTTCAACCTATTACAGCAGTTTTCCTAAGAAATGCTTCCGTCTTTCATTTGCAGAAAAATGCTGTTATTTTACTGTCCTTTTAAAGGTGAAGAAAATTTTGGCTTTTGCCATAGCCATACTGACGTCTCTGATCTTTATGGCTTCCATGGCAAGTGACCAGTCATTTCTGCCTTCTTCCTTTTGTTAATGTGTCCTCCCCCCCCACCCCAACCTTCCATTTCTTTTAAAATATTATCTTTGCCCCTTGGCTTTTGTTTTTGGGGTTTTTTTGGTTGTTTTGTTTTTGTTTTGTTTGACCATGAAGGGTTTAAGTGTGTTTTTATTTCTTTTTTGTTAAAATCCGCCTGACGCTCAGTGACAGGAAGATTCTAGACTTTCTAGTGTAATTTATAGGCTAATGGTTTGTTTTTTTTGTTTTTTTGTTTTTTTTTAACCAAACTTAAAAAATATACATATGGTTTCTTCAGATCTCTCTCTGCCCCTTTCTCCCCCTTTTCTTCTTAGGAATCCCAGGGGGAAAAAAAGAATGTTAGAGCATTAAATGTGTATGTTAAAGTATTTAATAGGTTGCTATGAATCTTTTTATTTTTAAAAACATTATGGCTTCACTGAGTCACACACACACAGCCATATACATAAAATTCACTTGTTTAAAGTGTAAAGTGTACAGTGTATTTAGTGGTATATTCAAAGGGACACGTAGCCATCACAATGGATTTTTTTTTTTTTTGAGACAGGGTTTCTCTGTGGCTTTGGAGCCTGTGCTGGAACTAGCTCTTGTAGACCAGGCTGGTCTCGAACTCACAAAGATCCACCTGCCTCTGCCTCCCGAGTGCTGGGATTAAAGGTGTGTGCCACCACCGCCTGGCCACAGTGGATTTTGGAATATTGTCTTTGCCTGCACCCATCAGCATTTCGATGCCTTTAATCTGAGGAACTAATTTGTCTCTGCTGAGACAATCTATTGAAACAAGCTGATGTACAGCCTGTTGTGACTGACCTCTTAGCAGTTATGTTCTCATGTCTCAGTCATCATGTAGAGTGTATTATTGTCTCCTTCTGTTTGTGTATGTGTGCATGAGGGGGGCTGAGACAGGGTCTCACTGTGCCACACAGGCTGACTTTGAACTCAAAGCAATTCTCTATCCACAGCCTCCCAAGTGTTATATTAAAGGTGTAGCTTTTCATTTCTTTATGCCTAATTAATATTTCTTTATATGTCACAACTTGCTTACCCTTTCATCCATTGATGGGCACTTGGGTGTTATAATTATCAGACTGTGAATATCCATGTCCACTTTTGGGTGTCAACATCTATTTTCATTTCTCCTGGGTATATACCTATGAGGGAGTTGCTAGGTCATATGAAATTCATTTCATAACCTTTAAAATTTTTATTTTCCTGTTTGAGACAGGGTGTCATTATGTACCCTTGGCTAGCCTAGAACTTTCTATGTAGACTAAGCTGTCCTCGAATTCAGAGATCTCCCAGATTTTGGGATTAAAGGAGTGCACCTCATACCCAGCTCAACAGATAATCTTTGAGAAGCCAGAAGAAACTGTCCTCTGAGCAGTCGCAAGGGTTTCAGCATTTCCATACTATTGCCAACTCCCTTACCTTTCTGGATTACCACAACCTGGCAGGTGTAAACTGTCACTTCATATGGCTTTGATTTGTGTGTCCTGATGACTGAGACTTTGAGTAACCTCTAAAGAGCCTATTGTCTTCTTCAGAGAGATGTCTTTTCAATTCCCCTTTGTCAATATTGTTCATTATTGAGTGATAAATGTTCATTTACATATTCTAAACACAAATCTCTTTACCACCATCTGATTTGGAAGTAGTTCCTCTAATTTTCTGGGTTAACTTTTCAGGTTCTTGATTGTGTCCCTTGAAGCTCAGATATAGTTCTAATTTTGACCACAACCAACTTACCTGTTTTTCTTTCGCTGTTTATATCTTCGTACCATGTGAGAGAAATCTTTGCCTAAGTCACAGTTATAAGATTTACTTCTTCCAGTGTTTTTACAGCCTTAGCTTTTCATTAAGTAATTGAATTCACATTGAATTAGATAAAATAATGTACATTAGTTTGTTTCCTTTTGAGCTACTGTTTTGCAGCTGACGGGGAAGAGCTTTGCCTCCATCCTTCCTCAATCGCCTCAGCTTGCTGGAAAGACCCTTCTTTCTCTGTTGGGTCATCTCATCTTGGTGAAGATCGGTTCACTGTGAACTTACAAGAAACTGGAACTCATTTCTGAGTTTTACTCCACTGCACTTGTCAATGTGTCTACAAAACAGTGAAGCACTAGCACAAGAGTAGACCCCTCTACATGGGCCCACACAAGCATGTACCCACATACATCCCAACACACACATACAGATACCCAGTGATTAGCACAAAATGTATACACATCATACATATATCCAGACTGACTGACTGACAGACAGAAAGACAGACAGAAACACACACAATGGATGGTGACTACTTTTTTCCCTCTTTAATTCTCTAGCTTGTCTTAATAACTGCTACAAAGTCCTGGTATCTTCATTTCTATATCTGTGTCAGATCAGGGTTTGTTTCTGTCCTTGTCTTTCCCCCCTTGATTGTGCATATTTTCAGATGTCTAGTCTTTCTTGGCTGAATGGTCAATATCATGAATTGGGTGTTGAAAGGATTAAGACTATGTTAGTTTGAAGACTCTACAAACACAAACATAATAAACCCAATTCTTAGCCACCATGTCTGCTGTTCTGGATCAGTTGTTTCTAGGAGATCCCATGTTACCAAGACATAGAATGGAACTGGAGGCTTCATAGAGCTGGGGCTGGGGTATATAGCTCAGAGCAGAGATTACCCAGCATGCACAAGTGAATTATTCAGCTTTATTCTATTCCCAACACCAGAAAAACAAAATAAAAATAACAACAAAAGCATAAACTCTGGAGTCTGCTCGCCTGAGTCCCAGATGACCCCATCACTAGCTACATGACTTTTAGCAATTTACTTCCTCTCATTGTACTTCCATTTCCTCATAAGATGGGGCCACAGTCGGTCAAGACGACAGCAAAACAGCAAGTCCTGTAAAGTAGCTGGAACATTATCTGGCATACTCCAGGTTCCCTTCTGCTGCTGTGACACTCCAACCACCCCACAGCAGAGCCCCGTGCCCGCCAAGGTCTGAGAAGTACAGACTGTGATCATGGGTCGCGTCTCTCTTCTTTGGCTGGTGTGTCCCCAGAGCAGCGGCCATCTGGGTGGCCTGGTGGAAGTCTTCTCTGCACAGTGAGGATCTAAGACTGGAGGACCAAGCAGTGTGTTTCCCTCCTCTCACATCCCTGGGAGAGAAGCAGAGACTCCTCTTTGACCAGAGCTGGGATTTACAACCTACCCATCTACCCTAGTTCTATTCTGTAGCTGGGGCAGTCGAGGCCCCAAGGGGAAAAAACCACAGTCAGAGGCCAGGCGGTGGTGGCACACACCTTTAATCCCAGCACTCGGGAGGCAGAGGCAGGTGGATCTCTGTGAATTCAAGGCCAGCCTGGTCTACAAGAGTTAGTTCCAGGACAGGCTCCAAAGCTACAGAGAAACCCTGTCTCAGAAAAAACAACAACAACAAAAAACACCAAAAACAAAAAACACAGTCAGAGACATGCATGCAGCACTTCAAATAAAAATGGCAGTCAGTGGTTTTCAAGTCATTTTTGGGCTAGAATTCTGTCAACTTTGAGCTTCACACCGCCTCCCTATGATCATCAAACCCACCAGTTGTATCCTTGATGCCATGTAAAAGATGGCTCAGGGGGTGAGGCATTTGCAGCCAAGCCTGAAAACCTAAGTTTAATCCCTTAAGTCCACATAATAGAACAAGAGAACCAACCCCTACAAATGTTCAGTCCATTTTCTGACCTTCACATGTGTGCACATATACAAATAAATAAATAAACAAACAAATACATAAACAAAATTTGGGATTTGAGAAAAAAAGAAGGTGGCTTCATTAGGATTTCAAAACTTGAATTCTGACCTTTCTTATTGTCCACAACACTTGTCACAGCCCTGATATTTGGTTTTTCGAGACAGGGTTTCTCTGTGGCTTTGGAGCCTGTGCTGGAACTAGCTCTTGTAGACCAGGCTGGTCTCGAACTCACAAAGATCTGCCTGCCTCTGCCTCCCGAGTGCTGGGATTAAAGGCGTGCGCCACCACCGCCTGGCCATCCCTGATATTTGATGCACAGTCAGGAATGGGGACAGAAGATGCTGAGATGCCCCATTCTCTACTGGACTTCTTATCCCTGCCCTGTCCACTCCCATCACCTGGAGGGCCCAGCACTTCCAGGATATCTGGCTGACTAAGGATGTGAGCTCTGAGCCCACCTCTCTGAAGTCTATGTCTGAGTGTGTTTCTTCATCTGTAAGATTCGGACAGCAGCAGTGTTGCGTTGAACTGTTTTGAGGATGGACGTTTCCACACAGATGGAAAAGATGAAAAACATTGCACAACATCCAGTAAGTGCTCCATACAGAAAAATTAAGAGCACATACCATTCTTATTCCTGTATGTTTTTCCCTGCACTCTCACGCAAACGCGTATCCTTATCTCTACTTAGAATGGCAGACTTCTAGCGCAGGCCCTTAATTGTCAAACACAGTCTTGAAATTGGGAGGTCCTTTATCTGTGACATCTCAGAATATGGAGTACCAGAGAAGAACCAGGAGTTGTCTGAAGTCACATAATCAAGGCAAGAATCCAAAGATTAGTGTCCAGAGAACTCTGCCTTGGGCTTGACCAATTTGCTAGCCGACTCCTTTGAGAGATTATCACAGAACTTGATGATTGGTATATTTATTTCCTTACGTGGACAATGGGATTTGGTTTGCCAAGATTGAACACTCAGTCTAGGTACTGCCAGCTGGGTTAAAAGTAAACTGGCTAGATGGCTGCCCCACCCATCGAGATGACAGCCAAGGCTTAGGGAGGAGGAATTGTTGTGGGTGAGGTCCCTCAGTAAACAACACATTCCTATTGGGACTCAGTCAGTCAAGGGCCCCCACCATCTCTGCTCCAATCTGTTTCTTCTGGTGGCTCTGAGCATATGCTAGATCATGAATACCTTACCCTAATGCTTTTCTGGAGACTTCATATACCTAGAAGATCTTTTCTTTGGCCCAAGGCCGTACCCATGAACTGGGAGCTAAGACCAGATGGTTCATAATCTACATCTGTTACCCATCCTAGCTTCCCCTGCCCTACCCCCATGGCTTCACATGAAATTATCATACCTTCGGCCCTCCTCAGTGATTTCTCTTCGCCCTCCCCAAGGCTGGCACTGATGATGCCCCTCACCAACCAGTAGCCTTGAATACATGTATGCTCAACGGTCATCAAGCACACACTATCTCTAAGGTACATCCAGTTTGCTCACCTCTGCCCACACAGCCCACATGCCATCTGGCACACAGAAGGCCTTAAATCAACTCCATGGTAGGAGGAAGAACCCCCCAGAACCTATCAATCACTGGGACAGGGAGAGATTTTTTTCCAACTCTGGGAGTAAAGACTGAGTTCACATTTCGGTTTCCTGGCGACTGCTAGCCCTCAAATGCTAGCTAAATGCCTTGGACTAGCTAGCCAGCTCCAGGAAGAAATGTGACAGCAGGGGGTCCCTCTCGGAGTTCTTCTTGGAGCATGTGGGGCTTGGAGGAGGAGGAGGCCTGCTGATGGGTTTTCAAAGGATTGGAAAGGAGCTTACATATTTCCCAAGTTTCCTGAACCTCATCAGTTTGGAAACTATATCCAGTCATCTAGAGGGCCTGAAAACTTGGGGATGAGGCTTCCTTTGCCTTCAAATGTAGCTGTTACCACCCCTTCCCCTCCGCCAGTACGATCCAGTGCTGATCCCAAGCATGATGCAACTACTCAACCAGCACTGGGGAGAAGAGGGGAACTCTTTCATCACCTCTCCTGGTGGGAGGAAAGTCTGAAAGCCTTTTATATGACTGGGCCTGGATTCCTGGGGTCACACAGGTTTCTTAAATAGGAAGAGTGCTTCTGATTGCAAAAGCCTACGGATGGACTGAGCAGTAGATTTCTAGAAGTTTCTTTTTTCATTTGAGACAGAGTTTCTCTGTAGCTTTGAGGCCTCTTCTAAAACTAGTTCTTGTAGACCAGGCTGGCCTTGAACTCACAGAGATCCACCTGCCTCTGTCTCCTGAGTGCTGGGATTAAAGGTGTGCACCACCACCACCTGGCTAGAAGACTCTCAAAATGGCTCATCACCAGGTTTCAGAGTAAAGAATGAAATGTCCTGGATGTCACAGGATGGAGCAGCAGGCAGGGGCCACTTGGGAAAGAAGCTGCTCAGGAGTGAAAACAGGGTGAAGGTCAAAATTATCTTGAAGATAAGGTGCTGGTAGCTCTCTGTCAACCAAGTTGGCAGAGGAGCTCCCAACAAGCCCCTGTCCCCATTGCTGTCTCTGTGCCCTGCTTGTGAGTTAAACTAGGATTTGAAATATCCTCTTGTGCTGGCTGGGGTGCCTCTAGCCTCTTGTCTCAGCCTGGGAGCAGTTTGGGGTCTGGAGTTTAGCTCCCAGGGGATAATTAAAGATGAAGATATGGGTGAATTTCTCAAATGGGACAAAAAGCAGAGAAATCTAAGGAGAAGCCGGAAGGAGAGGTGGGCAGAGGTTCTCCTAGTTTTAGAGGGTACTAAAGGAGCCACGGCAGCTGCAAACTCACTAGTGTTGTGGGGAGCTGGGGGCAAGGTCTGTGGATGAGGGCTGTCCGAGGTAGAATGGATAGAATGGTTGAATTTGTGTTGCAAGTGCCGGATAAACCTGTGTCCTGGCATCCTGGCTTCAGAGCCAGCTGTGGAGAGCCAGTTTAAACACGCTGGCTCTGCCTCTTGCTGGCTGTGTAACATGGAGCAAGTCTAGGACTCTCTGGGCCCCCTTTCACTCATCCAGAAAATGGGTATACTAATAACACTGACATTACAAGGTGGAACAGTGGATACAGGAAGCCCAGCCCAGCCCATCTGACAAGGTATGTATATTTAGAAACCATAAAAATGGACCCCCCAAAACCAAACTGAACAAACAACTCAAATCTTCTGGCCCAGCCCCAGAGGCCCCCAGGGTGGGCTCTGTCAGGTACAAGGCCCAGTAGCAGGAGTAATTTCTCCAAGGCTCTATTAGAGATCACAGTCAACAAGCCGTCTGTAGTACTGCACTGGCAAGTCCCTGTCCTGCTTCCCACCACGCTTATGTAAGAGCTATAAGCTGGGTCCTATGCCATGTAGGTCAGAGGTACCTGGGGCCACACCTTGCCAGGAGCCCCAAGGCAGGCTGGGGCGGGTCCCCACTCATGCCCAGCCCTTGTGGATCATCATCCGGAACCTGGGCCACTGCGGCAGCCAGTTCTCAGATTCATCATGCCATAGCTGCAGGAGCAGGGGGTATTTAGCCCTGAGCCTGCTGCCACAAAGAAAAGGAAGGTGAGCGGGGAGTTTGGAGCTGAGCTTCCTAGGCAAGTCCTCTGCTGTGACTATTCTGTGGGGGTCTTGGGAAGGTGGGAGTTGGGACTGGAGAGAGCTGTCAGAAGTTTCATCTTTGAAACAAGGCAGTCCATATAGACCAAAGGGAAGCTGGGATGTGAGGTGTACAAGGTAACAGGGTGGCAGAGTGTGGACTTGGCCTTCTTTAGGGAGCCTCAACATGTCTTTGGGGTTTTTAGGGTGCAGGGCGGTGCTGAGGTAACACCTCCATTGAGAACTTTCTCAGGATTTCTGGAAGTTGGTTTCCCCTTTGTCTCTGAGCAGAGACGAACATTTCAAGTACCAAAGACTTGGGCAGTGGGCAGAGACTTTGCAAAGCGGGAGTCCTGGAAATCTGATTGATTTGCTCTTGCAGGTGAGCAATTGGCTCTAGGGAATATTGAGCCCAGAGCCTCAAGGAAGCCACCTCCTGTGAACTTGTGCTGTTCCCAGACTGAAGGGATGTGTGGGTTTAGAAGGCAGTAAACTGTAGTCAGGTGCCCAGCCCCAGGAGTGGTGAGTCATGCCTTAAAGGAGGGCAACTGCCCCTGCCCTGCTAGGCCTGGGCAGTGACTCACACTGTGTCTCTATTGCAGGGCGGTCGAGTTGGGCCTCTCTGGGGCTGCGGTGGCTTTCCCCAGGGGACGCTGTGACACGCCCTCTGAGGTTCTCGCTCTCTCCCTGGTGAGCTCGAGGGGTGCAGCCACCCCACAGGGACCATGCCAGAGGTGCTGCTTCTCAGGTCTGCCAGCTCCATCCTGAGGACTGTGTAAGGAACCAGGGTCCCACCATCCTCCTGCCTCCTGCCCGTCACCATCTCCCATTGGGGAGTACTTAGCACAGTACCTGAATCCCGGACCTGAGTTTAAGGCTTGTCACCCTGTTCATTCCCCCTCTCGCTGTCACCAGGGATGGAGGCACTGAGCGTTTTTTCTACATCATCTTCTCACGATAGTATAGGATATGGTTTAGAAAAGAGCTCAGCGACACACGGCGATTTGACCATAGCATAATCGCTTGAGACGTTTAGTTGAACCCTACATAACAGAGGGGCAGACTCGATGCTAGGCTGTTCAAGAGAACATTGATTTGACACCAATTGCATTTCTGCTCAGGGCTAACTGGGAAGATTGGATGACAAGAACATATAGAAAATGGATCATTGTGAGGATGTCACACAGGAAGCAGGGGGCTCCCCTTAATTTATGTGTCACGCAGTGATGATATGATGGGTTGATATCCAACCAACATTTACCGGGCTTTGACAATGATTACTCATGGCTGGAGAACAGAGGTGAATTGGGAATGACCCTTACTTTCCAGGAACTTCCTGTGTGTGACTTTCAAAGACCAAGCTAGAGGGTGTTGCGGGAATCTAGGAGGCCTTCCTGCAGCAAGAGTTAAGGAGGCTAGGGAGGCTCTGAATTCTGCTGGCAAGCCTGGGTGACTAGATGAGGTGGAATGATAGTTAGGAGAGAGCTAGTGAGCAGGCCCTGCCACACGCCTCTGCTCTGTCAGTATCTCGTGGAGTTGCTCAAACAATACCTTGGTTTTCTTGTTCCCTGTACACCTGGGGAGGTGGCAAAGAACGCCGAGTTTTGTTGGCTTGCTTCTGTGAAAAGCAAACAGCATGCTTATATGAGAAGAACACTAGGTGAAAGGGAACCAGCCTCCTGCCATCTTGGAATTCTTCCTCCTCGGAATTCAAAACACAGACAGAAGCAAGTCAGCTCAGGCCCTCCTCCTACCATCCCTGTCATTTTATTACTTGAGGTGACTTCCTCCTGGAAACCTGCCAGCTTCCAGAGCACTCATTCAGGAGGTGTCTAATTTTCCAGAATGACAGGTATAAAACATTGATCGCCTTCAACAGGCGTGTTACTATCCGTAGTGTCCTCACCTGCCGGGATCACCCACTGGTCACCTGTCCTTCTGGAAAGAACAGAGAGCTGCCATGTTTCCCCCTTAGCACTGGAGATCAAACGTGGGGCCTCACGCACGCTAGGTGTGTTCCACCACCTAGGGCTTCACAGTGCTTTTGGAGAAGAACATAATCCCGAGGTCTCTCTCCTGACAAAAACCTATAGTATGGGCATACTCAGACCTCTTCTTTCCTATCCTGCTATAAAAATGATGCCTTGCTAGGCGCCAACTTTGACAGTGGCGAAAATGGATGCAGGAAAGAGTTAAAAACAGGCAGCTGTGTGAGGCAGTGCTGTGCTGGTGACTTGTGTGGGTGACTCTGGCTCTAATGCAGTTGAACCCACTTCTGCCACTAGCTAGAACCCCGAGTGAGCAGGAAGGATGTCAAACACATTTGAACTCAGGTGACAGACAGTCCCTCGAAGGGCCTCAATTGCCAAGGCCCTTGCAAGGGGAGATCAGCTCTATTTGTAAGGAAAACTCCTTTTTTGACTTTTTTCTTAACCTAGGTACCCCAAATTCTTTAAGCCCGGGACACGAGGGTTGAATTTGACCCTCTGTGGGCCAACTGCAAGGGTAAGTGAGGTGTTCCCTCCCACCAGGACCTGGTGGGAGAACAGGACCCACCTGAAGGGTGCTGAAGCTTAGGAAAGGCCTGTTCAGGGAAGATAGGCTTCCCTCACTGTCTAACCAGAAGGTTCTCACCAGAATAAGTAACTTAGCCTTATGACTTCCCCGGGTGGCTGTCTTTTTATCTCCTCTGTTTAGCTTTGGGAAAGCCAGAACCAGTTTGCCCAAATTTAATTAGGAGCAGAAGTGCACCATACCTTTAATGGTGGGAACTTACAAACAGACCTGTTTAGAGGAGGCTGCTGAGCTAGATGGTGGGTGATTACAGGCTGATTTTGTAGTGGCTCTCCAGTCAGTGATTTTAAAGGTGGGTCAGCTCTGAGCACAGGGTTTGGTCTGTTGTCCAGGCCCCACCTCACTAAGGGAACTCAAGGGCTTGTTTGGTAACATTACCGTCTTCATCCCCAAGTGGGGCAGCTTCCATCCAGCAGCCCTAGAGAACAGAGCTGTAACAGCTGCTCTGAAGTCAGTAAATCCAGAATGCTCAGAAACCTCAGCTTTGTCATCCTTTCCGCCCTCTCCAGAGCAGGTCACCATAGCAACAGGGAAGATGCTCTAGCCCTAAGGACCATGCCTTGCTCACAGTATGCCCCAAAAGGAGCCAATTCAGTCCTCTCCTTCTGCGCCAGGTCATCATAGCAACAGAAGGGATGCTCCAGCCCTGTGGACCATGCCTTACTCACAGTGTGCTCACATAAGGGACCCACTCAGTCCTCCCCTTCTGTGCTAGGTCGTTGTAACAACAGAAGGGATGCTTCAGTCCTGTGGACCATTCCTTACTCACAGTGTGATCACATAAGGGACCCACTCAGTCCTCCCCTTCTGTGCCAAGTCATCGTAGCAACAGAAGGGATACTCCAGTACTGTGGACCATGCCTTACTCACAGTGTGCACATATACAAGACCATCACAGTCCTCTCTTTCCCCTTCCAATCCTTCTCCTTTCATAACTTCCTATGTCTTTTGCTTTAACACGTATCTCAGGTTCTTAAGCAGACTGCTACCAGGTGGGCCTGGGTGTGTTCGAAAACTTAGTTTGAACCTGCAGTACCAGCAAGGAATAAGGCCGAATATACAAAGCAGGTAATTGACCTGGCTTCCTGGGAACTGGGCAGGGATGGGGGTAACCCCACCCTGACAAACAGATGGGACTCCCTGGAGCCAGGGTCATATCCTTAAGGCATCTGTGACCAGCCATACAGGTTACCCACTATACAATTCCAGTAGGTTCTGTTTACATAGCTATGATGATGATGTATCCCTGCTGTTGTAGTCTTGCAGCCCTGTGTAGTCCTGAGGGTGTGTATTGAAATTCCTCTGCTTGTCTACCCAGGAAGGGGAGGTGTGACCAGGTAAACCCTGGGAAGGTCTGGTGCTGAGGGACAGTGAGGCTGAGGTGATAACAGAAATCCAGGAGCCAGCCTGTCCTGACGGATAGAAGAGACCCTTGCTCAGAGCCACCTAGCCTGGGAGGCCAGAGAGAGCTAGGCCAGGCACAGCCCCAGCTCTCCCTGGCCCCTGTTCTCTCCATGGGGCAGTCAAGATTACAGGCAGACAACTGGAAGAGGGAGCCCCTTAGGATTCCAAGAGTTCTAGGAACATCCACTCTAAGCCTCTCAGCGAGCCCCAGGACTAGTAGGAGTGAAGAAAGATGGAGCAGAGACTTCCCCCAAACCTTCAAGCCTATACTCTCTTAGAATGGAGGCTCAGAGTTCAACCCTTTTCCTGTCTGGATGGGGACACTGAGACTCATGGGGAGATATGATCTTGCACGGTGACACACAACAAATCAGGAGATAGCAAGATTTGATTTCTCCTACAGAGGGAAAGGGAGGGGAAGGGAGGAAGTGAGGTAGGACACAAAATGTTCTAACTTATGTTACCCATCTCCCCCACCCCTCAGCTCCTTAATTGATGGGCGAACACTCTCCAAAGAATCTTCAACGTATGGCCTTGAGTTCCCAGCTCCAGAGAAGGCCTCACCACCAGATGCTGCAGGTGAGCTGGTGGCGTGTTCCTGGAGGGAGTCGTGGGGGCTGCTGGGAGCCACAGAGCAGAACTCGGGGAGAATCCATGGAAATCTTGTTATCTCCACATTTCAGGGACCTCATCTAACTCTTCACTCACAGTTGCTACATGGCCATCAGGGCCAGGCATAATGGAAGATCACAGGGGGCTGATTCCTTCTTCCCTAAGGTTGGGATGACCATAGCAGGTAGGGCCTGCAGGCTTAGGCTGCCAATGGACGGGAAGGGGGCCAGCCAGGAAAGCAACACCTTTGGGAGTTTGTACTTAGTTAACTGGAGCATGGGGCAAACAGACGGGTGCAAGCTAGCCCAGTTTGTTTTGGAAGCTGGATTGTCACATGCTCCCTTGGTGACCTTCCCCTCAGATAAGCGTGCCTCAAGGAAGGCAGTTATCATTCACCCTGAAAACTTATCTGGATGATAATTGTATCATTACAACACTTGTTCACTTTTGCATGCAAAACAAGATTGTAACAGAAGCAGCTTTTCAAAATAAAAAGAGAAACAAGAGGCACCCCACTCAGGGGCTCCCAGCTTCCCACTCGCTATGCTGTCCTTGAGCTCTAACTGTCCCTGGTCTGGGTCACCTTTCAGGATTGAGCATTGGGTTGCTGGTCTTCCCAGGAGGAAGTTTGCTAGCTGTAGGCTCCTCCAGTAGACAGGCAGACAGTCCGGTGGCCATCTAAGTGGGAGCTGGCTGGCGTCGAAGGCGAGTTGCTATCAGTGGCTGTGTCTGAAGCGGCGGTGTATTTTGTTGTGTGGCCTTCCATTTGGGTATGCCTGTGTTTTCCTCGTGGTTAAATTGTCTACAAGTCTGGGAGTGTGGCTGGCAGTGTGGGCAATGAGGCAAGGTGGGGAAGGAGAAGGGGCCATTTCTTTTTCTTTTTTCTTTTTTTTTTTTTTTTTTTTTGGTTTTTCGAGACAGGGTTTCTCTGCAGCTTTGCAGTCAGTCCTGGAACTAGCTCTTGTAGACCAGGCTGGTCTCGAACTCACAGAGATCTGCCCGCCTCTGCCTCCCGAGTGCTGGGATTAAAGGCGTGCACCACCACTGCCCGGCTAGAAGGGGCCATTTCTAAGTCCCTGAGCCACAGAGTGATGGTAGAACCCGGGATTAGAGAAAGAGGAGGAGGCCTGTGACCTCTGTCCCAAATCCTCTCTTCTCATATTTCCGATGAGTAGACTTTGTTAGGGTCCCAGAGTGGCTAAGAGACAACAGCAAGCTCCAGGTTTCTCTGATGTGCCACAGTATTGTCCCAGGCTAGAGAGAATTCACTACACATTTTCAGCAAGGAAACTGAGGCAGAAAGTATTCATTTTAGGCATAATAACACATACCTGTGGTCTCAACACTTAGGATGAACCAGGGTAATTGTTGTATTCTAATCCTAGCCAGCTATGTCTCTAAATAAATATAAAATAAGCATCCAAAAACAACAATCAAAGAAGTATAATGCAGAGAGGCCCTGGACCAGGATTCTGGTCATTCCAGTCCCATTACTGAGTGGGCGTGCTATTGCCACTTGACAGGCTGCCCCTGGTGGCCTTGGCAAGAGTGCCATCTCAGGGCTGAGAGTGCCTTCTGTGTATCTTTAACACACCCTCCTATCAGAGGTAAAGAAGGAGCTAGACCATTCCCTGGTTTCAGAGAGTGATTTGCTAGGCTCCAGAGAGGTATAAGCAGAGCCGATATGAGGCCCAGGCAGACTTCACTGCCTTGCTCCTAAGAGCCCAGGCACCTCACTGACCTGTTGGGTTCCCAGGGCAGTGTCCTGCCCCCACTGCCCCCCATACTGTCCTCTCCCTGCATGAATCCAGCTTGCTCATGCAGATGTTTAATTGCTTCCTGAGGCAATTGAAGGACAGATGCCAGAACCAGTGGCTTAGGTAAGGGAAGCCCCAGGGCTCAGAGGTCCTGGGAGTGGGTGGTAGCATTGGCATTCTTGGCAGTTGAAAGAGAAGGAAGGGAGCTGATATGAGAGAGCTCGGAAGGACACCTGGCTTCCTTGAGAGGTGCGAGTGACGCTAGCCTGTGGGCCTCTCAGTTGCTTTAGCAGCTGCAGGCACAGGAAAAAGCAGGTCTGAACAAGCTGGGTATGGAATCCCAGTGAAGGTGCCATCTGCAGTGCTACCTGAGCAGCTGGGGACAGGTGGGATGAAGAGAGAACACTGCAATTAATATAGGGTGGGGTTACAGGAAGGCGACAAAGCCACCACAGCTAGTGTGCCGGGACTGTGGGCATCTGTCAGACATTACCTTGTGTTCTGGGCTCTGGAGATGGTGAAGCTGATGAGCTTGCTTCCTGCCCTCCACGAGCTCCCAGCCCGGATGCAGACAGACTCTGAGGCACAGCATGGACAGAAGAAGGCAGGACTGCTCCTGGAGGGCTGAGGCTACTGTGGGCATTCTAGTTGTGAAGAATCTTGTGCTATTTTCTGACCCTCTTACTCTGACAGACTGGAGGGAGGGGGGCGGAGGGGTCTCATATCCCCTTAGCTATCAGCAGACACCCAGAATAGAGGGTGCATGGCTCCTTCAGGCCCCACTCACACAAGTCATGTCCCTGGGGTCGGGAGGATGTTGGTGGAACAGCCAGGAGCTCCAGATGTTACTGGCTCGAGTGTCTACTATTGGCATGCTAGACTTTGAGCTTAGGCCTGGCATCCTTTGTCTCCCTAGCTAAGGAAGCTGGTGGGGTGGGGTGGGGGTTGTGGGGAGGCTGGGCTATGGTGGCCACTGAAGGAAGGGGAAGGGAAGGATCACAGGTTGAGTGGGTAGGTTGTGAAGCCACCCTGTGACAATGTTTTCCAGAAGATTGAAAGTGGGCTGTGGTATATTCCAAAGTCCTGGGAGGGGCATTATGGGATTCATACAGGACAGAAAATCCCTAATCCTCTCTAGAAACACGTACATACAGCTGCCCCTTGTTGAGCAGTTAGTGTGGCCAGGCTCAGAAGAAAGGTACGTTTTCATTTTCTTCACCCTGGCTGTGGCAGAGAGGGAGATGCATACCCTGCTTCCGGCTGAGAAAAAAAAAAAAAAAGGGAAGGGAAGGAAAGAAAAGGTTAGGGATTTCATAATTGTCTTCTCTCTGCCTGTCTCTCTCTGTGTCTGTGCCTATCTGTGTCTCTCTGTCTCTCTCTTGTCTCACTCAGTAGCCCAGCAGTCCTTGAACTTGCTATTCTCCTGCCTCAGCCTCTTGAGTGCTAGGGTGAACCATGTAGTCTCCACAGCCAGACGTGATTTTCTCTGAGCCAAACAGTTCTCTAGAGGTAGCTTCCCAACGGCCCATCTGGTCTCTTTGGGCCCTCGACTATGTTGCCCACAGGAATCAGACCAGCCCCAGTCTCCCCCAGCCTCCCACCACCTAGCCACAGAGCTCCTGGATTCCTGCCTGCAGGAGTCAAGGTTCAGCATGGGCCCCTCAGAGGCACCTTGGTCTCCTCGAGTTCCCAAGAGGTTTGAGGGTCCTACACTCCAGTCCCCAGGCTGGACTCCCAGGGAGCAGTGGTGCCAAGCCATGCTGGAATCTGACCTCCACACAAAGGCAGCCTTGTGCCAGGGCCTGAGACACATTTCTTTCTAGCCCTTTCTAGTTTGAACATGAACCCCTGCTGAAGAAGGGTGGGTGACCCAGGAAGAGCAGCTGCCAGGGACAAAGCTGATAGAGATGCTGACTGGGGCTAGCTTTCAATCCCCACCCCCAGGAAATTGCCAGTCCCACCCGGGAGCTCTAAGCTGAGGATCGGAAAGTGGAATACTCAGCCCTACTTGGTCCCTAGGGCAGAGAGGACCTTAGGCCCAAGGAATTTATACCATTTCATTGTCCCTTACTCTTGTCCCAGGGACACATGTGTGGGCCTAGAATGGAGTGCCAAGCTGAAGAGACAGAAGGGAACAGGGTTCTACCATTATGTCTAGGAGCTCATAGCCTAAAGCTGGGGACCAGTGAGGGGTCCTGCTCTCACTTTAGCCTCCGTGAGAAGGACTTCCCCGAGATCTGGAGAAACAGTGGAGGTGCTTTCTCATCTATAAAATGGAAACAGGAGGTAACCCCAGGCCTGTCAGTCAAAGACACATGTGAGGTGTTCCTGGGGAGACCTTTCCAGGGGTCAAGGTGCATGGCTTTTCCTAGACATTCTTCAGACACTGCTTGATGTCCTGACCCTCTGCCCTCTCCTGGAGACTTTCTTTCAGGGCAGGACTTCATTCCCCTACAGAAGTGGTCTCAGCCCACAGTCCCCGTGTGTCTTCCAGGCTGACTGAGACCCCTAGAGCGATAACTGGGAGGGACTTACAGCTGGTGGATGTTTTCCCTTGTTACCATCCAGACAGGGAAACCAAGGCTCAGGGATGGCAGACGTCTGCTTAGTGTCACTCTGCTCTTGACCAGTCACAGGGAAACCTAGTCAGGGCCTCTCCCACCAAGCCCAGAGAAACAAAGTCATTGGATGTTCAGCAGAATAGTCTAGACCACACACTGTGTCACAAACCTCTCAGATCTAAGGGCCCAGTCCTTATCCCTCCTCATGTCCCAAGGCCAATGTGACCTCTGCACCCACCGGGAGGCTCTCATCATGGAATCCCTGTGTGAGAAGACCTCCTGGGATTGGGTCTTCAAGGTCATTGGGGGAGGGGCTGTGGGTGCTGTGGAGTGCTGTGAAGTTGTTCTGATTTCATCCATGCAGTCTTGGAGACAACTCTGTCAGTAGCCTGAGAGCCCCTTGTCCTCAGGCCCAGTATATGTCATCCCCACCCCATCTCTGCAAATATACTTGGCTTCTGAGCTTGGATATTCCCACAGGCTACAGGGAACACCCCCATCACTCACCCCCTGTCCCCTCTTCTCCACCCCTCACCTTCCACCCCAATGCTGGAGTTTTTCTCCTTCCCAGAACATGTAGTGATTTTTTTCTGCTGTTTAGAAGAAGCCTTTGTTCCAAAATCCCAGAGTACACACCTCCCCGCCTGCCCAGCACCCTTTAGCACAATGGGTGGCTTGTAACGCACCCTGCCAGGGTCAGGCCAAAATGAGAGCAACATGAAAGGTACTGGAGACAAAGGGAGGCAACAGATAGTGCGAGCGAGGCAAAGCCCACCCCACACGCCCAGAGGCCTGGCTCTGGCGTAGGCAGTACCCAGCTGGCTACTGGACTATGGTTCTAGTATAGGCTTCCTAGCAGCTTGATTCTGTTTGCATGGCAGATTGAGCCATGGGAGGTGCTGTTGGGAATCTTCTCCAGTGGGGATCCTGGCGCCTTGCTCGGTGATGGGCTTCCAGTCATGGGTCGTGGCTATTGTCCCAGCACTAATGTAAACACAGCAGAGAGCTGAGGATTGTGCCCCTGTTAAATTTTGAGAAGTATTGGCAGTCCCACCTGATCCCCTAAGTCTTTCTAGTCCCAAGCAGGCAACCCCTGAAATGGTGGACGGACAAAAGAACCGGACCCACACTAGCTCAGAATTGAGAAATAGATAGTCATTTATTTAGGGGTAAACTCACAAATCAGAATCCTCCACTTGACTGGTTGAATCACATGATCCAAAAGAGCAGCCGGTGGAAAAAAGAGCAAGGGGAAGGAGAAAAAGGGACGGGCGCTTATTTGGCTTCTGCGTATATAGTATAAGAGGGCACGCCCCAGTAGGTGGGTAATTACAAGCTGTAATACTTCCTACAGCACACCCCCGATGGGGAGACAGTCACTCACAGCAAGCATGACTTTTTCCTACTGCATGGCTCTGAGCAGCACCACAGCCCGTGAACTCAGTCCTACGTACTCTCCATTCACTGGGCAATCTTTCTAGCTTCTGGAAACAGGACAAATGCCAGGACCAATGGAGATAGGGTTCCAACCCTGCCTTGGACTTGCTATGACTTTGGCTCACCCATACTCCTCAGAAGCAAATTCTCTCTCTCACTCCTCCTGTAAATTAAAAAAGTGTGTATGTGTAATGCTTATACAGGTGTCGTGTGAGCACATGTGTGTGGAAGCCGGAGTCCACACTGAGTGTCTTTCTCTGTCGCTCTCTACCTTATGTTTTTAGAGATGAGGTCTCTAACTGAACTCAGAGTACATAGATTAGATACACTGGCTTATTAGTAAGCTTGGGAAAGCTACCTGACTCCACCCTGACAACACCAGAGTTATAGATACCTCCCATCATGTCTGGCTTTTTCACTTGGGTGGTGGGAATTTGAACTCGGACCCTCATGCTTGGATGGCATCTTCCCACCCACCCCCATTTGCTTCCTTTCAGCTTGATGCTATAACTGTGAGCATTTCTTTGTGTCACTAAATATTCTAATATCTTATTTTCTTGACTGTCTGGAAATCCCTGATTCCCACGATGCATCTCACGCATCCCTGTTGGACACTGAGTCTGTGTCCCACGGAACACAAGGTTGCCCCATTGCCATGGGCTTGCTGCATTTGTCTCACTGTTTCACTTGAGCAATTTCTTAAGAGCATCCCTGCTGACTCCAGGAACACTCCTCCTGCAAGGCAGCATTGTCAGCCACCCTTGGTAAAACCATCTGCTTGCGTCCCACATTGGCTGGCGCCTTTCCCAACCACGGAGCCTGGCTGTGGCTGTGCTGCTTGGGTTCTTTCCTTCTAGGAGAGTCAGGAGTGGGAGGTGGCAGGTGGGTGAGATGCTTCAGGAGATGACATGCTGTTTATCTAGAGGACCAGGGAAGAGAAGAGGTATAAGAAGAAGCTGGTGGGAAATGAGAGGGAATGGACTCCCATGGTCCCCACTGAAGACTCCAGCTACTTTTATCCGCTCCTTGCTTCTATGTATTTCACTTTCTATGAAGTGGCTCCGAATGCCTCACCATCTCAGCTCACCTGCCTGATCTCAGTCAGTCACTTCTGGAAGGGAGAGAAAGGGGGGAAGAACTCTGGTTGTGTCAGCCATCCCTTACTGATACGTGGGCACATGGCCAAGCTTGAAGCCCTTTTTCACTCATGTGGGCGAGGTAGCAGGGCTATTTACTGCCCAAGGCCCAGGCTCTATGGGCAGGGACCATTCTCACTGCTCTGCCCTGCATTTAGCACACACCGATAACAAAACCCAGACTCAGACCTTTTAACTGTTGTTGAGACGTGTTCCCTTGACTATGGGGACG
The DNA here is from genome assembly GCA_028555095.1 of Dicrostonyx torquatus. NCBI lineage: Eukaryota > Metazoa > Chordata > Mammalia > Rodentia > Cricetidae > Dicrostonyx > Dicrostonyx torquatus. The sequence continues at coordinate 15,160,399 of JAQHUG010000003.1, read as the reverse complement.
GAGATTGGAGGAAGGCAGTGTCAGGACAGGCTTGGGAGTAGGAAATACAGGTAGGAGGAATCAAGGGAGGAGGTGCCCACACCTCTGTTTACCCTTCTTTCAGTTCCCAAGTCCAAGGGCAGGCTTCTTAGCTGGTACCAGAAACCCAGGAGCCAGAGACCTGTGGTAGACTCAAGCCAGAGGGATATTAGCCATTGTAAATTCCACCAGATCCTGTAATTTTGGACTTGGCTCTGTGAGTCCCCCCTGCCTATATCTGGACACCATCACGCCCTGCCCTGTCATCACACAGTCCTCTGGGACCAGGTGAAGTAGAAAGATGAAGACTTGGGTCTCTTTGACACACAGTCACTCCAGCCAGTCCTCTACTAGGATTAGAAGGAGGCCAATTTGTTCTTCTATAGATACTGAAAATCAGCACGGTCAAGCTAACTGGGTGCTGAGCCATAGCTGCACCTGCCTCTTCTGCTTCCACACAGGGGGCCTCCTCTTAGGACCCAGAGTCTTAGCAGCATGGTACTGAAGTGACATGGAATGTGTCCCTGCCACAGAGCCAAGGGTCTTCCAGCTAGAGTCACAACATGCTCAAAGGTACCAAGAAAGGGGGCCAGGGGGCTTGGACACATCTCAGGATGTAGGGCTAGCCATCTGTGAGAGAGGGCCTGCTGGGGAACAAGGGGGTGGCCAGCACCCTGTGGCCCATGAGCTCAAAGGAAGATTTTTGAGCAGATCTGATCTGGGTTTAGAAAGGACACTTTGGAAGTCTGAGGAATGCAGGACAACTTATCAGCCACAAGTCCAAGGTTACAAGACGGATTTGAGCCCGGAGTCACTATCTTTTCCCAGAGGAGATATGGAAACAGGGTTTACAGTGAAGGCCACTCGAGGGACAGCACACCAGAGGAGGACAGTGTAAGTGTCAGGCAGAGCAACTCTGAACCACAGTTCTGCCTCCCAGCTCTGCTACCACTTAGCCTCCCTGAGACCTAAGCTTTAGGTAGGTGACAGAAGACTGTGGGTATATAAGACAGCACTCAATCATGTGACCATGGTGACTTCTTCCTGGGAAAAGGATGACGGGGCCTCAGGGAGGGGAGGGGCAGGCCCTTTCCCCCCAAGTTTCTCTTTTGGCTAGTCTAAAGGGCCTAGTGGACTACCTGGGCCTGTGGACAAGGAGAGCCAGCAAGATTCATTCTGCTAGCTAGGAAACCCTGTTCTTTGTGGCATGGCCCCCAAGGCTAGGGCTCTGTCCTGTGAAACCGCTGGACTAAGAGGGAGCCGAAGTACAGACAAGCCAGCCTCTCCTCTCTTCTTGTTATTTTTTCCTTTCAAACTGTGGGCAAGCTGAGCACTCAAAAGCATTGGCTCCAGGAGGTAAAGCAGGAACAAGACAGAAGAAATTAGATGAATAACTCCGTCCAGAACTATGCACCAAAAATATAAGCATGGCTGGGGCTGGAGAACAGGGGCAGGAGAACATGGCTGGGGCTAGAGACCAGGGGCAGGAGCATTGTGCTTAGAATGTGCTGTATTCCATCCCAAACATCAAATTCCCTGGTACCCAAACAAAATTTTAAAAACACCTTTTTTTTTTCTGATCCTTTTATCCTACCTCTAGATATCTATCCTCTAGAGGACCTGGAATAAATGATTAATGGTTAATGACTATGTTTGTTCTGACCCACATAATTTTTTAAATATTTAAATGTTCAAATCAGAATGTACACACACACACACTCAGATTTCTTGTAACTCTCAGTCTCCATTTGTCTTAGTTACTTTTATGTTGCTGGGATAAGACACCATGACCAAAGTAATTATAAAAAAGAGTGTTTAATTTGGGGCTCATGGTTCCAGAGGGTTAGAATCCGTGATCATCGTGGCAGGGTGTATGCACGAGGTAGGCAGGGTGATGGAGCAGCAGCTGAGAGCTCACACTGCAATCCACAAGCACAAGGAAGAGACAGCACTAACTGAAAGGTGAGGCCTTTGTGAAACCTCCAACCCCACCCCAGTGGCACGCCTCCTCCATCAAGGCCACACTCCTGCTTCTTCCCACACAGTTCCACCAACTGGGGGTCAAGGATTCAAACCTATGAGCCTAAGGGGACCAATCTCATTCAAACCACGGCACCATTCTTACCTGGTACCGAATCCCACCACTGAGGAGCAGGGCCCTCTCTTAGTGTGGCATATCCTCTCCCATTTCCTTAGTAGTCCCTACCAATCCCTGTTCCCTCTCTGACATAGAGGCTTGGGGGCACAACTATTGTCCTTGCATTATAGATTCTCCCCCTTAAAATTTTAAATTGGCAAATTAAAAACCATATATTTATGGTGGGCTGTTTTAAAACACATAGATAGTATGGAGTGGCTAAATTGAGATTGTTAACATATGCATTCCATCACAGACTAAATTTTTTGTGCTGAGAACACAGAATCTACTCATTCATTTTCAAAAATACATGTTGTTATTAATGTGGTCTCTCAAATGTTGTGGCTTTTCTCAGACTAGAGACATACCACATTGTTCAGGGCCTCCATCAAAGCCAGGAAACCAGAGAGGGTTTCTTTCTGTATGCAAATGAAGACTGCCCTGTGGATTGCACTGGCAAGTCCCCATTGCTGGGGCGCTCACTCCTCCATTATTTATTGCTATGCATTATTTATTATGATGCTGACACATGAGCCCCAAAAGTCTCATGGGCATTTTGAGTTTTCCCTCCTTGGTTTTACTTCAAAGGCACGATCTTTCCCTCCCCCACCCCTTCGTTTTGAAGACATGCTAATTGCACTGCTGAGCTGTGTTTGTAGCTCAGAGCCCCAGCATCTACACCAAACCAAAACCTGCCCAACTGCAGCAGCAGTCAAAAAGAACCCTTTTTGATATCTGGATAAGGAGGCCACCCACTTGTGCACAGCACAGGCCTCTGAGCCGTTTTGTATTTCCTAGAGGAGGCATTCCACTTTTGTCATTGAAACAAGAGATTATAACTGCTTAACGTTAAGCCTCTTGCTTTGGACTAGGGATGCAGCACGGCGGTAGCACACCTGCCCTAGCACGTACAGAGCCCTGGCTGCAACCTCCAGTCCATGTAGAAAAAGAAGAAAGACAATTCTTGGCTTGAGGGAGGCTTTAGCAATGATCACAAGACTGAAGATTACCTTTGCTCCTCATGGCTGCTAGAGGGACAGATACAGGGGGGGCATGGGCCTCTGGAATAGATCATAGGAGGAAACCGCTTTTTCTGCTCCAAGCAGTCAGAAGTTTCTGTTCCCCTGGGGAGGGAAAAGGACTAACAGGAAGATAGCAACTGGGTACCCAGCTTCACACACACTAAACACACCAACTTCTGGGTCCTTGCTCTGTTTGGAAGATCAACTTTTTTTTTTTTTTTTTTTTTTTTTTGAGACAGGGTCTCATGTAGCCCAAACTGCTTTCAAACTTGCTATGCAGCTAGAAATGATCTTCAACTTCTGATCCTGCTGTCTCCACTTCTTAAGTGCTGGCTTTGTAGGCATGTACTACCACACTTGGTTTACGGAGTGCCGGAGATTGAATCCAGGGCTTTGTGCATGCTAAATAAGCATACTGCCCACTTTGCTACATCCTCAGCCCTTCTCCGTTTCATTTTCCTCCTCTCATTATTTTAGAAGCAAATTCACTAAGGAATAGTTCATATACCATTTAATCCACCTATGGTAAGTGTACAATACAAAGTTTTTTTTTCAATTTACTTATTTATTATATGTATGTAGGTTGGGGATGTGAAGGTACAATGGTGTGCAGTTAACAGTCAGGAGGTCAATCTTTCCTTCCAGTGTGCAGGTCCTAGGAATTGAACTCAGATAATTAGGCAAGTTTCTTTACCTGCTGAGCCATCTTTCCAGGCCCAATTCAATGAATTTTAGAAATTTACAGAGTTCTGTAATCATCACAATTTACTTTTAGAACATTTCCATCAATCACAAAAGATGCCCTGTACTCTTCTTGTGTTCGTTCCCATTCCCACCCCTAGCCTTAGGCAACAAACAGTCTTTTCCTGGATACGTCTTACAATTGGAATCACAAAGTACATGGTCTTTCACATCTGGCTTCTTTCGCTGAACATGGTTTGAGCTGTCTCCATGTTTGACTCACAATTGGTACTTTGCTCCTTCTTAGAATAGAAATGGATCCCATTGTATGGATCATTGTTGTCGGGATTTCTGTTGTTAAGTCCTAAAGAAATCACACAGAGGTCCACATTAGTTATAAACTGATTGGCTCATTAGCTCAGGCTTCTTTTTTTTTTAGCTTTTTTTTTTTTTTTTTTGGTTTTTCGAGACAGGGTTTCTCTGTAGCTTTGGAACCTGTCCTGGAACTAGCTCTTGTAGACCAGGCTGGTCTCGAACTCACAAAGATCCACCTGCCTCTGCCTTCCTAGTGCTGGGATTAAAGGCATGGGCCACCACCGCCCGGCAGCTCAGGTTTCTTATTAACTCTTATAACTTACATTAGCCCATTATTCATATCTGTGTTAGCCACAGGGCTCAGTACCGTTTTCAGAGGCGTGGTCATATCTTGCTTCTTCGGTGTCTGGACAGGACTGCAGAGAGAGCTTCCCTCTTCCCAGAATTCTCCTGTTCTCATTGATCCGCCTCTACTTACGGTCTGGTTGTCCCACCTATACTTCCTGCCTGGCTACTGGTCAATCAGCGTTTATTTAAGACATAATTGACAGAATATAGACAATTGTCCTGCACCAGACCATGCACATTATGCCTTTAGTCACCTGTCTGTGGACATCTGAGTTCTTCCCCGTCTTGGGCTGATAAATAATATTGGTATGAACATCCATATGCAAGTATTTGTTTTTCTTGAGTAGCTACCTAGGAGCCACAATGCTGAGAGGTATAGTAACTCTCTGAGAAATGGCGAAGCTGTCTCCCGATAGAGCTGTACCCCAACCTTCATTCCCACTAGCACTGCCTGAGCATCTGGCTTCTCTGTCCTCACTAACCCCTCTGCCTTCTATGATTGCAGTGCAGCCAAGAGGAAGATCACTTATCAGGATCACAGCAGGGAATGATAGGGTCAAAGGTTTGGAACCCAAGTTACCCTGACGGTTCTTCAGCTTATGGGATAGTGGATGGAATCTGCAGAGGGTAGGGCTGGGGACTGGGGTGATGAATTTTGGGACAGGACTCACACCTCCACTCTAAGGGCAATGGGCTCCAGCAATGGCTACAACAGGGACTTGGTCTGGGAAAGAGGTGGAGATGGTCAGTCAACTTGTTCTGGCTTCTGCCAATATGGGTCGCAATAAAACCTTTCTGGTGCCTTCCCTGGCCCAGCCTGTATTTGCCATGCCCCCTTCCTTTTGACTGGGTCTGGCTATGTTCTCCTGTCTCAGCCCCATGAGCTTTACTTCTTTAGGCCAATGTTAAAGTCTATTTGCAGCCTAAGAATGTATCTACAGAGGAAAGGGGCATCTGATCTGTCTGTCTAGTTCAGATAGGACCAGAGGCAAGATACTCCGTTGATGCCAGCCCTGTGGCAAGCCCTGTGAAGACATTGGCTTCCTCCAAAGATGTGCCTGGCCAGGAGGCAGCAGTGAGGTCCATGTGGGTCCTGGACAGCTCACTCTCTATCCACACTGTGCTCATGTTTTTAGAATGATCATCCTCGTCCCGGGGAAGGAAGGCCCAGCCAGATATGGCGGCACCTACCTATAATCCCGGTGCTTGGCAGGCAGAGGCAGGAGGATTGTAAACTTGAGGCTGGCTTTCAAGACCCTGAAAACAAACAAAAGGTGTAAAAGAGTTCAGAGTACCCATGCAAACTTCCTTTATAAAAAGGAAAATGGAGGAGAATGAGCGTTTATTGACCACTTGAGTCTCCTTCATATGCATCATTTCTTCTGGTCATGTTTTCTGATCCCCACACAATGCCCTACCTTCCCTCTGAGGGAGCAGATTCAGGCTGTTGTGTTTGCCTCAACCCAACATGTTAAGTCGTTCAGCCGAGAGGAAGATGCCTGCTTCTGGGCTCTGTTCCCACCAACACAGTGTCCCAAACTGAAGGATGAGACCTCAGGCATATGTGAGTTCAAGTCTTGACTCTGCTGCACTTTCTTGCTGTATGGTGTGGGGAAAGTGAGTGAACCTGTCTGGGCCACAGTGTCCATGTGTGACATCATAAGGCTGTCTGGATCCACTCCATGGGATGGAATAAGAAGACGCAGACATAACTGTCCAGACTTCTGCTGTCCGTCCTCTGCTCTGCAGGCTCTGCTGGCTAGGGATGTGGGCCTGTTGGCTTTCAGCCCACCACCCCAACCCCAAATTCACTCTAAAACCCTGACTTTCTGTCCAGCTATATCTGTCCTTGCCTGCTTCCAGAAGCCTGAGAAGCTCTGAGCCCAGGGACATTTTTATTCTTGTGAGTGGGTGTGAGCCTTGTCTCTGCCCACTTGCCAACCTTGGCTGGCAAGGATAAACGCAGAGCAAGGCCCAGGAGTCTCCATCTCTGGGACTTCCCTCCAGTCGTTTCCTCTCTTCTTCCCTGCTGTCTCCCTGAACTCTAGCAAGATTAATAAAAACCCAGAGACAGAAACTGGGGTTCAACCTGAAGGTCAGAAAAACAAGCCAGACACCTTAATCTGAAATGGCAATCCTGCCTCCGGAATCTCAGAATGAGACTGTGACTGAGAGCTGTCTCCTCCCATCTTATATTCCTCTCTAGTGCTGGGATTAAAGGCACACCACTACCACCCAGTTTCTATGGCAAACTAGTGTGGTTACTGGGATTAAAGGTATGTGTCACCACCGCTTGGTCTGTATGGCTGTATGGCTGATCAGTGGGGTTATTTTACTCTCTGATCTTCAGGCAAGCTTTATTTATTAAAATACAAATGAAATATCCCTACACTAAACTTTGCTCATCTTTCAAGGCCAAGCCAGACTTGCCTTCTCCTAGCCGCCTTCCGGCCCAACACAGGCCTGGCTTGCCTGCTAGCTCTGAAGGTCCTGTCCTGAAGGTCAGCAGCAGGCATGGAGACCCTGCCCAGGTCAGGACTGGATCCCCTACAGACAACCCAGATAGGTTTGACCAGACTGCGGTCATTTCCCCCTTGCAGAGGAAGCACTCTGGACAGTTCGAGCAGATGGAAGAGTGCGCCTGCGCCGGGAACCCTTCTGCACACAGCCTCCCTATACTGTGCACCGAATGTTCTACGAGGCCCTGGATAAGTACGGGAACCTCAGTGCTCTGGGCATCAAGCGCAGAAACAAGTGGGAGCGCATCTCTTACTACCAGTACTACGAGATTGCCCGCAAAGTCGCCAGAGGCTTCCTGAAGGTAGGAGCCCCTCACTGCATTCTTTCCCGGGACCTGCTGTCTAGCTTGAGCTCTCCTAGGCCTCCTCCCCAACTCCCCCCCAGGCGAGGTCTCCAGAAACCACCACTGTAAAGCCTGACACCGTCCTTTGGGCTAACACTATATTCTGGGCCCTACACTAAGGATTTTACATTTATGGAGCCTCTACCACAGGCTGCCTTCAAGGAAGGAAACCAAGTAGACTGGTCTCCCCAGAAAGTCAGAAGAGTCAACGGGGTTGCCAGAAGCTGATTCCCTAAGATGTTTTCTGGCTGGGTGAACTCTGAGATGGGCCTGGACGGGTTTCTGCAGTCTACTGGGAGGCAGCAGGGGAGGGAAAGGCCCTTTCTGTGTAGTTAACCTGCTTATCTGTCTTTGGCCTGGAGCTCGGCCTGGAGCGAGCCCACAGCGTGGGGATCCTCGGCTTCAACTCCCCAGAGTGGTTCTTCTCTGCGGTGGGCACAGTGTTTGCAGGGTGAGTGACTGGGCAGGGGTAAGGTCTCCTATAGGTTGGTGGTGGGCAGAAAGGACAGAGAGGATTATTATTTCTTTCGTGGGCTCTCTACCACTCCCCAGCATCCCATATCTCCCCCACCCCCAGGGCCTTCTGGGTCCACCTTTTCCCACCCCTGCCTGTTGGAGCTCCCTGGGAACGGAGGCTGTGAGGCTGTGAGGAGGGGATGATTCTTCTGCACCCGATATGAATCTTCCTGTGCCTCCAACAGGGGCATTGTCACTGGCATCTACACCACTAGCTCCCTTGAAGCCTGCCAGTACATCGCCCATGACTGCCGGGCCAACATCATTGTGGTTGACACACAGAAGCAGCTGGAGAAGATACTGAAGGTTTGGTGGGAAGGAGCAGTGGGTGTGTGGTTAGAGGCTGGACATCTACTCTAGTGTATGAAGGTGCTTTTATTCACCTATCAAGAATTCGTATCTCCTTCAGCCCATGTGCACATGCAATACACATGTACAACACACACACACACACACACACACACACACATTTGGGGAGTGGGTAATATTGCCTTTCACTCACACTTCTGGCCAGCCCATTGTCTACCATGGCTTTCCCTCTGGACAGGGTCTTACCTAAAGGGAGAGCTGTGGACACTGGACTCCTCTGTGGCTTAGTTTGTACTCTGGAGATGTTCCTTGGGCTTTAGCTACTCATCTGCTCCTGAAGGCCAACCTTCCAGAACCTGGAACCTGGGTCTCCAGAGAGACCACAGTAGGTGCCTGCCTTCCTTCATCTCTGCTGGAGAAGTCCCTAAAGTCAAAAAGAAAGAAAGAAAGAAAGAAAGAAAGAAAGAAAGAAAGAAAGAAAGAAAGAAAGAAAGAAAGAAAGAAAGCTGGGGCTTGTAGTTCTCACTTGGCTGTGGAGATGTTCCCTGGAACAGACCCAGCTCCTGGAGAGGATCCCCTCAGGTGAGGCTGTGTGAGCCCTGACTGAAAATCACTAGCTCACAGCAAAGTGAGGAGACTCTCCTCCCCGGAAGCCTCCAGAGTCCAGGTCTGCTCAGGGAACACTAGTGCAACAAGGAAAGCTGAGTGTCCCTCCTCTCCAAGACAGGCCAGGGGGAAGTGCAGAGTTGAGGCCCAGGAAAGCTGTGGGATGGGGGGATGGGGGGACCCAAACCCACAACAAGATCTAAGCAGGGGCCTGAATCATCAGCCTAAGAGACAGTTCCTCAAACAGCAGAGATGGCCTGGCAGGGGTGAGTACACACACCTTCCTGAACTTGTCAGTGAGGTTGGATAAGGTACCCACCCTTGCATCTTGTACTTGGCTACCCAAACACCATGGAGTTTGCGCTAGTCTAGGACATGTGAGCACAGCCTTTTAGGCCAGTTTAGGGTGATTATGTAAACTTTATTTTGTGGCCATTCTGTTTTACTGTGAAGGGTTTCTCCTGTGGCTCCTTGGCTAGTGAGGAACTGTCCTGCCTCCTTACAGGGCCCTTTCTTTGAGTCCTGCTTTCAGGATCTCACTGATCATCTCCATTTGTCTATCTTGGATGAACATGTGGGATTGGGAACAGTCAGATAGGGACAGATTGTGTGGCCCCAACCGTACTCTGAGACAAGGAGGACTGAGCTATCTTCAGGCAGCCTTCTCCCCTTCTCCAAACTCTTGGTCTGAGGGCTAAATGGTCAACCTCCAAGAACCATGGGGCCTGGGTTTCCAGAGAGGTCATGGGAAATGCCTTCCCTTGTCTCTACTGGAGTAGTCATCAGGGATATATATGTTACTGGCCTTTTCAAAGCACCCTGGACTTAGCATGACCCAGAAGTCCTCAGATAGCCCTGTGGTCTCAGACACACCCAGGTCATTGGGTCATTTTCTGAGCCTTACTCATCACAGCCTAACCCAGAACAGAGGCAGGCTCTCCCAGGCCCACTTAGGTCTGAAACCTTGATGGATTAGGAACCAATCTAACACGGTTGAGGTCTCATGAGTTTGCCTCACCATCCACGTTAACACATCTATTGTCCTTGTACAGCTGGTGTTTAGGCAAACATGTTGGGGAGACTTTAATTACTATGGAACACTTATATTACTATGGAACACAGTCTCACAGCAAACTCCCTGATCCTCTAGCTCTTAAATCTTTCCAGTACAAAGAGCTCATCCCTACGAGCAACTAGGGAATACTGGGAGCAGGAGAAACAATCCTCCCCAGGGTCAAGCGCAATGGTTATCCAATACCAAGTGGTCAGCTCTGAATACATATATACACAAAGTAACATTATACAGACAAAATAGACTGTATGTGTGTATTTAGGAATGTGTGTGTGTATGTGTGTCTGTGTGCGTCTGTGTGTAACAACAATTAATGAAAAAAGAGGCCATGAATATAAAAGAGAGCAGGGAAGGGTTTATAGGAGGGTTTGATGGGAGAAAGGGAAGGGGTAAATAATGTAATTATATTATAATCTCAAAAAAGTAAGTTTTTTTTAAAGGAATCTAGCTGGAGGGGTCATGGCTCTGTGAGGAACGTGCCTTCTAGGTGTGCATGAGAACCTGAGTTTGGATCAGCTGCACACACATGAAAATCCAGACATTATAGCAAGTGCCTGTCGGCACAGGTGAAGGTGGAGGAAACCCGTGGCTAAGCTCACCAAAAGACCTCAGAAAACAAGGTTGAGTGTGATTGAGGGAAAGTATCTGATGTCAACCTGTGTCCCCCCGTATACACACTCACTCACTCACTCACTCATGGACATACACACATGTTGGGGATGCTGTTAGGTCCCAATCCCCAAAATGGCAGTACCACTGGCAATGTCCAGAGCGACAGTCTGGCCTCAGCTTGGGGTGTCTCAGAAGGATTGCTGGCAGAAAGCTAGAAGCTTCCACAACGTTGCTAAGGTACCTGTGAAATAGGTCTCTACCTGCCAGGAAGAGCCGCTTCTCTACTTCTGGCAGTTGGTCTATCTAGCTCCCTTTTAGCACACACATATAACACATTTCAAAGCTCCGAGCTAACCTCCGGGCTCTTTTCTCCTTATTAATATCAACATCTCCTTGTAATGCATGTGAAAGCCAGAGGTCTTCTGTCCTGCACGCTTCCTCTTCCCCTCCTGTCTAAATCTCAGGCTATTCCAGGTTCTACCTCCCCCCTTCCACAGCTGCCCCTCTACATCTGTCTCTCACGCTCACCCCAGGTAGCCATGGCAGCTTCAGACTCCCCAGATGCCTCTGGCTACTCTCTACCACCTGACAGCCAGGAGGCAGTTTCATAGTTACAGTAAACTTCCTTCTGACCCATGGGATGGCCTAGTTCAGTGGTTTCACTGAGCCCTCACTTAGAAGGAAAACCAACTCAACAGGCCCCATAGCCAATGGTATGCCCTCTTTTGAACCCTCCCATGCTGGGCTGGGGAGGGTTGGACAGCTTAAAAAGTGGCCTCTCAGATCCAGGGCTTCAGTTAAATAACTCCCTTAGGTTTAAAACAGAATTTGTGTTATCGAAGTTCTCAAACAGAGACAGACCCCTGCATCATCAGGTTTCATATTTTATCAGGGTGATCTCACATGTGTCTTTGCCTTTTTGCTAAATTAAAAGGCAAATATTCCTCATCATGCTATTTCATTCTCCAAGTACTTCCCTATGCATCCCAATCAGTGGTGTAAGTCTTTCTTAAATAATCTCTGGTAACGAGGGCTAGGAGTGTTGCTCAATTAATCAAGGCTTCCCAGAGCCTTGGCTCCATCTCCAGGGCCTCATAAACCTAGCGTACATCACTGGATGTGTAAGTACACTAGTGTAGTCTTAGCACTCAGGAGGTGGAGGCAGGAAGACTAGAAGCTCAAAACCATTCTCTCATTAGGTAGAAAGTTAGAGACCGTCTTGGAATACACGAAACCCTGTCTCAAAGACAAAGATAAAGGATAAACAGCTGGCAAGATGGTTCAGTAGGAAAGATGCTTGCTGCCAAGTCTGGTGATCTGAACTTGATCTCCAGAATCCACGTGGTAAACGGAGGGAGTCAACTCCCTTAGATCATCCTCACATCCCTCCACATGCATACGCAATCATGCACAGACAGACAGATATACATGAGTAAATATAACTTTGTGTCCTTAAATTTCAATGATTCTTCTGCTCCTAGCATTTACTGGGGTCTCACTTTTTATCCAATCTGGAAAACAAAATGGTCACTAATCAACCATGTGGCTACTTGTCCTTTGCCCCTTTCTGACTTCTGCATTGGGTTTGTGTTGTGTTTGGATTCCCAGTCTATCTCGACCTCCGTCCGCACCTCAAAGTTTGCTCTAGACCTTCTAGTGTGCGTCTTGAACAAATCTCAGTTAGCCTTCAGACAGCGTACTGCTCCACGTGTGATGGGAACTCACAGAACGTGCAGACAGACCTACAAACCCTACAGCGGGTTTCACAGAAGCAAGTCAACTAACCTCAGAGGAGAATAGTGAGGGCTTTGCAGTCGTGCTGAATGTGTATAGGGGTGTGTGTCAGAGGGGAGGGTACATGTGTGCTGAGTGTCTAAAAAAAAAAAAAGAAAAGGGAAGGACACGATTGATCCTAGGCGTGGTGGACGGGAGTTTATTCTAGACGTGTGGGAGAGCATGTCAGAGGCAGGGACGGCTGGGAGAGTCCAAAGCAGAGTGACCCTGAACCATGTGAGGAGAGGGGGAGGGGAAGGAGGGGAACCAGGTGCAGCAGCGGGAGGCCCAAAGGAGAACAGACGAAAAGGACCAGATAACCAAAATGGCTGAATTATATAGGGAAGGGCAGTCCAGCCCCTGGGCTGGAGAAGTTTGGGGTGCGGTGGGGTATGGCAGTCAGGAGGGCCCTGTAATAGGTGGGGACTAAGGGATGCAGGGAGGATTCTGCTTTGATATGTTAATGGACACCTCAGCCATTTGTCCCAGGTTTGAAACATCATACTAAGGAAGTCGGAGGACAACTTTCAGAAATTGGTTCTCTTTGTCCACTAAATAGACCCTGAGAACTGAACTCAAATTGCCAAATTGCCAGGCTTCATGGCAGGTGTACACCCTTGAAATCCTCTGGCTGCTTCATTCCACAGCATTCCTGAGGTTTCTAAAGCAACTCATTCTTTCAGTTTCTTTTCTTCTGAAAAAAAAAAAATACTTTTGACTTCGTTTGTTGAAAGACTAATTTCATCTGATTTGAATTCTTGGTTGACCCTTTCTTCCTTTGTCCTTAAAGATTCATCCCAATGTTTTCTCTCTGTGTGTTTCCTGATAGAAATCTGTGATGTCTTTGTTCCTTTGTTCCTCAGTATGATATGTTTATTTCTCTGGCTGCCTTTTTTTTTTTTTTTTTTGGTTTTTCTGTATAACCCTGGCTGCCCTGGAATTCACCCTGTAGACCTGGCTGGCCTCGAACTCACATAGATCCATCTGCCTCTCCCTTCTGAGTGCTGGGGTTAAGATGTGCATCACTACTACCCAGCTTCTCTGGCCACTTTCAAGACTTGTTTTGGGCTAGCCTTGAACTCCTCTGTACACTCCAGGCCCTGAATTATCATGCCTGTCTCAAGATGTGTTTGCTAGCACTGGTTTTAGTGCTTCCCTCAGGCTGTATCTGGAGAGGTTTTATTTTGTTTTCTTTTTTAAAATCAATTCATTCATTTATGTGTGTGTGTGTGTGTGTGTGTGTGTGTGTGTGTATCTTCCTTTAAATTCACTGAGATTCTTGATTTGGTGGACTTATAGTTTTAATTTATCTCAGCAATTTCCCTTTCCCAACTTTATTTTTAAAGCATAGGGATTCCAATTAGACATATATTATTTTTTTTATTTATTATACCACAACTACTATTTTTTCTGCTCTAAACTATTTTTGAAGGCAAGTTCAAATTAAACCCCCTTAAGACATGGCTTTTCCGGGTCTATGCTTTATGGCCTCCAAGACACTTGTGTAAGGCCTATTTTCTCTGGCTTAACCATTGCTCTATGTAGACAGAAGTTTCTGTCCCTCCCTGTTGTGCAGCCGTTCAGTCCCAAATAAACACACAGAGGCTTATATTAATTATAAACTGCTTAGCATATTGCTCAGGCTTATTACTAATTAGCTCTTACAACTTAAATTAACCCATAATTCTTATTTTAGGCTTAGTGCCTTTTCTCAGTGCAGCATGTTCATCATGTGTCCTCTGTATCTGGCTTGTGGCTACATCTCTGCCTTCCCTCTTCTGAACATTCTCCTAGTCTGGTCACCCCACCTATATTTCCTGCCTGGCTACTGGCCAATCAGTGTTTTACTAAAGCATTGTAAGTGACAAATCATTACAGTGTATAAGATCATTATCTTACCACACTTCCCCTTTTTTTCTTTTCAAACCAAGAACTCTGAATCTAATCTCCTTTGTTTAGCTTTTTTCCTGACCACTATTCATAACAACTTGTAACCAACAAAGACAAACATCCATAATCTATTTTTTGGGAATGTGGTTGTAGTTTTCTAGGCTACTTTCTATTGACTGGGGGGCACTGATAATCTTTGGGGTACCCTGAGAAAATTTAGGATTATGGCTAAATCCTGACTGGAGTATTCTGTGAATATGGATCACCTAAACCAGTCATTTGAAGCTGTTCTGGATATAGAACTCGGAGGAAATCACAACAGAGGTGCTCTGAGATGGATCGTCTGGACCATCCTCTCCTATTGGAGATTTTTTGGGGGGTCCTCCTTGATCAAAACTATTTTTCTTAACCCAGAGTGAATCTACAGACTCTCATTTCCTGTGGAAATGAAATCAGAAACTTTTTTCCAAAATAACACATCTTTTGACTTAAATTTTGAAATTGAGATATTGTTTAAATAAATTTATTTCTGTATTATGTATAATAATACATATCCCTGCAGGCCAGAAGAGGACACCAGACCTCATTACAGATGGCTGTGAGCCACCATGTGGTTGCTGGGAATTGAAATTAGGATCTCTGGAAGAATAGTCAGTGCTCAACCACTGAGCCATCTCTCCAGCCCCGAAATTGAGATATTTTTAAAATATATAGGTTGGTTTAATCCAGCAGCATATATAATCAAATGTCTTTTAGCAACTGTTACTCCTTCCCCAACAATCATATAATTCAGACAATACAATAACATATAGTACCCAGACTCTCTGTGCATTTCCATCTTTACATAGCTTTTTAAAAATTACTCTGTTTTTTAAGGACTTTCTCTATCCTTTTTCTTTTTATATTTTTTTAGCATACTGTAAACCATTTAGAGGTGTTTTTTATATATATATATGTACATATATATATGTATCTATACATATATATATAAATCTGTCTTTACTGTAGATTTCTATCTTTTTCTGATCACATGAGTCTTTAACCTACTAAGCAGCATAGCTAGGACTAAAATGGTGGCTTTGACACCTGGCTCCACCCCGTTCCTTGACTTCCTGAAAGTCTAGCTTCATGGTGGAGGTACTGGTGGGAGCCATGTTTATTACCACAACTCTGCAGAGTTTCTAGATCCATGCCACCAGCAAGAAGCATACCTTTAGCTGCTCATAAACACCATTTAAGTATTTGGCAGCAGGGTCTTTAAAAAGAGCCACATGAATTTTTGCCACTAATGCTGAGTAAGGAAGTCTCTCTTAAAGAAACCACACCTCTGCATGCATCTAACAAACAGAATCCACCCAAGAAAATGCTGCTACCAAGAAGCCATGTGTAATTCTGTTCTTTTGTGTCTAGAATCCCTTCCCAGGCTCTCCCAGGTTTTATGTGGATATAGTTGGCAAATGTTAGGTGCTATTTGTAGATGGAAGTTTCTGTCCTGACTGGTCCTGCAGCCATTCAGTACCAAATAAGCACACAGAGGCTTTTATTAATTATATACTGGCCTATTACTTAGTTTTATTACTAACTAGCTCTTACAATTTAAATTAACCCTTTATTTATTTATTTACTTGGTTTATTTTGAGACAGAGTTTCTCTGTGTAACAGCACGGCTGTCCTGGAACTCACTTTGTAGACCAGACTGGCCTTGAACTCACTAAGATCCACCTGCCTCTGCCTCCCAAGTGCTGGGATTAAAGGTGTGCACCACCACTGCCTGGCAACCCATAATTTTTATTTATGCTTAACCACATGGCTTGGTGCCTTTTCTTATCTCATTTCCACTGTGTTTGGCTTGCAGCTGTATCTCTGCTTTTCTTTCTCCCAACATTTTCCTAGTTTGTTCACCTCACCTATATTTCCTGCCTGGCTACTGGCCAATCAGCATGTTATTAAACCAATACCAGTGACAAATCTTTCCAATATACAAGATCATTATCCCACATCAGCTTTGTCTCCAGTTTCATGAGCTTTCATCAATGAAATGTCTGTCAGCACGGTTGTTCAGCCAGTGAGTCACTGACCCTAGGAGAGTGTTTGGAACTCTGCCTTCTGTAGCTCTCCGACCCGTTCATCTGACCTACCATGCCCTCCTGACTCATTGCTCTCTCACATCAA
Organism: Dicrostonyx torquatus; assembly: GCA_028555095.1. Classification (NCBI taxonomy): domain Eukaryota; kingdom Metazoa; phylum Chordata; class Mammalia; order Rodentia; family Cricetidae; genus Dicrostonyx; species Dicrostonyx torquatus. Next base: position 15,144,065 of record JAQHUG010000003.1, on the reverse strand, counting down.
TTCAATATGCACTATGTCCAGACACGCCTCACCTCCCCTTCCTCCCTATCCTTCCTTTTCCTGCTGTCCCTCCATCTCACCCTCTCACCTCCCTCCCCTTTTCTCAAGCTCCTCATACCTCCCTCGCCTTTCCCCCTGCTCTTTTTCCCTTTCCCTTCACATCTTCAGACAGAACACTGAGTTTGTAGATGCTCATCTCACTCATTTCTCCTCTCTCAAGTGTGTGTGTGTGTGTGCGCACGCGCATGCACACGCGCATGCACACGCGCATGCACACGCGCATGCACACGCGTGTGCGTGTGTGTCTGTATGTGCCCATTGAAATCATAATTCACAGTGATAGATAGTTTCAATTCAAACATTTCATGATGGGAATTTAATTTTGTTTGATTGTATTCTTGAATTTCTCTTATCTAAGCTTAAAAATTGTAGCAGATGATAACTTTGGTCTAATCCTATAAAACATATCAAATAATTTCAAAATAACAGTATAGATTTATCACCAGAATAAGACCTATGACTGGGTGGTGGTGGTGCACGCCTTTAATCCCAGCTCTTAGGAGGCAGAGGCAAGCGGATCTCTGTGAGTTCAAAGCCAGCCTGGTCTACAAAGCAAGTTCCAGAACAGGCTCCAAAGCTACAGAGAAACCCTATCTCAAAAGAAAGAAGGAAGGAAGAAAGAAAGAAAGAAAGAAAGAAAGAAAGAAAGAAAGAAAGAAAGAAAGAAAGAAAGAGAAAAAAGAATTAGACCTATGATTCCAGACATGGTGGCACATACATGTAATCCTGACACTGACACTTAGGAAATGGAGGGAGAACGTTAGCCAAGGCTACAAGTGTGAAGCCAGCCTGAGTTATATGAGACCCTGTCTCAAAAAGCACACACGAATACACACACACACACACACACACTCACACACACAGAGGCAGGGGGGTGTGGGCTAACTAGATGAACTAGCATATAAAGCATTTGTGTAAGTGTGATGACCTGGGTTCGATCCCTAGATCTCATATGAATGTGGCATTAACTCCACAAGGTTGTCTAACCTTCACGCATGCGTACCGTGACATGTGCATGACTATACCCATCATATAACACAATAATAATAAATAAAAACACTTAGCCAGGCAGTGGTGGCACATGCCTTTAATCCCAGCACTCGGGAGGCAGAGGCAGGAGGATCTTTGTGAGTTCGAGACCAACCTGGTCTACAAGAGCTAGTTCCAGCACAGGCTCCAAAGCCACAGAGAAACCCTGTCTCGAAAAACCAAATAATAATAATAATAATAATAATAATAATAATAATAATAATAAACATTTAAAGGCAAAATAAAGTGAGAGAGAGAGCTAGGAAAAATGACTCATCCAGTGAATTGTTTGCTGTACAATCATGAGGACCCAAGTGCTCCCAGACTTTATAAAATCCTGGGCGTGGCAAAGTGTATATACACATGAACACAACACACACAGGTTAAAAGAAAGACAGACAGATAGACAGACTGCTTGGTGAAGTTTGAAATTTCTTTTAACTCTTTTCCAAGAACAAAGAATCAAAACACAGGTACAAAATTTTTTGATGAGGCCAGAACCACACATCTTGAATTCCAGCACTTGGGAGGCAGAGGCAGGCAGATCTCTGTGAATTCGAGGCCAGCCTGGTCTACAAGAGTGAGTTCCAGGACAGCTAGGACTACATAATGAGACCTTATCATTAGGGAAAAAAAAAACAAAATATACAAACAAGTAATAAAACAAAAAACTTTTGATGCAGTTGTATGTGTTTGTGTGTGTGTGTATGTTTAACCAGGCTGACATGTAGTCTTCATTTGTATTGGCTTGAAGTGTTTTGGTTTCTTTCTTTGTTTGTCTGAAACAGTCTTACTACATAGCTCAGGCTAGCTTATGATCCTCCTGCCTCCGCCTCCCCAGTGCTAAGATGACAGGCACACACTGCCATACTTGACTGTTGCATTTATTTCTTTCAGATTGCTCTCAAGACTGGAAAAATCTCCTTTTCTCTTTTACATATAAGCATATTTGTTAATTATAATATTTACATGATTCAAAATTATATGTTATACTTGAAGACTTTTTCTCCCTCCTATTTCGTCTTATGCTTGCCCCCGCTCTCTGCCTGTAGAAAGTCAGGGTAATGAGTTCTAACCTTCCAGAGCCCCTTGTGACAAACAAACAAATGTTTGCCGTGTGTGTCTGTTATTCACGTATGTTTACACCACATTCCTTCCTCAGGCCACGAAGCCATGCTGTCAACACACATCTTTCCCACTTAGTAATTTGGGAGACACACCGTATTGAAGTTTACACTCCCTTTGCACCTCTGTCTCTGTCATCTGCACTAACCTAACACTCTGTTGTGTGACTTGTTCAGTCAGGCCCTGGGTCCCCACTGTTACTGCACCCAAGTTCCCACAATGGGGAGCTATGGACAGAGCTGTCCCACTGGCATCAAGGATCAGAAATCGGAGACTTTTGCAACAGACCAACACATGCAGATGAGGCTGTTTCTACAACATGACAAGTTTCTTGCTGAAACCCAATTTGTTTCCCTGTTGATGCAGATCTGGAAAGACTTGCCACATCTAAAAGCAGTGGTGATATACCAAGAACCCCTTCCAAAGAAGATGGCCAACGTGTACACGGTATGAGTAGCGGGCCCTGGGTGATTCGTGAGCCTGTCTGTGTCTACACGGTTGACCCAGACCAACTCCTCTGCCCTATGTTGCCACAGATGGAAGAACTCATAGAACTGGGACAAGAAGTGCCTGAGGGGGCCCTAGACACCGTCATTGACACCCAGCAGCCCAACCAGTGTTGCGTCCTGGTCTACACATCCGGCACTACCGGACCCCCCAAGGGCGTGATGTTGAGTCAAGACAATGTAGGGCAGTTGCCCGGATGGGTGGGTGGGCGGGATGACTCTGGGTTGCTGTCCTGCCTCTCAACAGCCTCTGGGGAAGCCTCTCTGAGTGCTCAGCCTAAGGAGCTAGACGTAGGAATGCCCACCCATTTGTGGTGTAGACAGAGCCCTGCAGAGGGGAGAGGGAAGGGAGCAGTGGGGAGGCTTGTCCCTAGAGGTCCAGAGCCCGTAGAAATACCCGAGGACACCTCCATCGCCTGGGAATTTCTATAGAAGTAGCCCAAGCCCCTGTGACTTCCTCCCCTCAGATCACATGGACAGCGCGGTATGGCAGTCAGGCTGGGGACATCCAGCCAGCCGAAGTCCAGCAAGAGGTAGTAGTCAGCTACTTGCCCCTCAGCCACATTGCTGCCCAGATCTACGACCTGTGGACCGGCATCCAGTGGGGAGCCCAGGTCTGCTTTGCAGATCCTGATGCCCTAAAGGTCAGTCTGTCTTCCTGACTTCCGGCCCCATGTGTGTCCAGAGTATGAGACAGGGCATATCCAGGTGTGTGCTTAAATCTACGGGCCCTGTATTTGTATACCTCTGTAGGTTGCCGGTTCCTGGCAAATAGCACTGAGTTCTTTCAGCAACTGTTTGCCCAGCCTGACTCAAGTAACCAAACGAATAGGGAAGCTGATGACATTCTATTAAGTCATATAAACTACCGCCTTTGGTCTCAGACTCCATGAAGTCACAGTCTCCTAGAGTATGACCACAAGATGATCAAAGGGTAGCCACAGCTTCCTGCACCCCGGTCTCATAAAATAGACCTAGTCTTTGCATCCTTATTTTAACCAAAAAGAAAAGTTCCCAGAAACCCCCTAGCCAGCTTCCCTGACCTGGTGTCTTGGTAGCGTCAACAGTGTTACATGGTTAGTCCTAAAACAAACACTGCTGAGGGGAGCAACCAGCATGTCCTTGTTTGGTTATGGTTGCTGTTGCTGTTGGTAGTCATGGTGGTGGTGGTGGTGGTGGTGTGTGTATGTGTGTGTGATATGCTCTTGTTCTCACCTGTACACATGCCTCTGAAGGCTAGTCAACATGGACTGATTTCTTCTATAATTCTCCATCTTTAAAATTATAAAACTTAAGATTTTTAAAAATTGTTTAACGTATATATGTGTGTCACGTCCATGGAGACCAGAAGAAAGCATAGAGCCATGGAGCTGGAGTCTCGGGCAGTTGTGAGCTACCTCATGTGGGTGCTGGGAACTGAACTCTGGTCCTCTGGAAGCATACCAAGCACTCTTAGCTGCTGAGCTGTCTCTTCCACCACATCTACCTTATTTTCTTTTCTTTTGAGATAGGCTTGCCCCCTCACTATAGTAAATCAAGTGAAATTGTTTTAATAATGCTGAATTCAACCCTATAGATGCAGAATTTTAACCTATATATTTGATATAGTTTTTTAATATTTATCTTACTTTATGTGTATGAATGAATGCCTTGCCTGCATGCATGTGTGTGTCCCTGGTACCCTCAGAGGTGAGAAGACAGAAGAGGACGTTGGATCTGCTGGAACTGGACTCATGGATGCTTGTGGAGCGTCATGTGGGTACTGAGAACGGACCCAGCTCCTTTGCAACAGCAACAAGAGCGCTAAACCACAGAGCCGCCTCTCCAGACCCTACAATTAGTATTTTTAAATAAGTTTTATTTTTTACATTTATCTATCTGTCTATCATCCATCTATTTATTTTGAGACAGGGTCTCACTGTATACCTCTGGCTGTTCTGGAACTATGTAGACCAGGCTGACTTCGAATTCACAGAGATCTGCCTGTCTCTGCCTCCTAAGATCTGGGATTAAAGGCATGAGCCACTACACCTGGCTTATTTTTAATTTTGAGATTATAGTATAATTATAACATTTCTCCTTTCCTTCCCTCCAAATTCTTCTATATACCCCTCCCTGCTCTCTTTTAAATTCATGGCCTCTTTTCCACTAATTGTTATTGCTTGCACATAAATGTATTCCTAGATATAACCTGCTCAGTCCATAAAATATTACTTTTTTGTGTGTTTTTGGGGCTGACCGTTTGGCCCTGGCAAACAATTGGTGTGTCCTTCCCTGGGGAAGACCACTTCTCCCATCCCAGCTTTCCTGAGTTGTCTGTAGTTCCTTGTGTAGGATTGTGGCCTCACGGCCTTTTTCCTGTACACTAGAGTGTATCTGTTGGTGTTCCCCTTGGTCAGCTCACATGTGGGCGGTCTTGTTGGGGAGACTTTACGGATGGAGCTTCTGGCACATCTAGGAGACACAATCTCACAGAAAACTCCCTGATCCTCCAGCTCTACAGTCTGTCTGTCCCCTCTTTGGCAATGTTTCCTAAGCCTTGACTGTGAATGTGCTTTGTAGATGTATCTATTGGAACTGGGTGTGATTTTCTGTACTGGTTCTGTCTATTGCAAAGAGAAGGTTCCTTGATAAGGACTTCTCTGTGGGTATAAGGACAGATACTTATAGATTGTTGTTAGGGATTATGCTGATTTAGTGAATTAGGGCTTGCAGAATCTCCTCAGATAACCATGACTTAATGAAGCTTCCAGTTAACTGGGATACCAGGCATGGCATCTCTCTTATTAAGTACAGTTAGAGAGCTGCTATTGGTTACTATCAAAATATGCATGCTTCTACTGTACCTTTAGGGTTACGAGGCCATGCTGGTCGCTGATATGGTTCATAGGCATCAGAGCTGGGTAGGACTGTTGGTTGCCTCCCTCCTTTTGATAGCATGAAAGCTAGTCCTCAGGAGGGGGGCATTCAGGTCAGTTCCAGTTCAGGGATTTACTTTCCATCTCTGAGTGGGTAACTGAGGGCAGTAGCAATAGGCTGTATTTTGGGAGTCTCTTGGACAGCCCTGGCCAACAACTGTAAAGAAGGCTTCTCATGTCTGGTATTTGGTTTTTTTGTTGGATGGTCTTTGTCTCTTGGAGGAAACATTGTCAGTCCAAATGAGAAAAGTTTATTAAAACTATATATGTTTATTTATACATGGAATTGTGCATTGCATTTTAAATGACTAGTTCACAGCATGATTCCTTGTGGATTTTCCAGGCATCCGTGTTGTCATGTTCTTCATCTTCTCCTCTGTTTCCCTAGAGAACCCACCCCTTCCCATCTCCCTCATTCGGTAACTTGTACCCTGCTGTTCTCAGTCCCTCTGTCCTGGCAATGGTCCTGTGTTACTTTCCTGGCTTCTGTAGTTACTACAGGCTGTGTGCTCATCTGAAGATTGGGAGCAAGGTGCCTCAGTGGGAGTGAACATGTGACATCTGTCTTTCTGGGTCTGGTTTACCTCATTGGATACGATCTTTTCTAGTTCCATCCACTTACCTTCAGAGTTTATGATTTCATTTTCCTTCACGACTGGATAATGATGTATCTGTACACCGCATTTCCATTATCCAAATGTCAGATTCTGATGTGAGACAAGGCCTCTCTCTGAGCCTGGAGTTCCTCATCTGTGCGAGAGCTTTCAGTTGTGAGTCCCTGGGATCCACTCTCCCAGCGTGAGGTTTCAGGCGCATGTGCAATGACCATCATTTTTAGATGAGCCCTGAATCCAGGTTCCCATGCTTTCACAGCTGAGTCATAGCCCTAGCCCCTTTGTTTGGTTTTTAATTAATTTTAAACTTATGCTTTTTTATTTTTGAGACAGGGATACACATACACACACATATGGAGAGAGGGAGAGAGAGATAGAAAGAGAGAGAGAAGCTCTGCCTGACCTGGTACTCACTATGTAGATCAAGTTGGCCTGAACTCACAGATATCCACCTGCCTCTGCCTCCCTAGTGCTAGGATTAAAGGTGCATGCCACCATGTCCTATTTTCATTTATTTATTTATTGTGTTTGTAGAGAGTACTGCAGGGTCTTATTGTCTAGAGTGTACAGTGGATATGTCAGAGGACAGCTTGCGGGGACCAGTTGCATCCTTCCACCATATGGATTCTGAGAATGAAGCCATGTAGTCAGGTTCAGCCACAGACCCCTTGACCCACTGAAACACCCCGCTGGCCCTCGTTTTTGTCTATTTGCTTATCTTTTGTTTTATATGTCTGTTTGCCTTGAGATAGGCTCTTATTAGGTAGCTCAGGCTGGCTTTAACTTGCTATGTGCCCAGCCTGGGCCTCGAAATCATAGTTCTCCTGCTTCAGCCTCTTAAGTGCTGGGATTAGAAATATTCACCACAGTATGTGGCAAAATGAGGTTATCGTGTTTGAATTAGACAGATGCAGACAGATCCGAGGGATCCAGGTGCTGCTCAGGCATCTGGATACAGTGGTCCGCAAGGGACACCAAAGTTCTGCAGCAGACAAGGAGATGCAGCTGTTGAACGACAGCCTCCGCATGCGCACAAACTGGGTGCAAGCGCGTGCGCATCCACAGGCGCGCGCATGAAGCATTTATACTGTAAGGCTTGTGTCTGCAAGCCTGGTACCACCTCTGCTTCTCTCTGGCCTTGAGCAGGGGAGCCTGGTGAACACACTGCGGGAGGTGGAGCCCACATCCCACATGGGGGTGCCTCGTGTGTGGGAGAAGATCATGGAAAGTATCCAGGAGGTGGCGGCTCAGTCTGGCTTCATCCGGCGCAAGATGCTGCTATGGGCCATGTCAGTGACCTTGGAACAGAACCTCACTTGCCCTAGCGAGTAAGTTGGGGGCATGAGGCCTGGGGAGATGCAGGGCCAGCTCATACAGAGTAACAAGCAAGAATCTAATAGGCTGTTCTGGTTCCAGAGGACTTTAGCTTGGGGAAACGTTGTACAGTGGTCTCTCTGTATCTGGGCTTGTACTCTGATAGCGCTGCAAACCTGATGGGGGCTTTAGCTGGAAAGACTGGCTTGATTTTTTTTTCTTAAAAACTCACCCTCTTAGGGAGAGCTAGCTCTTGCCAACTGCTTGCCTTCAGTAGCTAGCTTCCGTGATATAGGCCTAGCCACTCCAGTTTTCCCAGCAGTCCATTTGACTACTCAGATCGTTCCCAAATTCCTTCTGCTTGCTTATTATTATAACTTTTTGTTTATTGAGGCCAGGTCTTTTTGTTTGTTTGGTTTGGTTTTTTGTTTGTTTGTTTGTTTTCGAGACAGCAGGGTTTCTCTGTAACTTTGGAGCCTGTCCTGGAACTAGCTCTTGTAGACCAGGATGCCCTCGAATTTACAGAGATCCACCTGCCTCTGCCTCCTGAGTGCTGGGATTAAAGGCGTGCTCCACCACTGCCCAGGGAGAAAAAGTCTTAATATATAGCCCAGGCTAGCCTAAAATTCAGGATTCTCCTTCCTTGGCCTTCCAGGTGTTGGGGTTATAGATGTAGACCATCACATCTGTCTCATGATTTCTTTTTAAATTCCCACACAGCAGACATCTGGCCTTGTTTCAACGTAAAAATGCTTTTCAAGTTGAGTGTCCAGTTTAGAGTGCTGATCGAGCAAGCGCAAAGCTCTTTCAGGTCTTTTGACCTGAAAGAGGGAGGGGAGGGGCAGAGGGGGCTTCCTTTATAAGTGTGCCTTCTGAAGCAGTGTCAGTTTGTGGCAGAGATGCGGACACATCTGTTCACCTACAGTGTCATTCATACACACGAAACGTGGCTGGGCTGTGCAGCCAGGCCTGGGGGAAGGATGGACGGGCAGGTCTGTGATCCCAGCTCTCAGGATACTGAGGCTGGATAATGGGCAGTTAAGGTATGCCTTGCCCACAGCGTAAGTTCAAGGCCTGAGTAAATTCATGAGACTGTCTCAAAAGAAAAAAAAAATCAAAAAGAAGGGGCTGGAGAGACAGTTCAGTTTGTTTGACTCCATGCAACCCGGAGGACTCAGGCTTATAATCACACACAAATTCATGTTGCGTACCAGGCCAGTATCCAAACTGTTTGCAGTTCATCACAAGAGACAGCTTCAATGGCCATCCTGGCGTGTGCTTCCGTGAGCGTCTTTGTTTTTCTTTCTGTGGACCGTTCTTTCCTCCACCCCTCTCACAGTGACCTGAAGCCCTTCACAAGCAGACTGGCGGATTACCTAGTATTAGCCAAGGTCCGTCAGGCTCTGGGCTTTGCCAAGTGTCAGAAGAACTTCTACGGAGCAGCCCCCATGACTGCAGAAACACAGCGCTTCTTTCTGGGCCTTAACATCCGCCTGTACGCAGGCTATGGCCTCAGCGAGAGCACAGGCCCCCACTTCATGTCCAGCCCCTACAACTACCGACTGTACAGGTAAGGTCTGAACTTGGGACACATTGAGAGCACAGATGTCCTTGCTGACCCTTTGGTGCCTTGGGGAACTGTCCCTCTTACTCCCCTTCCACATTGGAGCCTTGGCCTCAAATGCCAACAGGGCCTTCTTGGACCAAGCCCCTTGCTTGCCCTTCTTCATCTAGATGGGCAGTCTTTGCCACTGTGACATGTGTCCTGTGGCTGAAGACACCTTAGCTGATGAGACCAGGAGTCCCTGGTGAAGAAACCTCCTTCTTTCATTTCTCCCAGTAGGGTAGGGAATGCTAGACTGTGTCCCAGGAGCATTGTGAGTTCAAGGCCAGCCTGGTCTGTGTAATAAATTTCCGTTAAGGCAGAAATACATAGTGAGAACCTGTCATGGCGCATGCCTAATCCTAATGCCTGGGATATGGAGACAGAAAGAGCTCTAGAATTCTTTGGCTGGCCACTCTCAAATTGCTGAGTCCCAGTTTCAACCAACAATCATGTCAAAAAAAAAACAAAATCAAGTCAACTGTGATAGAGGAATATACCCAACATTGACCTCTGGCTTACACACACACATACACTCACACACAATTACTTTTAAGTCTAAAAAGCAATCCTGAGAGGGGACCCTTGCCACCAGTGAAGATGGAGAAGTTGGGGATCCCAGAGAGCCCCAGCAGGGGCTGACCCAGAACTTTCTCCACCCTTGTTTCTCTCATCACCAGCTCTGGCAAGTTGATCCCTGGCTGCCGGGTGAAGCTGGTGAATCAGGATGCGGACGGCATTGGTGAGATCTGCCTGTGGGGCCGCACCATCTTCATGGGCTATCTGAACATGGAGGACAAAACGTGTGAGGCCATTGACTCAGAAGGCTGGCTACACACGGGTGACATGGGCCGGCTGGATTCTGATGGCTTCCTTTACATCACTGGGCGCCTCAAAGGTGAGCAGCCCTGCCCTGGGGCAGATGGGGATTGGGGGCACAACAAGGGCAGAAATAAGTCTACTCCAATGCTTTTTGTTACCATTACCAGCACTGAACCCTCGAGGAAGGTTAAGTGCCTCTACCAGCATCAGCTCTGGGGCGAGTACTTTCACAAATAAATAAGGACATCCGGAGAAGTTATGTAGCTACTTCAGGTCACCTAGATAGTGAATGGAGGACCTGGGATTTACTTCCCCAGATGAAACAAGACAAGCCTCCAGGAGACTCCAAGGCATAAGGATTATGCATTTTTATGTAAAAATACAAAACGTGACAGAGAGTAGGGTAGAGTGGATACAAAATTTAAAAGAAAACATGAAACTTCAAAAGAAGAGAAAGGGAAGTTATAGAAACTCCTCCATGGAAAGACGTTTGTGTAGTACTATAGGCCCCAGGTGGCAAGCCCACTCTTTCCGGAACATACACGGGCAGGGGTGCAGCTCAGCCTGGGTTCCAACTCAAGGAGGCTCTGGTCCTTTGTGGATGCCGGAGGTGGCACCGGTTGAGCCTCAGCAGTAAAACCCTGGCCCTGGAGCAGCAGGTAGCTGCTATGGGGACTCTGCTCGCTTCCGCCACCTAGTGTTCACTTTTGTAATGACAAGTGAGGAAACCCGCATTCTAGCACTGGGAGGAACAGCCATGATTTTAGACAGTAGGTGAACATGGCTTTCGATACGAATCCGGATGCCTTCTCTCCAAAAACATACAATTTGGCCAGTACTGTCCACCCAAACCGCCCTTTCATCACTGTCCCTCAGTGCCACCTTTCTCATCTACCAAGTGACTGTCTATGAGTCAACGTTGGGACAGTTCTGTTTCACGGCACAATTCCTTGAGTAGCTTTAGGGGTGGGGGCTGGTGTCTGCTTCTGTGGTTCTGCAGCCATGATCTTCCTCTCCACGGTGACTCTGGACATTTGCCTTTGGGTTACCTGCGCAAGTGTATTCAGTATATTGGCTTAAATGACGACTTTCATCTCGTTGGAGTTGTAGATTAGTTTTGTGAGGTTGTACGTCTTTCGGAGTTGAGTCTGCCAGTCTCTAAATGTGCTGTCTCTCCCCTCTCTTGTTACTAATGTCTTTTGACTTTTCTCTCAACAGTGTATTCTAGTGTTCAGTACAGTTTTTTCATCCCTTCACTAATATCCACTTGGAGAATTTTATTTGTATGCTATTGTAAGTAATGGCATTTAACATTTTTTTTGTTTCTCAATTTGTTTGTTGCTGAGATACAGAATGCAATTACCTGTTTGTTTGTTTTTTTTTATATTGGTCTTGGGTCAAATGATCTTTTCCTTATTCTAGGGATTAAATACAGGTACTTGAGCAGGCTAGGCAAGAACCCTACTATTGACCTACTGCCCAGACTCTTACTTTTTTGCCTGAGACAGGGTTATGCTATTGCCTAGGCCAGCCTCAAACTTTTAATCCTTGTGCCTTAAGCTTGCCAAGTAGCTGAGATTCCGAATGTCACCAGGCCTGCTTCAGGTGACCTTATTGAGTTCACAGAGTAGTGCTCCTGGAGTTTTGTTGCCATTTGCTCATCTGTCGGCTCATTTATTAAACAGGATTTTGCTAGGTAGTCCAAACTGGCCTAGCACTCACAGCAATCCTTCTGCCTCAGCCTCCTGAGGGCAGGGATCACAGGTTTTGTGTCACATGCATGACCACTATTTATTCTTTTCAAGTTCTGGGGAATGAAACCAGGACATTGCCCACAGCAGGCAAGTGCTCTCCCACCACCGAGCTGCTGCTCCAACTCTCATGCGAGGTCTAGCATGTGTGCTCTTTTCACATCATCTGTACATAGTGACAATTTTTTTCTTCCTTTTCACTTTTTATTATTATTATTGCATTCTCACCCAGGCTAGGAAAACCTTTTCTTTCACAGTGTTGGACAGAAATGGCAATAGTTTGACCCCGATCACCAGCCATAAAAAGAACAGAAGAACATTGTGTGATAGAGGCAGTTTGATTTGTTCCTGATCTCAGCAGAACAGCTTCAACATTTAAAAAACATTTTCTAATTTTAACATTTTCTTTGCATGTGCACGCAGGTGCACACATGCCATGACTCACGTGTAGAGGGCTGAGGTCAACTTTCAGCAGTCAGTTTTTCCCTTCTGCCTTATTGAAGCGGGGACTCTCTTATTTTTGCTGCCCTGCATAGGCTACCCATGAACTTCTGTGATAATTCTCTTATCTCCTCCTCCCACCTTACTGTAGAAGCATTGAGATTACAAATTACACTGCCTGATTGTTCAGGGGTTTAAGGGAATCGAACTTGGGTCGTCAGGCTTGCTCAGCTAGTACTTTCGCCTGCCGTGCCTACCCCAGGGCCTATCCTCTATAGCTTAGTGCTAAGTATGTTTGCTACAGAGTTGTTGAAGGTATTCTTCACTAGATTTAGGAAATTTCACTCCGTGTTAGTTTTCTAAAGGGGTTTAGTCACTTAGTGAAAATGCTGGTAGGAGTGGGGAAGGTGGGAGTGACAGAGAAAGGCGGGAATGAGGCTCACAGGAGTAGGTATGAGCGAGGCTGGAACTATCCACCAGGTTTCCAGAGTTTGTTTTTCTCTGCCTCCTGCTGCTCCAGCAAACCCTGATCATTTGAACTCATGTGGATCCCTCTCTGGCCAGTTCATCCCCTCAACAACTCCCATGCCCTCAATCACTGGAATATTCTGAAACATTGCCCAAGAGTTCTCAGTGCTTGCCGTCTGCAGGGAGGCCTTGCGGCCATTGGTCCTAAGCCCTCTTCACCCTGGTTGACTCACCACCTCCATCCCCAAAGGCTATGTGCTTCTATGGGCTCTGCCTGTCTAGCCTCTCTCCATGGGTCTCATCTGTGGACCACATGCTTCCTGTCCCCTATAGCCCCAGTGTACCGTGAACTCCTCCCAGCCAGGCCCTGTCTTGTTCTGATCTGTGCCTAATGTCAGGCTGGACCTGTGAACAGAGCGTGGCCAGTGACCACTTTTGAATTAGATAACATAGGAGGACAGGAGACAATCCCACACACCAGTCAAAGTGTGTTTCATGCATTTGTTTTATATAATTTTATCCTTTTTTTTCTTCTAAAAGGCAATGGGTTTGTTTACCCTCTGACTAGACCTAGGGAAAGTAGGGAAAGGGAAACTTTTTGGTTTCTCTCGGTCTTGCCCATTGCACTGCTTCAGCTTCTGGAAATGCAGGAAGTGTGGGAGTATAAGGAAAGAAAAGGTGTCAGAATCTTGTCCTAGGAGATGGCTCTTCCCCTGGTAGTTAGGGTTTCCGGCTGCTCTCACACCCAGCATGGGGTTCACTGGGAAGATTTTCAGTGTTTGGTTCTGTTGAATTTATTGCTGTCTAGCTTGGAAATCTGTCATCGCTCAGGACATAAGGCTGTGACCTTGAATGGTGTGCTGTGGTCTTGGCCTTTCCCACAGACACGATAAATAATGAATGAAACACACACCCGGGGTAGGTAGAGAGATGCCTGAGAGCTCAGAGAAGGGAGCAGTGAGAAGGGGGGGGGCAGACTGGGACGGGAGGCAGGGACAGGGCAGGGCTAGCCTGTTAATGAAGGCCACCGAGCAACTGGTAGGAGAACAACTGGTAGAAGCTGGCTGTGTGGAAAGGAGAGGTCTGTCCAGAGGGAATGTGACGAGCAGCGTGGGAGGGAGAATGTCTAAGTGTTGGGTCTCAGAACCGAACTGGGTGTAAACCTGAGGTTTGTTACTCAGCACCGTGCAGCAGTGGACAAGTTACTCGACTTCTGGCCTCGGTTTCCTCTTTGCAGGCGGCGATGAGAGAGCCCCTCATTAGAGGCTGACTGTGGGAATGGAATAAAGTGTCCTGGGTAAACCTCCGGCCTGTGTACCCCAAACCATGCACCTGGGCACGACTGTCTTATAATCGACTGGCAGTTGGCGAGCAGAGGCTGGGAGGGGCAACGTCACTGGCTGAGCAGAGCGGAGTAAGAGGTTAAGAAGCACCATGGGATGAGCTTGCTGAGCAGAGAGGGACTTGGGCAATAGGCTGAGAAACTGGTGACATAGTAAGCATTTGTCCTCAAGGGCTGCTGGAGGGTCAGGGCCTGCTTCATGGCTCCGACAAGGGCATCTCCAAGCACTGTGCTCACTGCTCAGGCCTCTCCAGCTGTGGCCTGGGAGTGTGGTTCAGTCTGGACCTGACTTGCCTCCACAGAGTTAATCATCACTGCCGGTGGGGAGAATGTGCCCCCAGTACCCATTGAGGAGGCTGTGAAGACGGAGCTGCCCATCATCAGTAGTGCCATGCTGATAGGGGACCAGAGGAAGTTCCTGTCCATGCTGCTGACTCTGAAGGTATGTCAAGGACCCCGGCTCTGGAGGTGTTTGTAGCAGGAGAGTGGTCTGCAGTGTAGCCCAAAGTGCTCCTGGCATTCAGTTTTATCCTGGCGTCACTCAGCCAGTGCTGTGCACTGTGAGGGGGGATGGAGATTCCTCTGCCCCACTGGGCTACTGAGATGACCCTTCCACTCGCCAGTACATTCCAGTTTGCAAAGGTCTGGCTGCCCACCAACATGCTCAGGGCCTCAGCATCACAGCCAGGGAGGAAGACTGGCTCCTGTTGAACAGGTGCTGACATCACCAGCCAGGGTTTTACCCTCCACCCACCGTTCTTTCCACTACTTCTCCGGGACAAGCACAGCACCTTGCCCACCCTAGACACATCACTCTTAAACCGAGTCCACGGGAATTCCCACCTTGTTCCTTGTGACATACTCCCAAACCAAAGCATGGTTCTGTGGAGAGGGAGAGACCCTCATCTGTCTTCTTTTCAGTGCACGCTGGACCCAGAGACATCTGAGCCAACGGACAACCTGACGGAGCAAGCTGTGGAGTTCTGCCAGAGAGTGGGCAGCAGGGCCAGCACCGTATCCGAGATTGTGGGGCAGAGAGATGAGGCTGTGTATCAGGCCATCCAGGAAGGGATCCAGAGGGTGAATGCGAATGCAGCAGCCCGGCCCTACCACATCCAGAAGTGGGCCATTCTCAAACGTGACTTCTCCATTTCCGGTGGAGAACTGGGTAAAGTTTTCTTTCCACTGTGGGGCTGTGTGGGAGGGCAAAGCCTATGGCACTGGCATGGGGGAGCCTGTTAGGAAGTAGCCGTGCCAGCAGAAGGTGTCAGACAGGGCTTTGGACAGCATCTGAGCTGGGTGCCTTTGATTGTGTTCGTCTGAAAAATAGTCACTTTCAAATCCACTGGATGCAAACACCTTGACTTAGAAATACCAAGAGGGAAAAAATTGTATCTGCTCTGAACATACACGGGTTTTTAATCCCTTAAATAATAATCCTCACAAAATATTTATAGTGTCTTAGGTATCAAAAGTCATCTAGAGACAACTTAGAAGCATAAAGGAAGACATACTGGTCCTGTGCAAATACCTGTCATTTCACATATGGGGCCAAAACACTGGACTCTGGTGTTGGGGTAGGGAACTCCCGAAACCTATGAGCATGGGATGAGTGCACTACACATGTGTCAGAACTTATCAGTATGAACACAAAATGTTTAGCTTTGCCTTAACCATGAGACTCTATTCTGTTGAGTGACAGTGCAGTGAGACCACTATAGTCTGTGACATCAGCCACATGGCTTCTGAAAGGATAGAACTATATGGGTCACAGCCCAAGCCCAGAAGAGCCTGTGGTGCAGCCCCATCTGACCAGAGGAGTCTCTCCTAACTATTGGGCATCTTGGGGTGCTCATGGCACGGGACACTGAGCACGGCTCCTTGGTAAGACTCTCAAATTCACACACACTGAAAGTTAGTCACACTGTCCATAGCAATGCTCTGCTGTATCAGAGATGCTGGGAATATAGAACCAGATTTGTTCAAACTAAATGCACGGGTAACCGAATGGGAGGCGTCTTCTCTGGACAGCTCATAAAGACCCTAACCTTGATGTTTGTAGTTGGGGGTTGAGTTATGCACAAAAAGAACTTTAAGTTACCCAGCACCTTAAGTTGAAAACTGATTTTAAAAGCTGGGTGGTGGTGGCGCACGCCTTTAATCCCAGCACTCAGGAGGCCAAGGCAGAGGCAGATGGATCTTTGTGAGTTTGAAGCCAGCCTGATCTACAAGAGCTAGTTGCAAGACAGGCTCCAAAGCTACAGAGAAACCCTGTCTCAGAAAACAAAACAAAATCAAACAAACAAAAGAAAACTGATTTGAGGAAGCCATTTGAGACATTGAGGTATTATTGCTGGGAGCTTCCTGCATCCCAACCAATCAAAGCTAAGTCCATCATTATGAACTGTCACTGAAACATGGGGAGGCTTCGTGTATAAGCTTTGAGACAGCTACTCCCAAATGGAGGAGCTTAAACAATAGACATGGAGCCTACTGTGGCAGACGTGTGTGTCTTGTCACCACAAGAGGTGAAGGCAGGAAGATCAGGAGTTTAAGGCTAGTCTCTGCTACACAGCAAGTCCAGGACCAGCCTAGGCTACCCAAGACCCTTTCTCAAACAAATAAATAATTAAACATGCAAACAATAAACATTATCTTCTGTTGACAGAGGTTTCTGCCCCGTCCAGTCCCACAGCCATTCAGTCCCAAAGAAATAACTGAGGTCTACATTAATTATAAACTGACTGGCTTATTAGCTCAGGCTTATTAACTCTTATAATTTATATTAGCCCATAATTCTTGTCTGTGTTAGCCACATGACTTGGTACCTTTAATTAGCAAGGCAGTCTCATCTTGCTTCCTCTGTGTCTGGATAACAACTGCAGACTGAGCCTTTCCTCTTCCCAGAATTCTCCTGTTCTGGAGGCCCTACCTCTACTTCCTGCCTGTCTACTGACCAATCAGCATTTTATTAAAGCAATACAACTGATAAATCTCTACAGGGTACAAGATCATTGTCCCACAGCCATCTCCATTTTGGTGGGTCAAGAATCGGGAGCAAATGATTCGAGTGGCCAGTCTGGGAGTTTTCCGCGATACTAGTCAGAGTGGGCTGAGTGGCGGACACCTGGAGCCCAGGATGCACTTGTTGCCCACTTGTATGACTAATCACTCACACTGGCTCAGCAGGGCAAGACTTCAGTTCTCGGTCAGCAGACCTCTGCACAGGCTGCCTGCATGTCGCAGCATGGCTTACCCTGTAAGGAATGATCTGAGAGAATGCCTGAGAGCGAGGCCATGTGTGATTGCCGCCATCATTTGCAGTTGATGCTCTGCATGCATAGGTCCCACATCTACGGATATAATCAGATCAAAAACTTTTTAAAAAATTATGTTACTATGTAGACCCCTCCCTGATTCTTTCCCCCAGTACTGGGATTGACTCTAGGACCTCCAGCATGCCAGGCAAGAGCTCTACCGCTGAGCTGTCTCCCTGGTTCTTTACTTTTTAAATTTTGAGACAAAGTCTTACTAAATTGCCCAGGCTGGAGGTCCTGAACTTACTGTAGCTCAGGCAGGCCTTGAATTTGTGACCATCCTGTCTCAGCCTCCCGAGTAGCTTGGATTACAGGCCACAAAGGCCCGACTAGGCAGACATTTTTTCCCATTATATAAACACTAGTTTATTTACATGCCATTTGTACTGCATTTGGTATTTTGAGCAGTCTAGAGATGGATTTGCATGGGCTTTGTGCAAAAAAAGGTACTAAGCATTTTCTAGCTTAGGTATCTGAGAAAGGTTTCTGGACTCATATCCCCATATTCTGAGAGATGGATAAGTTCATGCAAGGGAGAATCAGTTGAGGATCAAGTTGGGGACACTACTTCATTATGTAATGGGAAAAAAAGAACAAATACAAGTCACTTCTGCTCCTGAAAGTGGCACCCTATCACCTCCTCTGTATCCTATTGGCTGCAGACCAACCCTAGTTCACTGTGACACAGGCTCAGGGGATAATGCTGAGGGACTCTTGCTTCAGAGGCTGGCTGGACCACACATCCTGCTTCTCTGGCTTACTTCCTGTCTTCTGGGTCTCCTGTGAGATCTGTCTTACTTTTCTACTGCTGTGATGAATCACCATGACAAGGCCATGTAGAAAAGCATTAGATGGGCTTATAGTTTCAGAGGATTAAGAGTCCACAATAGCACAAAGGGTTAGCAGCAAAAACAGCTGAGATAACCAAGATAGCACAAATCTTTGAAACCTCAAGCCTACCCCATGACAAACCTCCTCCAAGTTCTCCTAACCCTTCCCAAACAGTTCACCAACTGGGAACTAAGTACTCAAACATATGAGCTTTTGGAGGCCATTTTTATTCAAACTATATCTTCTCAAGTCATCATAGGCTTCACTCATTTCTTTCAATTTTTGTTTTAGGCCCCACCATGAAACTGAAACGGCTCACAGTTCTGGAGAAGTACAAAGATATCATCGATTCCTTTTATCAAGAGCAAAAACAGTAGTCAGGGGCCATGTTCTTGGCATCTGCTGGAGGGAGGACGGCCTGGTGTCTCCCCGCCTGGACACAGGAGCCTCGGACAAGTGGGTTTCACCCCTAGTTCAGGGCACAGCACTGACATCTTCAATACCTTAACCACTGCTCCTGTTCAGGTGTCAGAGAGACCACTCTCCTTCTGGAAGAGAAGACTGTTCATTTTGGCCTCAGTCCAGGCAGAGTTACAAGGTTCTAGTCTTCAGAACAGGTCTAGCAGGGCTGGCTGCTGGAGAGGGAAAAGAGTAACAGCCCCATTACTAATGTGTGCTGCAGAGACAGCAGTTGCAGCTTGCCTAACGGCCTCACTTAACTCTGGCATCTTCTTGGACGTTAGTACCAGGCTGTCCTCCACTTTAAACACAATAGGCTTGATGCTTAACAAACTGCTCCTGCCTATGTGGCTGTATTTAATGTGTAATTTTGAGTATTAAACCTTTTTAACAGACCTGCAACAAGTACCTCATGTTTTTTGTCGACTGGGCGGGTGGGACAGAGCATAAACAGTTAACCCACAGAAGTGAAAGTTAACCATTAATATATCATTAGTGGCCTACAATACACAAAGGTGGAAGACAGGGTCAGGTGGAACGTTCCAGTTAAAGCAGCCAACTCTATTACCACCTATTACAACAAGCTAAGCCAAAATGCCTTAAGGCAACTGGCCAGGAAAGAGGCAGAGAATGCAAACATCTCAGCAGTTTTTAATTTCTTTATTACTGTGAACCCAAAGCCACTGGTAACTAGAACAATCCAGTAAGACAGAGAAAGCAGCAGTTGAAAATAAAATACAGATTTTAAATCTGAATAAAAGCTTTAAAAATGACCCAGATGAGATCTGTTGTTAGGAAATCCCCTTGTGACCTGGGTACATTATGCAAAGCCATGGGTTTGCATACTGGTACAAGGGCTGAGGGAAGACAGCTTAACTTTGGTGTGGGCCAAAGAGTAGCTCATGCTGTGTAGAGGCTGTGGGGAGGGTGGGAAAAGGAACCTGAGGGTCAGAAGTTGGTAACACGGGCCCCAGTCTGGGCTGAATCAGCTATGCCTCTGCAGTGGGGTCTTTTGTGGGTGCTACTGGGGCAGATGGCAGTGATTGGGTGTTCTGGGGGAAATGAAGGGGCAGCTATGAAATATAAATCAGCCAGTATCCCAGGGTCCTTCACTACAGCTGAGACAGGTGGCCAAGCCTTTCCAGTGTTACCTGCAGCACCAGCTAGAGTGTGGCTTCCTTCCAGGGCCACACAGGAGTCATCTACAGTGGCTGGCTCCCCACCTGAGAAATGAGTTCAGGGGTTCAAATGCTTTCTTACAATGTGTCTTCTGAAGAGGAATGATCTCCCTTAATTATGAGTTCTCTCAAAAAATAGCGACTCTCAAGGTAACAAAATAATTACAGGGCATCTGGGTTTTGACTCAAGGATTGCCTATACGTTATTAACAAAACTACATCGTTCATTATAGATTTCTTGGAGTTTACATTTTTATTAATAATTCATGTACAGGACAAATATTTCTGTTTTCCATATTGCTAAGAAATATACCATTTTTGCTGTGAACTTTCCCAAGAAATTTCTTTTGAGCCCATTTAGTTCTAGAATAATGTTATCTTGTGCGATTGTTAAAACCCTGTTTAATTCTCAGTATGTTTTCATAAACCAAAAAACAGGGCTTTTGTTAAAAAGTTAAATATTTTCTCTTATTAATTCTGTATCATAATATTTACAGTTGAGGAAAAACTATTTTGCCTGAAGTGTAAAATGGGTAACAATGGTAAATGATACAGTTCACTTACAGTTTACAAAAAAAGGTTTACCAGGTAGACAATAAATACAACAAGCACTTGGGAAAACCCTTTGAATGCAGGCCGGGGCCGTTATGTGCATCTGTTGCAAGGGTTTTGTTAAGAAAAGGCCAGATTTGAAAATGTACTCTGTCAAGAAGCAAGCAAACCAATGGCAGGCGTTCAAGGAGGATTACAGGGTATCCTTCTGGAGTGACTGAGAGCAGCAAATCCACCTACAGAAGTGCTAATCTAAGTCCTTTACTCGGCGACAAATTTCTTCTGTGAAGTCAGAGCACTTTGCGTTGCCTCCCAGGTCTTTTGTTAAGCTCTGAGGAAAGGAAAAAGCTAAAGTAAACATCCATCATCACCACACTAAATTAAGCAAAGATAATTTCACTTAAAGTACTCAGTGAAATAGGAACTGAGCAAGGTACCTGCCTACTGATGTCAAAGAGAGGCCCCATTACACACTATCTACCATAGGGGGCCTGGAAAAACCCATGAGGTGTGGACCCCAAAACACTTCGAAGTCAGGCATGATGATGAACTGCTATAATCCCAGCACTGAGAGGCTGAGGCAGGATCATTCTTGCAAGTCCAAAGCCAGCCTAGTCTATACACTGAGTTCCAGGCCATCCAGGACTAGATAGCAAGACCCTGTCTCAAAACATCTCAGCACTGTATTTGAAAAGGTGCAGCAAAGAAACTACAGAAATGGCCGCTCCATTAAGGGGATTGTTTTCATTGTGAATAACAAAGAGGAAAGTATCCAGAAGCATCTGGAAGATTCCAGAGCAGAGAAAAAAAGAAACATACTAAACATGTCCAGGGCTATCTTTGAAAGAAGTGGGAGAGCAGGAGAGAACAGCAGAGACAGCAAGAGAGAGAATAGGAAGCAGCACAAGAGGGAACGCGATAGGGAGGTGGAGGCAGGGACAAAACATGGGTATTTGGGAGGAGGGAAGCCTGGGGAGGTGAGAAGGGCCCAGATGCTAGTGTGAGGGCTTTGTAATGTACAGTATGGACTTTGATATGTAACCACAGAAGCATGTCACAATGGAGAGTCATATGTCCTTCCTGCCAGAGGCAAGAGAAATGACTCTTTCTGGAGAGAGAAAAAGTTAACTAGTTCCCAAGAAATACTGTTGTTTTTTTTTTTATCTAACCACTAAAAGTTCTGTACTCCAGTGTGAGTTCACTTCTGTATATACAGACTGCCTGAGAGCAGTCTCTCAAGGATAAGGCCTTTCTAAGGAGCAGGGAGTTTTCCAGAATTTACCCTTTGTTCAAACTATTAATGGAGAAAACACTGGTTGGTTATGGATAGTTAAATGAAAGCAAATCTAAACAAAACATCTGAGGGGAAAATTTAAAGCTCAAAAAAAATTGTAAGACACGTTCTGATCTATTTTGGTATTTGGAGGCAAACAGCATGAAAACATTTACACAGCTAACTCCCAACTTTAGGAGAAGTCTCTACCATGGCCAATCTGTTTTCTACCAATTCATTTCCTCTTCGCTGTAAACATGTCAAATTCCCTCCCTTAGCCTAGCTACATGCTGCAGAATACCCTGTGTAAGTCAGGAATCTTCTGCTTGGCTCTAGACTATTACTTCCCAAATACAGGCTTGGTATAAATAACAAGATCTCATGTCCGCTAAACGATGTCACGCTATTAAAAATGTTTGCACTCCTAGTATGTTGGCCATAAGAAGTAATTCCTACTTCTTTCAGAAGGGCCAGCTTTGAGGCACTATGTCACAATCATACTAACACCAGATTGCATACTAACACACCAGGCCAGCGGGGTGCGCCTGTGTCTTTCTCTGGCTCTCATGTTTTCCGCTGCAGACTGCTGCCCATCAGTGCCTCTTTACTCTTTCAGAGAAAATATTTGGATCCTCCCCTAGAAAAATACATACATGAGCACATGCCTAACTTAAGTTCAATCTGGAAGTCCACATTAAGAATCCCTGTTTAACATCAAATCTTTCAGGGCTCTATTTCCTTTCTACGGAAGAAATACCATTTACCAGTTTACAGTGGTCTAGATTACAGATACCTTTCCATCCTTAATAGTAGCAAAACACGCAGCCTCGATTTTGGCTGCGTGGTCAAAAAGTCCCATGTGGCGCAGCATCATCACGGCACTAAGCAGGAGGGCAGTGGGATTGGCCATGTCCTTGCCTGCAATGTCCGGGGCTGTTCCATGAACCTATGGCGGTGTAAGAAGACAGCATCAGCAGGAGGAAGATGGGAGCAGGCAGCCCTTCCTGGTCTTAATGCACACCCAGCATGCACCAAGTTCTGGGCTCAATCCCCAGCACCAACAAAAATAAAATGGTAGCGCAGACTCCTGAAGAAGCCGAAGTCTCCGTCCTCTTTCTCTGCCACCCCCCAAGATATATATGCATATATGAAAAATGGTGTGTACAATTCAATGACACATCTTACAAATAAAATAAAGCTGGGAAGAAATGAAGAGCTAATTTTTGAGGGCAAAAATATGGGCGCCAACCAGGGAAGACGGCTGGGTGAGAAAACACTTGCTGCACAATTTCACATCTCCAAAGCCCACAGAAAATCAGGATGTGGAGCAGCAGCATCTGTGTCCCAGTGCTCCAATGGTGAGACTTCGGTGAAGATGGTGGAATCCTGGTGAGCATGTGGGCTAGCTAGCCTGCTGTTTACAGCAGAAAAACAGATCCTGCCTCAAACAAGGTGGGAAGAACCAACACTCTGACCTCCACACACACAAGCATGGCACACACATGCCTACAAAGCGTGTGTGTCTGTTTCTCTCTGTGTGTGTGTCACACACATACTATATACATGTACATATAAAAAATTGTGGGTCAATAATATTTTCCAGTAGATTCTGGTAACATCTGAAAGTGAAGGAGGCACATAAAAAGTGTCTGGCAAGACATGAGGCAGCCTCCTGTCTCCAGTGTGAGGTTAGTCTGTGTAACAAAACTCCTCAAAATACATAAATAAGCAGAAATATCTAGAGAAAAAGAAACAAACCAGTGTTATATAAAAAATAAAAGCTGTGGGATTGGAGAGACGGCTCAGTGGTTAAGAACACTGGCTGCTCATCCAGAGGACTGGAATTCAATTCCCGGAATCTACATGGCAGCTCACAACTGTCTGTAGCTCCAGTTCCATGAGATCAGACGCCCTCACACAGACACAACAACAATACACAGAAAAAGAAAAAGAAAGAAAAAAACCAATAATCATTTATAGATAGACGGACAGATAGATAAATTAAAAACTGGGCATGGTGACACATGACTTTAATGTCAGCACTCAGGGAAACAGGTAGGTGGAGCTCTGAATTTGAAGCCAGCCTAGTTTACATAGCAAATGCTATGCCAGGCATATTTTGAGACCCTGTCACAAAACTTAAGACAAATACACTAAAAACCAAAGTAATTTCTAAGACAATGTGCAAAACTGCAGTTAAGAGCCTGTGTGTAGACTACAGTGAACCCAACAATGGAGCCAAACACTACGAAGCTGCAGAGGTGCATGTATGGGTGCTCCGCGAAGCTAAGGGCTTTCCAGAGCAGGATATACGCTAGCTAAGGAGAGTACACAACAGTGAACAAGGGGCAGGATCAGGTGGATGAAGGTCCGATTAGCCATGAACTCTAGCAATAAGGATTCTAGAGAGACAAATTAGACTGACAGGAAGCAGTGGACTGAGATGGGAGTCTTGAAAAACTGAAAGCTTGACTGAGCAGTGGTGGCGCATACCTTTAATCCCAGCACTCAGAAGGCAGAGGCAGGTGAATCCCTGAGAGTTCGAGGCCAACCTGGTCTACAAGAGCTAGTTCCAGTACAGCTAGGACTATCATGAGTTTGATGCCAGCCTGGGCTATACAACGAGACATGAATTCTGTGTAGGTGTTAGGGTCCTTACCGATTCAAAGATGGCAACACCATTGGCTCCAATGTTGCCACTTGGAGTCACACCAAGACCTCCAATCAGACCTGCACACAGATCACTGGGGACAGAAGAGGATATTGTGAAAAAGAAAGCAATTCACCTAGCACTCAGCTTTTAGTGTTTAGATATGATAATCCACTAGAGGAAAGCAGAGGTCCTTGAAGAAGTGGCTCATTCCAGGCATCAAGGTCAGAATGAGCCTGGAGCAGCTTCCTGTGCCAGAGTAGGCCAAGGCTCAAAGGGCAGGCCCAGTCCAGGACATAGGAGCCATGGACAGGAGACACCGAGCACAGTCAAGACAACCCAAGCGAGTGAGAAACTCACCAATGACTAAAAGAGAAAACCAGGAGCACACATGCTGATGTAGACAATTAGCTACACAGCTCAGACCCCGCCTCAAAAATTAAAACAATAAAATTTAAAATACAGTATAATTTCCTGATAATATGCATAGCTCCAGAGGTGAAGGCCTATATGCAGACTCGGAGAAGGACAAGCTGTAGCCTCTCAACAGAACACCTTATAAGAAATGAAGAAGGGGCTGGAAAAAAATGGCTCAGCAGTTAAGAGCACTGGTTGCTCTTCCAGAGGTCCTGAGTTCAATTCCTAGCAACCACATGGTAGCTCATAACCATCTGTAGTAATATCTGGTACCCTCTTCTGGAGTACAGGCAGACCACTGTATACATAATAAATAAATTTTAAAAAAAATGAAGAAGAATGGGCTTCAAAAGTCACCATTTCCCAACATCCCAAGGGGGAGGAGGGAAGACTCCAAAGAAAGAAATGCTGGAGAAAGAGCTTGAAAGATGACCAACAGTTGAGGACTGAGGTGCTCGCTACAGGGGGCTTCCTTCGACCATTACAGTCTGAGATTATGTCAATAGTGACTGGGGCTGGAGGTGATGCTCCATGATAGCTTAGCACAAAGAAGCAGGAAGAAGAGAGGGGACATTGTGATAATGACCACCAATCTAGCAAGCTGTGCAAGTAACAAAATACACTGAAATGTATTAAATAGCTTTTAATACATTACTGAAAACAGAAAGCCATGATTCACTTTAGGATGTTTATGTAAAAACTATAGGTCAGAAATAAAAAGGGCAGTCAGACTTACCTAAGGATGTCTCCATATAAGTTTGGCATGACAAGAACATCAAATTGGGATGGGTCTTGTACCATCTACAGGAATAAGGTGTACATTTAGCAATCATAATCTGCACACCATGGATATAGTATGCACCATAAAAAGCAACCAGTAAGCATCAATGCATATTTAGACTTAAACACACGGTATAAAGGTACTTACATTTAAACATACGGTATCAAGATACATCTCATTAAATTTAATATCTTTACAGTTCTCTGCAACTTCCCTGCATTTCTGCAGAAAAAGCCCATCTGACATCCGCCTATATTTAATAAAATACATAATAAATTGTTTAAGATGAAGACTTGCAGCAAGCAAACAATTGAATCAAATCAAAGAAAAGTTCAAGAAAGTTAAGTTCCAAGAGGCTAGAACATGGCTCAGTCACTGAAATGCTTAAAGGCTGGAGTTCAGACCCCTAGCCCCACAGAAAAGCTGCAATACCAGTGCTAGGGATACAGACAGGAGTCAATGACAGACACTGTCCCACAGAAGGCAGACATTGCTCCTAAGGATGACACCCATGGGTGTTCACCATACACACACACTCAGAAAACAAACGCCCAGTGTGGTAGTACATGCCTTTAATTGCAGCACTAGGGGGCAGAGGTGGTGGATATCTGTGAGTTCCAAGCCAGACAGGGCTACAGAGTGAGACCCTGACTCAAATACAAAACAAAATAAACAAACAAGTAAGTCCAGAATTCAAATTATCTGATTTCAATTACAGTATAATTATTTCGTGGGCAGTTAATAAATTGGGAGTTGGAAAGTTTTCAGATCCATACGGGTGCACAAAAGCATAAAAACAAGAGAAGACAGATTTTTTTTTTTGTAGTATTATCCACTGAGAACTAAGAAATAATTAAATTTTGTTTGGTGGGGCCCTTTTTTTTCCTAAAAAAGGTTTTTCTTCTAGACAGGGTTTCTCTATAGCTTTGGAGTCAGTCCTGGAACTAGCTCTTGTAGACCAGGTTGGCCTTGAACTCAGAGATCTGACTGCCTCTGCCTCCCAAGTGCTAGGATTAAAGGTGTGCGCCACCACCGCCCGGCCTTTTTTTTTTTTTTAAAGACAGGGTCCCACACGGCTAAGGATGGCCTTGAACTTGGTATGTAGCTAAGGCTGGCCTCAAATACCCACTGCTGGGAGTATAGATACACATGGAACATGCCCTGGCTTGTATGAAAAATGCTTTTAGGAGGGTAACTGTTAGTTAAACGGTTTCCTACTGTGCAGGTTCAGTCCTTTCTCAGGTAAGTCAAGTCTTTGTCCAGTCATAGGAGCCTTTAATAGATGGGGCTTGAGACCTCACCTGCCAGAGAAATGCTCTGACAGGATCTGCTCTATTTTAAGCCCTGAGCACATGGCACTTCAGAAACACCCCTGCTCCCCCACTTGGGAAACATGAACTGCATGGCCTCTGCTAACCTAACATCTTCTCCAGCTTCCTTCTGATACCTCAGCCACACTTAACTTTCAAGACATGAATTACTGGCCCGCTTCATTTGTTTCTCTCATTTCCACAGGGAAGCACCAAAGGAGAAAACGCCACTCCGATTGGTACCCTGTTCTATTCTAAACTCTGGGGCTCAGAGAGAGAACAAGCTGGAGATTAAGTCCTGGAAGCTCCACCCCCACAGCAAAGCAAGTCAGTTCAGCCCCTCCGCAGCTCACATGATGTTGGCTTTGTGCACTGCTGTGACGTTGCTCCGGTGGTTGTTCCGAGCATACTCGAAGGCAAACTCTGCAATGCGCTTGCTTGCCTCTTCTGTGATGAGCTTGATGCTCTGCACAACACCATCAACAATCTGAAAGAGAGGAAGAGAGGAAGCCATGCTTCACTGGACGGGCTGTGGCAACACTTTGGTACCAGACAGTTTCAGAGTATAGACCACATTATTGTGGCAGGCTGTACAGTCAGTGTTATCTCCAGCCTCACAGGACAGGCATCACAAGCCTTACTGGACAGTGACAACATGATGTAGCCATGGAGTGGGATTCCCAAGTCTATACCCCAAACTATACCAGGTCAGGTTCTTTCTCTCATTTGTTTGAGTAGTCGGCCGGAGACCCACAGAACCAAAATACCCACCAACTTCTGCTCCTCCCAGAGGCAATGTCTTTCAGAGATATTTTCAACTGAGAATTTGAACATCTGCCTCAATTGCACAGAAGGAAACCCCACAGGGAATAAAAACCTCTCTGAGCCAGGTAGAGTGGCACATGCCTTTAATTCCAGCACCAGGGAAAAAGAGGCAGGTAGATCTCTGTGAGTTTGAGGCCAGCCTGGTCTACACAGCGTGGTACAGGATAGCCTGGACTCTGAAGAGACCCTGTGTCAAACAAACACACACACGCAAAGCATCTCTGAAAAACAAAACAGAAAACCTTCCCCCCAAAATAAACTAAAACAAAAAAACCTCTGAGATGAACATACCACATGCTCAATTCCACTGTATTCTCCTTCCGTGTTCTCTCGGATGGTGACAATATTTACATCCGTATAAGGGGTTTTATAACCTTCAATTGAGACACATGGCCGGACATTGGCATAAAGGTCAAATGTCTTACGGAGCAATAGATTCATAGATGGATGGCCAGCTGCTATTGGGGTCTTTAGTGGGCCTGTAGGGAAGAACAGTCAGATGACGAAAGGATATACTTGGTCTCACAGGGAACCCACTAACTCACCTGGCTCCTGTAAAATGTGTTCTGGCTTCAACTTTGCCCCTCCCTTAGACCTTCTCAGGTCAAGAAAATAGTTCCATGGGAGAACAAATAAAGAAAGAAAAAGATCCAAGAGGAGGAACAAATCCTCTAGGGAGGTCTCTGGGATGTGGCCTGCATTTCCTGTCCTGAGAACATCTGAGGACCAATCACTGCATCAGGAGCTGAGCATCTGCTAAGCCTCAGTGCTCACGAGGGACGCTTACAAATGAAAGAAAAAAACCAAACAACCCCAGAGAAATAACTTGGTCTAAGCTTACCAGCCAGTGGCTTACAAAAGATGGACCTGAACATGGTTTAAAACCTGTGCCAAATTTCAAACTGTCACATGCTAATTATTCTGAATCATGGCCTTAAGCATGTATAAAGATGATAAAAACAGGGCTGGAGAGATGGCTCAGTGGTTAAGAGCACTGACTGCTCTTCCAGAGGTCCTGAGTTCAATTCCCGGCAACCACATGGTGGCTCACAACCATCTGTAATGAGATCTGGCGCCCTCCTCTGGCATGCGGACATACACGGAGGCAGAATGTTGTATATATAATAAATAAATAAATTAAAAAAAAAAACCATTAAAAAAAGATGATAAAAACATTAAAAGTTTGACTAGAGATAAATTGAGTTAAAAAAAACAGACACAGTAAAGTTGGTATTGGACAACAATACTTTAATGTTGTTCCTAGAGTCTTAAAACAAATGTCCCAGGGCTGGAGAGATGGCTCAGAGATTAAGAACACCAGTTGCTCTTCCAGAGGTTCTGAGTTCAATTCCCAGCAACCACTTGATGGCTCACAACCATCTATAATGAGATCTGGTGCCCTCTTCTGGCTAGTAGCATATGTGCAGGCAGAACACTGTATACATAATAAATAAGTCTTAAAAAAAGAGAGAGCGAGAGAATGAACTTTTGCCAGGTCCCTAACCCTAACCCTAACCCCCTAACCCTAATTTAATCCCAGCACTTGGAAGGCAAAGGCGGGTAGATCTCTGTGAGTTCAAGGCCAGCCTAGTCTACGGAGAGAGTTCTAGGACAGGCTCCAAAGCTACACAAAGAAACCCTGTCTCAAAAATCCAAAACAACAAATGTCCCAACTTAGAAATAATCATTTCAGGCCAAGAATATACTTCCATAGTAGAGCAATTAAAGAAAGAAACATCTAGAGATGCATGACTGTAATTCCAGCGCTCAGAAGACTAAAACATGAAGAATCTCAAGTTTAAAGCTAACCTTGCACACAAAGCAAGTCTCACAAACATAAAACATTCAGTAAATAAATAAGGTACCTTAGATACGTCATAAAAGGAGCTCTTTACTTTTGACCGACTGTCAGGCTGTACTTGGCTGACATGCATGTCCTCTCAAAACAGAATGCCTGGGAGCAAGCAAAGCCTCCCCTCCACTGTACCTTTCAAGCCCATCTTGTTCTTATCCATGGATTCTTTGGCTTCTGGGGGAATCATCCACTTTCCTCCTGGTCCTTGAATGGCAGTGACATTCCGCTCCTCCCATTGGATAGGGGCCTAGAAGCCACACAACAGCACAGAGAACTGAACAGACTTAAACGATTCTGGCATTCGGACTACAATGATGGTGCATCAAGACTGGATGCAACTAATAAGAACATGGACCACAAGGTCCTGAAAGTCCCTTAGTGTGATATTCACTAATGTGCCCCAAGGATTCTCTGCTTCACTCTGGCCCAGCCATCACATCCAGCTGCCACCTGCTCACTTATTTTCTTCACAAGGACTCTTAAGGTAGCTATAATTAGATTAACTTAAGAAGCTGATATAAGGTTCACAGAAATGATTCATAGCAGTAATAGACGGATGAGCCTTGAAACCACAATTCTAAGAGCTAAAAGTCCACCGGGAAAGACCATGTATGAGTCTATTGATATGAATAGGTTATCAAATCTAGAGAGAGAAAGCAAATGATTACCTGGAGCTGGGGCAGACCTAGAGTGACTGCTACACATTATGGGTTATCTTTTTTGGTGATAAAATTGTTCTAAATAAGACAGTTTTTGTGTGTGGCTGCACAACTCTGAATATACTAAAAATCACTGGACTGGATGGCAGTTATTGTGGATACTTCTTTACTGTCGCAATGAATATGTGGAGGTCAGATATCAACTCTGGCGTTGGTTCTCACCTTCCACCTTATTAGAGACAGGGTCTGTTGCTGTTCACTGCTGCATATGCCAGGCTAACCGGTCCTCACCTCACAACAGAAGGGCTGGGACTACAGCATCCAGCTTTACGTAGGTGCTGGGGATCTGAACTCAGGCCCTCACGCTTGCACAGCCCTTTATCCAGAGCCAACTCCCCAGCCCTGCACTGTACCATTTTAACAAGTGATGTGAATATTATGTGAATTATATCTTAATAAAACTGTCCAAAGAACAAGAACTACCTATGAAAGTCCTGGTTTAAAGCACAAATTCGTGTTCCCTTCTTTCTCCCTCCACCTGTCATATGAGAGCTGGCATTTGCCAGCCAGGACACTGTTGGCACACAACCAGATAGAGAAGTATAGAAAAAGATGTAATGTAGAACTTGTTCGGAAGGAGCTTACAAGGGTTATCTCATCTGCAGGAATTTCCATTAGAAACTCACATAGAAAAAAAGTTAGTTCATATAATTTCAATCAATTTCATTCTTCAACTCATGGATATTTTTTACACTACACAGTTCTAACAACAATAAAAAGCCAGGTTACAGTCTTAAGTCCCCCAAACAAAAATTTCTTAAGATATCTACCCGAATTGAAAGTTGGGCTGTAGGAATAATAATATTCCATGCTTGACGACAATACCACAACAGAAAAAAAGGCATAATTCAGTAATAAGTATTATTATTTAAAAATGCAGTGAAGATAAGCCATATCATGTAACAGGGCTCACATAGGGGGTATCATAGAAGAGGAGAGAGAAGGGGCAGAAAAGAGGATAAAGAAGTGGGGGGCAGAGACTGGTTCCTGGGGACAAAGGTGGCAGAAGAGAAAGAGAGAAATGGGTAATGGGCAAGGCCCACCTTTTAAAAGGGAACTTAGTGGATTGTGCACAGGAGGTGCTCTTAGTGACTGCAGCTAAGGTCATTTCCTGTAAGGACCCCAAGGGCAGGCCGTGCAGATGCCTGAATACTAACATTCCTCCCTCTTAACATAAAAAGGTGAGGAGTTAGAAGGGGGTAGCAGGTGAGATGGAGATGAGGACACTGTGTTCTAGAGACTGCTTCCTCTGACCTAAGGGGTGTAGACCATATTTGGGGGACCTGAGAAATTTGGGGTTCATCACATCCTAGGGTAGATGGCTATTTCATTTCACTACCAATGGCCTGGGGGGCTGTTCGGTGCCTCTTGGACCTGGTAAAATACTTTTTGAGGTGGATCCAAGTCGGTTCCCTGGAACTCACAAGAACTGAAAGCACCTGGTCCTTTCCCATCACTGCAGCCTCACCTTGACACCCTCTTTCTATCTGATTTATCATAAGACACAGGTGGTTGACTACTGAGGGCAGTCAATAGTAAAAAGTAAAACAGAACAAATTTGTGCCCAACTAGTAAGGCTGTCTCCTGAGAAAGCAAATAAAAATGATGGGGAAAGATCACCAGGGCCAAAAGGGAACAGGAGTTGAGTAAATAAAAAGAAAGGGAGAGCTGGGTGGTGGTAGTGCACGCCTTTAATCCCAGCACTCAGGAGGCAGAGGCAGGCGGATCTCTGTGAGTTCAAGACCAGCCTAGTCTACAAGAGCTAGTTCCAGGACAGGTTCCAAAGCTATAAATCCTGTCTTGAAAAACCAAAAAAAGCTTCTTTCAAAATCACCTATATAACTTCTGAAGCACTTTCTGTTAGATACAGTAAGGCAGGCAGGTGAGTGGCAAAGATTTAAACACCTTAGTCCCAAGCAGCGTTTAAAGAGTCACTAGTAGGGCTGGTGAGATGGCTCAGTGGTTAAGAGCACTGACTGCTCCTCCAGAGGACCTGGGTTCGATTCCTAGCACCCACATGGCAGCTCACAGCTGTCTGTAACTCCAGTTCTAGAATCTGATGTCATTATACCAATGAAATAAAGTTAAATAATTTAAGCTTAAAAAAAGAAAGAAAGAGTCACGAGTACTGCAGTGCTATCTGATTACAACTGTCCACAACGACAGTGACAGCACCAAGACAGGCATGATTGAAGGGACAATCATCCAGCTCTCAGGAGGCTGAGGCTTGAACACTACAAATTCAAGGCCAGCCTAGGCTGCACAGTGAGTTCTAAACCAGTCTAGGCTTGAGAGCAGGACTGTCTCAAAAATAAACAGGAACTGGAGAAATGGTTCAGGGGCTTAGATCATCTGCTGCTCTTGCAGAGGACCCAGGGTTTAACTTTCCGTATTCACATGAAGGCTCACAACCATCTAGGGGATCCAACAATCTCTCCTGGCCTCCACAGGAACCAGGTAAGCATGTGGTATACATACATACTTGCAGGCTAAACACTCTTATGTTCAAAACAAAATAAATCTTTAAAAAAAAAAAAAGGTAATAAATAAGACAACCTTGGTTTTTTGGAGATGGTCTCACTAGGTAGCCCTGGCTGGCCTGGAACTTACTACATACCCAAATCTGGCCTTGAATGCAGAGATTTGCCTGTCTCTGACTCCTA
Source organism: Dicrostonyx torquatus (assembly GCA_028555095.1). Classification (NCBI taxonomy): domain Eukaryota; kingdom Metazoa; phylum Chordata; class Mammalia; order Rodentia; family Cricetidae; genus Dicrostonyx; species Dicrostonyx torquatus. The sequence goes on along the minus strand of JAQHUG010000003.1, from coordinate 15,111,242 downwards.
AATGCTGGGATTAAGGCCTGGACAACCACACTCAGCTTTAAAATAATTTTATTCATTTATTTATTTGGGTGCACTTATGTATGTTCATGTGGCGGGGGGTGTACATGCCACAGTATGGGTGGAGGTCAGAGGACAACTATCGAGAGTAGGTTTTCTCTTCCCCTATGTGGGAGCTGGCGACTGAGCTCAGGCTGGGCTGTGAGCGCCTGTGACTGGGCTCAGGTCATCAGGCGGGGCTGTGAGTGCCTTTACTTACTGAGTTATCTCACAGTCCTATTTTTTTTTTTAAGTAGAAAATTTGTGGATACTATTTAAGAACAGACTATAGAAACATTTATCTTGGCTAAGAGAGCCTCTGTGGATACCTTTAAGAGAATTTTAAAAGCACTTACTTTGGCAGCATCAAAAATCTTCATAACTGAGGCTGAGATTTCTGGGCCAATTCCATCTCCTGGAATTAAAGTTACTGTCTGAACCTGAACAGGAAAAATCATTGAGAAGATATAAGGATTGGTTTTTGAATTTTTTAAAAAAGAGTATCACTCACAGAGAAACTCACTTTTCCAGGTATGCTGGAAAGACCCAAATGCTTTAAAGAAACAGACAAACCTCCCACTGCGATCATAACAGTGGCAGAGAAACCAACTCTATGATACTCTATGTCTGCTCTCAAATGAGTTTGGAAATTTAAATAGTAATACAAATTATGCCCTTCAATAAAACAAAAATAAACTACCAAGCATACTTCCTGACTTGTACTTCTTTTCAGACAAACTCCAGTGACTTACTAAAGAGAGCAACCATTTCAGCACTGCTCTCTCACGGCTCCTCAGTCTGTGGAATGCTGGGAAGTGCTCAGGACCAGTCGGCTCCTAAAACTACAACATGTTTCCAGAACTCCAGAGGTCTGTTTGAACCCCCCGAGAAAATCAGACTTCATCTCTAGAAATCTTCCACTCTCCTTGCTCCTCTATAACACTGGCTCCTTCGTGTGGTCTCAGTGAGCATGGGATGTCATTGGAACCCAAGCCATCATCAGACCCCAAGGCCCAGCTGGAACAACATGAGTGTGTATGGTATGACATCAACTACGTCAACTCGAAAGGCTCTGGACAGCATGTCAGAAGGAAAGATGGGAGAATTTGAGACTCGTTCAGACCCTCTTCATTGGGAACTACATTCCACCCTGCTCCTAATAGGTCTAGTTGTTTCAACCACATAGTCTTTTTAAAAAAAAAATCACTAATTAATGGATAAGAATGAGACAAATATGATAAAATACACTGTACACATGTATGACATTCTCAAAGAATTAATGAAAACTATATATATATATATATATTTCTTAAATCACAAATTTATCTTTTAAAATCACTAATTCAGCTTTCCCTGGGCCTCTGCCTTACAATGACACCTGGACAGGTTGACTAATTATTTCTCAAGTTTTACATACAGCTGAATCAATCATTTTTAAAATTAACATATCCTCTTGATCTTTTAAAAACAACCTCACTGACCAGGCTAATATATCCTAAAGATTAAGTAACAGTAGAGATCCATGACCGTCTCAGCCATTTCCAACTGTGCTGGGGTTTTTTCTTCTGTTCACTCTGGTGTTGAGGATAGAACTCACAGCCATGTGCATGCATGAACTATAGCCCTTTTTCCTTTGTATTTTGAGACAGGTTTAAGTTTCCCAAGCTGGCTTTTAACTCTCTCTAGAACACAAGTCCTGCATTTTTTTCTGACCCTCCTGAGCAGCTAGTATCACAGACCTATACCATCAAGTCCAGCTTCAGAATGGCTTTGAAATACTGGCTTGGTTATTCTTGAGCTTGAAATGAAAGTCTTATTCTATATTTTTAAAAATTTTTATCAGTTCTTTGAGAATTCCATACAATGTGTTTTGCTCATATCCACCTCCCTCCCCCATCTCTTCCTAGATCTACCCCTGCCTTCTCCATCCATCTAACTTTGTGTCCTTTTTCTTCTTTTTACCCATCCAGACCAATTTGTAATGCTCAAATATTCTAGGATTTGTGGACTTCAAATGGAGCATGGTCATCTGACCAGGGCCTATAATCTAATCAGAGAAAACTGACTCTCTCTCCCAGCAGCCAATAACCACCAATCACTCTACAGCTAGAGGTAGGATTGTGTGCCCTACACCCCTTCCATGTTAGAATTTGGTCTGCTTTGAGCTTGCACTGGTCTTGTGCATGCATTCAGCTGCTGTGAGCTCATATCTGCATTTTTGGCATAAGCCGGGGCAGAGGCTCCTTCTTCCTGTTCTCCCACATGGAATGTCATCTAAGAAGCTACTTTTTCTTCTCCAGTACACCCAGCAAATAGAGGAAGAAATGTACTATGGTCTCATCAATTCCTCATGGCATGAAATGTGACGTGGGAGTATAGGAATGAAGGAATTATAAAATCAAATTAGGTTCTATAAAAAGGGAAAAAATAATAAATAAAAACACACAGTCTTGGAATGCTCCAAAAATGTGCCATCAGCTTTTCAAGCACAGAACTCTACAGCCAGGAGTTCCAAAAACAGCAGATTTAATGGGCCTAGGTGATCCACTAATACGGGGTCTACAGACTGCATACAGAGAGTGTAGGTCTGTAGGGCCCAGAGAAGCACCAGATGTTCATAGATGATAACCAATCCACTGTTTTTAGGGAAGCTCAGAAAACAAAAATGCAAAGCAAAGTTTTTGAAGCTTCTCAACAATTTTCTCTCAACTTGTATGTTTCTAAAAAAACATAAACCCAAAGTGTCTTAAGACACTAATGAGATTACAAAATAAAGTAACAGCTTCAGGGTAACTTCTATTTTTATCCTGGCTCCTTGAAGATATTACTGGGACAGGCTTACATAGCCAGATGTAACAGACTTCTCTTCAATAGGAAAATGACAAGAGATCTGTGTAATTGTCAGCCAATAATTTTAACATACATTAGAAGTATGGCCAATTCCCTTTAGCATTAAATAAATGAAGATGGAATGCTAAATAATAAATGTATTTGAGCATCTTTCTTGAGAAACTTCTAAAAGGAAAAGTAAAGACATAATTATACTCACACCACCGGCCAAACCTCTTGTCACCTGTTTTGTATTGTGGAATGCACCCAGCAGTCGAGAGACCTATGTCAACACAACAGAGAAATGTCATGCACAGAACTAAACACAAATACTGGAGGGGAAGTCATTTTTGATAGGCTTTCCTGGAAGAACTCAATTCCTTTTTTTTTTTTTTTAACCTGGAGACTTTTCAGGAATACTTTCCTCAAATATTATTAGCTCAGTGTGGCTGAATTGAAACCACAGAATTGAAGTTCTGTACTTTTTCTTTCTTTGGGGTTTTGTGTGTGCATGTGTGGTGTATTAGTGTATATATGCACATGTGTACATGCGTGTGAAAGCCAGAGGCCCACACCAGGTGTCCTCCTCTTATCTTAGTTTTTGAGAAGGGTGAGCTCACTGAACCCACAGCTCACCAATTTAGGAAGAGCTGGTAGTGAGCTCTCCTGTCTCAGCCTCCTTAATGCTGGAATTATAGTCATGTGCCACCACCCAGCCTTTTCGAGACAGGGTTTCTCTGCAGCTTTGGAGCTTGTCCTGGAACTAGCTCTTGTAGACCAGGCTGGTCTCGAACTCACGGAGATCCGCCTGCCTCTGCTTCCCGAGTGCTGGGATTAAAGGCGTGCGCCACCACTGCCCAGATGCCTTTTTTGTTTTTAAATAAACTTATATATTTTACATCCTGACCGCAGTTTCCCCTCCCTCCTCTCCCCCTAGGTCCCCCACTCCTTTTCCCTCCTCCCAATCTACTCCTCCTCCATTTCTGCTTAGGAAAGGGCAGGTCACTGCCCAGCCTTTTTAAATGTAGGTGCAGGAAATCTGAACTCAGGTCATTGTGCTTGCAGGACAGGCACTGTACAGACTAAGCTAACCCCTCCCCCACCCTATCCTCCCCAGCCCTCACACACCCCCACCCCGCTGCCAAGCTCAGCACTGAACTGTTTTTTGAAGTCTGAGTTTATAAGTGTAAACTATCAAAAAAAGTTTAAGACAAAATGGAACTATACTTTTTTGCCTCAAATCTTAGTTTTTCTCTAGTGTTCTGGTTAGTTTTGTTAACGCTCTTGACCACCAGAGGAAGCCATATGCTCTAAGAAAATTATCACCAGACTTAAAGCCAGAAGGGTCCTTAAGAAACCAGAGCATGGCTCCCCTCCGAACTAATTCTATAGATAGAAGGTCAAAGACCAGGATTTGCGGCTGGGTGGTGGTGGCTGTGGCGCACGCCTTTAATCCCAGCACTGAGAGGCAGGAGGTAAATCTGTGCAAGTTCAAAAAAAAAAAGACCAGGATTTGTCTAAGATCAGAGTGACCAATCAGCAAATTACTGAGTTCTTTTTAAAAAATATTATTATAGAATTTTATAAAAAACAAAAACAAACAAACAAAAAAATCCACCTTTAATCCTAGAACTCAGGAGGCAGAGGCAGGTGGATCTTTGTGAGTTCGAGACCAGCCTGGTCTACAAGAGCTAGTTCCAGTGCAGGCTCCAAAGCCACATAGAAACCCTGTCTCGAGAAAAAAAAAAAAAAAAAAAAAGGTATTTCAGGGCTGGAGATATGGCTCAGTGGTCAAGAGTACTGACTGATCTTCCAGAGGTTCTGAGTTCAATTTCCAGCAACCACATGGTGGCTCACAAGCACCTATAATGAGATCTGGTGCCCTCTTCTAGCTTGTAAGGACATGCAGACCAGGACACTATAAACATAATAAATGAATATATCTTTTAAAAAAAAAGGTATTTCAAACTCTACTAGCGTACACCTTTAAAGATGGGAAGCAGAAGTAGGTGGATTTCTCTGAGTTTGGAGGCTAGCCTGGTCTAAACAGTGAGCACTAGGCTACAGTGAAACCCTGTCTCAAGAAAAAGCTTTCAAATAAAATAGCTCACTCCTTCAGAAATGGTACAGTCTTATTACAATAAAATCAAAACAAATAATTGAATACATAGACCAAAGACATTCAAATCTGCTAAAAAATTTTTTAATGTAACTTTTTCATGTTAGATACATGAGCAGAGAGACATGTCTTATTTTTCCCAGGCCTCATGGCTGGGGCTTGTAAGCCCAGGTAAGTTCAATGCCTGCCAGTCTGTGCTAGGCTACAGACTGAGTTTAAGGATGGCCTGGGTGGTTTACTGAGATGACTTTAAAACTGGAGGGAAAGAACTGTGCCGAGGACGCAGCTCGGTGGGACAGTGCATCCTGACACCAGGCTCAGTCTCCAGCACCACAGCAATAAACCAATACCCCACGACAAGCAAGCCATTCTTATGCTTTGTCTGCTACTATATCTACAGTGCCTGGTACACCTCCTGCCTCATGGCTGATGCTCAACAAACCCTTCTACAACCAGGCCACTCTCAGAAAAATGCTGTGTGCAGCTGAGGGCTCCCATCCCAGCTTTCATGCCTGTAATGACTTTCCTCTAACAGCTGGTATTTCCCGTGTATTTCTTCTATAAAACCTAAAGAGATGAGTTTTCAGGAAAGAGGGCTAGTCTTGGCTTCCTGAGCTTGATTTCAGGCCCCAGGTCACCTGAACCTGCGGCTTTTCATTTCCTTTTACTTTCATATTCCACCTAAAAACAAGAGATACTGTGGAGAGGAGGGGCTGATGCTGGCTCTCATAGTCTTTGCAGCCTGAAAAGCCTTTAAAACCCACTTTTTCTCAGTGGAGAAATCTTTGATCTACAAATGACCTTTTAAAAAAAAAAAGAAAGAAAGAAAGAAAAGAAAGAAGCAAATAAAACCTTAAAGGGAAACTGGGTGTGGTGGCTCACACCTATAATCTTGCCAACACTGAGTAGAAAGAGGATCAGGGGTTCAAGGTCAGCCTCAGCTACAGCCTTAGCTATACTTGAGACCAAAGCAAAACCCTCAAATGGAAACCCAGTAATAGCCTTCCTGAAGGAAACCCCAAATGCTATTTAGCACTTCACCTGATGAATTAGCCCCAGGAGTCTCTCTCCTGAGCCCTAATCCCTAGAGAGACTGACCCAAAGGCTGGGCCACTCTGCCAAAGGTCACACAGGGAATCATGTCCCAGGAGACATCTTCTGACCCTACAGCCAATAATTTCTGAACTTTTCTGAATGTTCTTACAGAGCTAAAGGCAAAACCAACTTCTCAGAACACTCTTCGCCAGTGTAGCTTTCTCTATCCTTCTCCTGAAGGCTGACTGTACCTACCAAGGGTGGATCAGGCAGGGAGTGTAAGCCTAGACATTAAAGGAAAAACTTGTTACACCTTTAACAGTAAATGTGACCTGACGTGGGTCTGAAGAAAGTGGCAAAGTAGACTCTAACTACTGAGTGAAAAAGCCTAGTTACTGATGCCCAAGAACCACTGTCTGCTTGGCAATTGCCAAGATAGATAGACATATCGATAACTAAGAAAGCTTCAGGCTTTCCTGTCCTGCATGGGACACAAACCCATTTTACAGGTGGGTTCACAGATATTTGCTCAGGGCACACAGTTTGGTTGATGGCATTATCAAGATTTAAAACTAAGACCCCTACATTGAATTAGCAGTAAATTATAGTGCATCTCCAAACCTCTCTTTAAATTTAAAAAGGGGGAGGGAGAAATACCAAATTTTATGTTAAAAATCGCATTGCTTATAGCAGATTTCGGGGAACCACTCGCTCTAGCATTAGATGACCTAAGGCCTGGCCAGTACTATATCCATAACTGGCTAAGTGACCTTGGCCACTGAACAAGCAGAAGGGCACTGAAAATCAAAATACTTGGGTTCCTCTCCCAGATGACAATGACATCCTGTATGACCTTGAGTAAGACTGTCTTTGGGGACAGGTCAGCCCCACGCGGAAACAAAACGATTGCATATGTAACCTCAAGTCCTTCCAGCTTGTGCCTGGTCTATCATATCAAACAGAGCCAGAGCGCCAGATCGCAGGATTCCCAACATCAGAAGTGCAAGGACGATGCTGCGGTCTTCCTCTGAGTGTTCAGAGTGTAATTCCAAGGAGCATGATGCACTGTGTCCTCTGAAGGGGAAATAGCTACCGGGCATCAGGCTAGAAGAGTTCCAAGAGAGAGAGAAATCTGGCCGGCAGGACCGCCCCGGGATTCCCTCACCTGGGAAAACCTCTTTCTCCTGTAGCTTAGCGGCTCAAAGGCTGAGAGACCCGGGAGGGGCGACCTGGGCCGTGCCGCTGGCTGTCCCGAAACCGGCACGTAACAGGGCCGCGGGGCCTGGGCGGCCGTTCCGTGACCTTCCGGGGCTCCGCGCGAGGCCTGGGCTCCAGCAACGGAGGAGCCTGGTAGGGATACCCGGAGCAGAATCGGCCGTCTTGACCTTGAGGCCGTCCCTGCCGAGGGCGCGGCTGTCCCGGCTCAGGGCTAGCCACGCTCGGCTTGCTGGCCACACTCCCCGAAACTCTCCCCGCGGGCCGTGCGCCGCCTCCACCAGCCCCCGGGCGCTCGCCTCCGCCAGGTATAAGGAGGGATCAAAGTCTACCCTCCCGGGCCGCTTGCGAACCTGATGCCCTGTGGCGCTCACCTTGGACACCCACGCGGACCCGGCCATCGCGTCCACTTCCCTCACCGCGGCGACAGCAGCAACACCAGGGCGCTTGCGCGCAGCCGGCGCTCCACCCCCCCTCAAGCCCGCCCCGCCCGGCCCCGCCCCTAGCTCGGATCGCACAGCTGCCACTAGCTGACCAATCACTGCCTTAATCTTTCGATGACGCGCTGCTGAGCAGGCCCAGCTGCGGCCCGGAAGCTCATCCCATCCCCACACCCGCTTCATTCATTGAATGAGGTGTTTGTTTGCCACCTATTGGGGTCTAATGAGCTTTCTATATTTGGAGGGTAATGGACCCCTTTGCAATCCCACTGCAACAGGTATTTTACTTATTCCCCAAATGTTGGTTTGGTTTGGTTTGTTTCTTAGAGACAGTCTTATAGATCCTCAAACTCTCTATGTAGCTGAGGCTGGGTTTGAATTCCTGATCCTCTTTTCTTGCCTCTACCTCCCAAGTGCAGGGAGAGTTTTAAGTTTTTAGTAAATGGAAACTTGCATAGTGCCAATTCAGAAAACACAGCTCTTGGGCTGGGGAGATGGCCCAGTAGGTTAGGAGCTTGTTTCAAAAGCATGAGGATCTGAATTCAATCCCTCACACCCATGGAAAGAGCCGAGTATGAGGGCAAGCATCTATAACCTGAGCAATGGAAAACCTGAGCTGCTTGGATACCTACCCCATTTGCCAACCAGTCCCTGGTGCAGTGAGAGACACTGTCCCAAAAACTAAGGTAAGAATACCTGCCATGAAACACACACACACCAGCTATTATCTTAAAGAGAATAAGAAGGTTATCCTAGCCAAATATAAGTGACTAAAGCCAGGAAACACAGACTTAGGTTGCCCCAAATTCCTTGTTCCAACATGATTAAAAACAGTGTGTCAGTTAAAATGAATGTTAAATGTTAAAGTTAGAATGCTGAGGACAGGAACATGGAGGAAGATAAATAGGTGCTTGCAAGCTGGGCATGCATGGTGGTGCACGCCCTTAATCTCAGCACTCAGGAGGCAGAGGCAGCGATTGGATCTGAGTTTGAAGGCCAGCCTAGCCTACAAAATGAGTTTCAGGACAAACTGGGCTACACAGAGAAACCCTGGCTGGAAAAGCAAAAGACAGCTGGGTATGAGACAGCCAAGCTCACCAGACAAAGAAGAGCTGGTCTTAGCAGGGTCTGACTGGCACCCACAAAGAATTCCCTGGGGCAAAAGACTAAACTGAATAAGAACAGCTTCTGCAGAAAAGAGAGCTGGCTCAGCAGTTAAGACTTAAGGGCAACTTTTGCTCTTCCAGAAGACTGAAATTCAGCGCCCCCACCCCCGGCACTCAGCAAAGAAGGCTCGTAATCCTCCAGCATTCCAGTTCTGAGGAGTTCCATGCTCTTCTGGCTTCCCTTGGCACCAACATGCATGTAGCATATGCTCATAGAGACACGAGCACATCAATTAAAAAGAAAATTAAAGAAAAGCTTGTATGAGAGCATCACCTCCAGGAAAGAGACACTGCCCCACTCCCAGGCGCAGCTAAAGAGCAGGTGGTAAAGTGAAGGAAAATTGCAGGTACCTCTTGGTAACCATGCCTGCTGACAATCTGAACGCTCTTGTGGGAGTGGTCATCAGCAGTTCAGTGGAGGTACCAGGACATTTACCTACACATGTACACGATCAAAGGGCTTGCATCCTCAAGAAATGTGACATCGTTAGAATATCATTTACATTATGGGGTTGATACATCTTCCCTTTTGTTGACATCATAGGAAGAAATACGCAAAAAGGAAGAAGATCCTGCTCATGATTTGAGATGGAGAAATTGTCATCTTACCTCATGAATATGTTACTTACCTCATAAATATTCATATCAGCTTCTTTAAAATTCACAGTGCATAACCCATTTCGGGGCTCCTTGGGCAAGGGAAGTGCATTTCAATCTCTCTCTGCTTTGCCTACTGAGCTGCTCCCCCAGCTTCTGCACCCTAGGGAATGTTCTACTTGCGGTTACTGACCAAACTGCTGCTTTATTGAGTAAACTTCTGGTCAATCTGTCTACATCTCTTGACTGAATTCTTTCCTCCAAGAAGACAAGAATCAAGAGACACCCCCACCCGTACAACATCCACCACAGCAACAGTTTTTGTGAAATCTTTATAGTAGCAGAACAAGAAAAATCAGCAGACTCTTTTCAAATGCGTTGGACCATCAGGCAGGCCGGTTACAGCAATGCTGGGAAATCCCTGCCTAGAGACCGCAGATGCTATCTGATGACTTTCTTAGCATTTGGGTTAGGGAGGAAGTGCAACTAAGAGGATTTACTTAATAGTCCCAAGGAAGTTGGGTCACACACAGGGATGAACAACAAATGCCTATGTAGGAGATAAGATAGCTAAGATATTTGGTCTGGACTGGCAACATTCCAGCTCTACAGTCAGCTTGTAGACTATTTAACATCCACAGGGCTTTTTCTTTTCTGGGAACTTAAGTTCACTACATCACTACAATCCAGTTTCTCCGTATGGATTTGTTCCCCAGGTTCATTTGCACTTAGTTTCGGCTCCTGATCTCTGTCCTTAGCAACTGTTGATCAAACTCTTTTTTTTTCTCCAAACTGATTGATTGATTGATTGATTGATTTTTGTGGAAGGTGGTGGGGCAGAACACCACAGAGAACCACAGCCAACATGTGGAGGTCAGAGGACATCTGGTTGGAGTCAGTTCTCTCTTTCCACGGTGTGGGTTCTGGGGCAGATTATGAAGCTTGGTAAAGAGGGCTTTCACCCACTGAGCCATCTACCTTGCCCTTAATCTATCTTTTTATCTTACATATCCCCAAACTTTTGTTTTTTAGTACTGGAAAAAACTGGGCCCTCATACATACTAGGCAAGAGTGCTACCAATGAGCACCTTTATTCCCAGCACTTGGGAGGCAGAGGCAAATCTCTGTGAGGTTGAGGCCAGCCTGGTTTACAGAGGAAGTTCTAGGACAGCCAGGACAACACAGAGAAACCCTGTCTCTAAACCCAAAAAAAAAAAAAAATAAAAAAAGAAAAAAAAAAAAGAATAATCAAGGGGTAAAATCCCCGGCCTTTTTCATTTTACTTTTTTTTTTTTTTAAACAAAGTCTCACTGAGTTACCCATACTGCCCTAAACCTCACTCTACAGTCCTGGCAGGCCTTGTACTTTCTATCCTCTTGCCTCAGCCTTCAGAGAAGCTAGAATTATAGGCTGAGTCACTAGACCTAGACCTAACAAACACTTACACATCAGGCTCCTACCTTCGAGGTGGGTGCATCTTTCTTTCCCTCATCAATCACTGTAATGGTTACCAGGATCTGGAATGACCTAGGAAACACACCTCTGGGTGTGCCTCTGAGGGATTATCTAGAGCAGGTTAATTGATGTGCAAGGCTCATCCTAACTGCTGGACTGAAAAGGAGAAAGAGAGTTGAGCACCACTGTGGGGTCCACCTGCTTCCTGACTGAGGACACTGTGTGACCAGCTGCAGCCAGCCTCCTGCCTCCGTGCCTTCTCTGTCCCTAGGATATAAACCTTCTTACCTTATTTTGCTTTGGTTGGGCTGTTTATTATAGCACAGAGGCCATAACCAATATAGTAACCTTTGTTAAAATCAACCTATGTGAAACAAATAAACAAAAACAACAATAACAAAACAACCAATGTAAAACACCAGCAACAAAAACTCAACCTAAAACCAACCCCTATAAGCTTGTGTGTCCTCTAGGTTTAGAATAAATTTTATGCCCATGAAGAAAACCCTGGAAAGGTAGATGACTCTAAGAAACCAGATCTCCCTCTTGCGTGTGAACTTCTAATTGAAGGATTCCAGTTAGAAGGTAAAATGTGTCTGCAGATGATTTATTTTTCTTTGAATGCAAAGTCCAGTTTGATGGTTATTTGACTTGTGCCTGGATAGTATACAGTTTAAAGAATTTAAGCCCCTGAGGGTAGTTTATTATGAGATGAAATGAATTCAGCTAAATCCGTGACCTTGTCAGAAAGCAGACTCCATTCCCTGTGCCCTTCCCTACAGTCAACTCCTACCTACTTCCTACAGGCCCGTCCTGAAGTGTTTTCTCACAACTGCCCCATCCCTGACTGGCTTGTGCCCAGACAATGTCCTTCTAGGCCTTTCTCCCAGCATTATTTGTGCTCACGAGTACAAGCTCGTGTGTGTGTGTGTGTGTGTGTGTGTGTGTGTGGTATGTTTGGTGTGTGTGTGCCTATGTGTTTGTGTCGTGTGCATGTGTGGTGTGTCGTGTGTGTACATGTGGAGGTCAGAAAACAACCTCAGATGTCCTTCCTCAAGCACTATTGTCTTAGTTACTGTTCTACTGTGGTGATGAAACATCATGACCAAAGCAACTTATAAAAGACAACATTGCCGGGCAGTGGTGGTGCACACATTTAATCCCAGCACTTGGGAGGCAGAGGCAGGTGGATCTCTGTGAGTTCAAGGCCAGCCTGGTCTACAAGACCTAGTTCCAGGACAGGCACCAAAAACTACAGAGAAACCCTGTCTCGAAAATTAAAAAGGGGGGGGGCTGGAGAGATGGCTCAGTGGTTAAGAGCACTGCCTGCTCTTCCAGAGGTCCTGAGTTCAATTCGCAGCAACCACACGGTGGCTTACAATCATCTGTGATGAGATCTGGCACCCTCTTCCGGCGTGTGGGCATACATGGAGGCAGAATGTTGTACACATAATAAATGAAAACAAAAAAAAAGCAGATCGCAGATCACATAAAAACAAAAAAAAGACAACATTAAATTGGGAGCTTGATTACAGTTTAGTTTAGTTCATGATCATTATGTCAGGGAACAGGGAAGGAGGCATGGCACTGGAACAGTAGCTGAGAGCTTATATTCTAAACCAAAGACAGAAGGCAGTGAGAAACCTCAAAGACCAGCCCAAGGGACACACTTCCTCCAATAAGGCCATACCTGCTAATCCTTCCTAAATCGGCCACCAACTAGGAATCAAACATTCAATCAATATACGTGAGCCTATAGACGCCCACCAACTGGAATCAAACATTCAATACACGTGGGCCCATATAGATGCCCACCAACTGGGAATCATTCAGTACACATGGCCCATAGACACCGTTTGCATTTAAATCACCACAGCTGCTACTTTGTTGTTTTGGTTTTTTGTTTGTT